>CM071567.1:186714719-186807475 GCA_036426205.1 Ascaphus truei
TTCCCCCCCCCCCCCCACACACACACAACAGAACCTTGCTCACATAGACACACAACCTCCCCTCCTACTCTCCATGGCCCTTTAGCCTGTTTATGCACAATCTTCTTATACAGTTGCCTAAGCAGTGCAACAGCAACTGATCTGCAGTCTGGGCTCTTCTTGCAGGAGGGATGAAGCATTGAGCTGCAGTCACACAGACATATTGTGCAGTGACAGGAGAATGGTGCAGTGACAGGAGAATGCTGCTGTGACTCATTGCAGATTAGGCAGCAGCCATGTGCTGCTCACAATAGACATGCTTTAAAGGGCGTCAAGCAGGACATGTTTAGTTAAACCAAGACCTGGTCTGCAACCCCTACATTTACAATAGAAAAGCTATTTTTTTAAACTTTATTTTCCACTTTGTCATCCCTAATATTAATTGTAGGGATACAGTATACGTACTGCTGTTTTCTGTTCATTATTAACATCCGATTTAAACATGACTTACATTTCTTCCTAACCCACATTTCTAGTAAATCACCATTTATCTGATCCTCTACCCCTTATCCACTCTTTTCCCTACCATGTATCCTTTAGTATCCGCATTAATAGGAAACTTCTTCCCCTATCGTGTCACTTCCTTTCTCTCTATGACCGTACAGTATGATAAAATAAAAAAACACAACACCATACCCCTCTCCCTCCTCCTACACATCAAATTTCCTTGCACCTCTTTTGGGTAACTAATCATTGGTAACGTTAAGAGAAAGTCATTCCTTTGCAGTCTCACCTGGTCCTGGGGCTTGCCTCCGTGTTGGTCGCTGTGGATTGAAGTCACAGTGAGATCATGTGCTTGTTGGCTCAGCCCCTCGGTCTGTCACTGGTCTGTGCCTGCTCACTGCAGGAATACATCCTGATCCCATTACATGAAACAGGGGAACGGAAGCTAGGGGTGCTACAGCCCACCTCCCCTCAAACTAGGGGTGCTACAGCCCACCTCCCCTCAAACTAGGGGTGCTACAGCCCACCTCCCCTCAGTGTATACATGTTGACATGCTGTGAAGTTGTCCTTACTGTGCGTTATAGAAGGCTGCATGGTGATTTGACACTTCTCCGGGTATTAGCAGCATTCTGAGTAGGATCTTAAGGGGAGACGAGGTCAGCTGCACTTCCCTAGAATGTCTTGTTTCCCATAAGAGCTTAACATATCATTATGATTGCACATGTATAAGCCTATTGTGATTAACTAAGACTTATAACATCCCAAAAAGGCAGTTCTCTTAATTATGTGTCCTTGCTTTTAAAATAAAGTGACATTAACCCAGCCACCCCCCCCCCCACTTTAAAAAAAAAAAAAAAGTTATAAGTACCTTTGTTTGCACACAAAAAAGATTCATTTTCTGAACATCTAACACTAAAGGCGCCCTGCACCTACACCCTCCATACATGTGCAGATAAGCTCACAGAAATCCTCACTACCCACCTTTAAAAAAAAAGTGGTGTGTGTCTGCGCACATTGACTGGTGACCCTTAAGTGCACTTGGAAATCAATTTTCCCTGTCTCCACAAGCGCTGCGCATTGCTAAGCGTACATGCACATGCGGTGAGGACATGCGCATCGTATAACATTGATTCGATCGTGCCAAGCTGCACTGTGGCTGCAGCTGAAATTGCATTCTGGAAATACACTGTGCTGAAAAGGTGTTATATATATATATATATATATATATATATAATAAATAAATATATATATATATATATATATATTATATATTTTATTTGGATAAAAATGTTGTCAAACGAAAAAGCAGGTAAGACCAGGCACTCTAATAAAGCAAAACAATGTGTATAAAGATTGAAAGAATATTTGTGCTACCAGCAAAAAAGCAAGGATTCTTAGGCCAAGTTCAGGGTGGCTGCTACGGACGCTTGCATCCGTGCGCGCCTCCCCCGCGTGCTCCTGCAGCCCGGCAATCTGTGCCTAGGCTGCAGGTGTTGGGTCGCGGTGTTTGTTGGGGCGTGGCGGGGTCAGGGCAATCGCCAGCTCACGTGACGCGACTGCCGCCCCAAATATCATTTTGGTTTGTAGCGGCAAAGTGTAGCAGCGTCAACGCTGCACTTTGCCGCCGGTGGAGTTTTCAGTTTGAACACTCCCACCGAACAACCCGAACTTGCGAAGAACGTGCGCACGTCGCGTAGCAGCCACCCTGAACTCGCCCTAACTTGCTAAAATCTCCAAATAGGCACAATCTGTGTGCTCATACACATATCAAATACATTTGATTGCTAGGACATGCCACAGCCATTCACGTTGGTCTTAGGAGTGTCCGGGGACTGCCTTTTTATCAGTCTCTGTGGGTTGATAACAGATCTACTTTGCTCTCTGCCTTAAATCTATTTCCTCCTCTCTGTTTTAGAACTCTGCCTTTCCCCCACTCTCCTCTAGAACAGAACACTGCCCCATCTGTCTCTCTCTTCCAGAAAAGAACACTGCCCTATCTCTGTCTTTCTCTTCTAGAACAGTACACTGCCCCATCGGTGTCTCTCTTCTAGAGCACAACACTGCCTAATCTCTGCCGGTCTCTCTTCTAGAGCAGAACACTGCCTAATATCTGCCTGTCTCTCTTCTAGAGCAAACACTGCCTAATCTCTGCCGGTCTCTCTTCTAGAGCAGAACACTGCCTAATCTCTGCCTGTCTCTCTTCTAGAGCAGAACACTGCCTAATCTCTGCCTGTCTCTCTACTAGAGCAGAACACTGCCTAATCTCTGCCTGTCTCTCTTCTAGAGCACAACACTGCCTAATCTCTGCCTGTCTCTCTTCTAGAGCAGAACACTGCCTAATCTCTGCCTGTCTCTCTTCTAGAGCAGAACACTGCCTTATCTATGCCTGTCTCTCTACTAGAGCAGAACACTGCCCCATCTCTGCCTCTCTCACACTCTCCCTCTCGCCAGGAAGCTGCATTCAAGCTCTGTTGCGCGAATAATTACTGCTAATGCAGAGCAGTTTCTAATTTCGTACTTCTGAACTGGCCTCGTCAAAGACACCTCAACCAAGGGGCTTTTCTCCTGGCCTGTCGCTGCGGATTGATGTCACTGATCATGTGACCGTGGCTCTGTCAGTGGAGAAGCTCATGCATGCATAGCAGAGCAATGCTGAAATCCTGATCCAAGCTGCAGGGAGGGAGAGGCAGAAACCCATAAAGCAGGAAGATCACGGGGTGAGAGACAAATGGAAGCTGGCAGCCCCAGCATTGTGCAAGCAGGAGAAAGTTGAAACATGCTGCTATTAAGCAATTATTACTATTATATTATTATCTCTTTGTTATTTGCTACTGCTGTGTGTACATTCCTATCCCAAGGATGCTGAAACTGCCAGACTCCTGCCCAGCACTGCTGGCCTTAGAGACTTCAATAGAGTCTAACTCACTGAAATTAGAATTATTCCATTAAAATAGTAAATTTCAAACCACCGTTTGATGATCCTGATGGCCAGAGACCGTCGTGGGTTTCTTTTTCTGAGATGTGGTTGGATTTGGAAAGTATCAAATCAAGTTAATCCCGTCCCCGATAATCAGGATTAGAGGTTTATCATATGCAGAACTCCCTAATGTCACGTATTGCCAGCTACCATAGATATTACTGTTAGGATAATGTGGGGCTGAGGTTTGAGAACCGACGATAAATTCTATTTACTTCTCTTAAAGGTGCTTTCCGTCGTAGGCGACAGGAAACACACAGTGTAAAGAATGTAAGAACCTTATTGTCTTCTTTAAACAAATGGAACCAGTATACAGCAAAGTTTGGACTGCTTTTTGTTTCTTTGAAAATTAAGCAATATATTGTTTCCACTAAGGCATATAAATTGGGCAGTTTTTGTCAAGTGCTTCCACCTTATCCAAACCTGTCCTCTGTCAGAGAGCCAATAAAGGTTAGGAAGAGGAGAGGGACACTCCAGCTGCACAACTCTTGTTGAACAGACAGTGACATCAAACAGAAGGGAGAAGCCAGAGGAAATCAAATGCCTCCCACACCTCAGCTCACCATTTTTACAAAGTCACTTTAAACAATGATTTCAAAATACGTACAGGTGTTCAGTTTTGGTTAGAAAAGTCATCCTGTGCCCAGATGTGCCACCTGAAACATGTCACTGCTATTTGCATAATTGGGGAGGGCCTGTCCTGTTAACTAGTGCTAATACGTACCTGCGATATCTTTCCTAATTAGGCTAAGTGTCTCTTGAGACTATTTATACGGCTGAGATTATACAGCATGCCTGCATACTCGCGCGCCAACCTCAAATTGGCTAATACCTATGTGTCCGCTCCGTGTGCGCACACGACGGAGTGCGCTGGTGCAACAGCGATTTGAAGAGACAAAATTTTTTGTTTTTGCAAGCGCTGCCACGTGACGTCAGCATCACGCGAGCTGGTTCAGCCAATGAGGGCGAACCAGCTTTGTGATGCCCCCGCCACGCCTCCAGATCGCCTCCCCAATCTCCTGCAGCCATATTCATAGATCACAGGGGCTGCAGGAGTGCGGGAGGCTATGCAGGCGCGCTGGCTGTATAATCCTACTCGTCAAACATAGTACTGAATGCAATGTGTACACTGACCGTATATACAATTTCCATTACTTAATAGTTTTTTTAAACTGTTTATGTCCAATACAAAGTCACTGAAAATATGTATTTGTCCCTGGAATGTATACGTTGGCAGCAGCCCCTGCTTTGCGGGTAGTTTTCTTTAAATGTACTTTGGAAGTTGGTCCATGGCCCTCCAACCTCTGGGGGTTCCCTTAGTTGTAGTTTTTTTATTCCAGTTTTTGAGCAGACCTTGGCAGCCATATTGTGTCTTGCCTCAACCTCAGGAACAGGGTAACGGTACTGTAGCTTGGAGCATCTCTGATCCTCGTCATCTCTCAGTTTAAGTAATAGTTTGTAAAAAGTAGCGCGGATTTCTGCTTGAAAATTAACAATTGTGAAGCTCAAAAAGGGTCTGAGAGGTTTCTCGCTGCGACTGGTTACTCAGTTACCAATGTGACAAAACATGAACTTTAGTTTTAAATGTGTATTGCTACTTTTGGACCCTGTGGAAATGAATGTTGCACTACAGACTAGTACTTTCAACCATTTGGGTCCTTTTCTTAACCATTTTAAGGCTCTTCTAGGTAGCATTGATGTCCTATGAAATCAGACAAGCATTGCCTCTGTAAAGACATTTAGGGCCTTATTCTATAATGTCTGAAGTGGCTTTTCAGGCTATTTCAGCCAAAAATCTCTATGGAAGTGTGATACCAGCACTGGCATCTAGGTGCTGGAAAGAGTAAATCCTCCCTGGAGTTGTCAAGAACACCTGAAATCTAATTAATCAGCCTGGGCTGAACTCCTGAAAAACAAGGAAGTGTTTGGTCACAGGCTGAGCCTGACCCAGAAAGGCAGTGAGAAAGACTGACCGGTTTTCCCTCAGAGAAGGAGGGAGACAGAAGGGGCTCCCCAGCTACCAGAGGCTGGTTAAAGAAGTTGGCAGATTGTGAGAGAAGCTGCTGAGAGAGCCGTGCTGAAGCAGTGTAATGAAGCTGAGAGAGCGTGAGAGACACTGCTGAAAGAGCCGTGCTGAAGCAGTGACATCGACAGATGGACTAAGATAAGCAAAACCCTTTCTATTGCTACAATATGACAAAAGACTATGCTGTTTCTTTATTGCCTATGCCAGGCCATGTTTTGGGGTGGGAATTGGCTTAGCTGGCTGCCCAGGGCTGAAGAAGTAAGTTATATCCCTGACCGGGATAGGTTTTTATTTATGCTTTTTATTTTGGTTTAGCTTTCTTAAAGGGACAGTGGGCCTGCGAATATGTTACTTAGCCCCTTTAAATAAACCCCACGTAAATAGAAGTACTGTGTTTCCGGCCTTATTTGGGATCAAAGGGACCTCAAAGTGATGTGGTTGTCACATATGGTGGAGAATGCGGGCAGTCCCTAAGGCACCATGCAGCGGAAACTGTGGTGTTGAAGATAAATGCGGGGATTTAAAATGGCTGCCCAACTGAAGTGAAAAGCAAGCAAAGTTTGTCCCAATGTGTATGACCAGTTATGCTACAGCATGCACAGAGAATGTATGTAGTGTGGATGCAATAGCACCCAGAGGTCAGAAGATTGAAAGGTACTGAACTCAAGCAGAAAACAAAAAATTTCTGAAGAAAGTGGAAATTGCATCTAGCAAGTGCTGTAGGAAAAGCTAATGCCTTTTGCTGAAGCGAGTGAAGTTGCAGCTAGCAAGTGCTGTGTACTGTATAAAGATAATGCCACAGGCAAAGTGCTGAGTGTCAGAATTTCCCTGCTGGGGTTTTAAAATGGCCGATGTGAAATGTTTGTTTTGCAATGTACGTAATCATACAAAACAGTGTCCCTTCAGGCCCTACGATGATGACGACGACTCATACCAGATTAATTTAGTATGCTAGGCCTGTCGTGGAGTAGGTCACATGGAAGATGTGTGTCCCCTAATTTTCAAAGACAAACATCTGAAAAAGCAAACAAACAGAAGAGCTGCAGAAGCAGATGACTGAGCGCGAGATACAGCGCACCAAGAGGGAGGAGGTGTCTGTCCGTCAAGTGGCCTGTCTGACATTGCGCTATGAAACCGAGATGGCCGATATTTACAAGCCAATGGATCACACGGCCAATGAGGGGGCCCGGCTGCAGCTGGAGCTGGATAAGGTCCGGGAGGAGCACCAGCAGCTGCAGGTCAAGAATAGAGAAAAGGAAACAGAGTTAAACCTTGCTCTGAATCAGCTGACAGATGTGGAATCGCGACTCAACTTCAAAGAAGCTGAACTAGCAGCCACACTGAGTGGGAAAAGACATACAGGGGGACTGCTTCAAAACTTGAGGAAGGACCTGGAGTCTGAGTGTGCTGGCCGCAAGATGACAGAGAAACAAAAGCGCAACCTGGGGGAGAAGCTCGAGGCTCTGAAGACTGAGCAGGATGCTACGTTGAACTCTAAGGCCTCGGTCCCGCTGCGCTCGTTGGCGCGGGCGGCAATGTAGCGAGTTCCCCACCAGCAGGGGAATCCTCGCGAGCCGGTCCCGGTCCCCACTGGCGGCACAGCTGACTACACGCTGTCGCGCGTCAGCCGCTGGAGACACCAGAGAATGGTGTTTTCTAGCTTTGACGCGTGACGTGTGTGGCTGTGAGCCAATGGGGAGGGGAGGCTGCGGGAGGAGGAGAGGCTTCGGGGAGCGGGGAGGAGTGTGGAGTGAAAGCAGGTGAGTGCCTTTCTCTGTGTGTGTGTCTGTGTGCGTGCGTGCCTGTCTGTGTGTGTATGTGTGTGCCCGAGTGCGAGTGCCTGCCTCTGTCTGTCTGTGTGTGTGTGTGTGTGTATGAGTGCGTGAGTGCCTGCCTGTGTGTGCGCGCGTGTGTGTATGAGTGCGTGAGTGCCTGCCTGTGTGTGTGTGTATGAGTGCGTGAGTGCCTGCCTGTGTGTGTGTGTGTGTGTGTGTGTGTGTGTGTGTATGTATGTATGAGTGCCTGCGTGTGTGTGTGTTTAATACTTACCGAAGCTCCAGCTCCAGCCCGAGTCCGTGGAGGGAGGGGGGGGGAGAGTAGCGGGTCCCTCCGCTCAAGCCACGCCCCCCCTCCCTGTCAAACCGCCCACCACCCGCCCACCTCCCGCTCCGGCTCCTGCTCCCTACAGACCGCATATCGCGGTCTGTGTATCTCAGCGCACCGCCTGTCAGCAGTGCGGGTGCGCTGACTCTGGGAGCGGGGCCTTAGCCTAATGCTGCCCAGCAGGAGGTTTCTCAGCTGAAGTTGGAGAATTTACAACCCTAAGACAGACACTTGGGTCACAGAAGCAGTCCATGAGAAAGAGGGCGGTAGAGATAAAGCAAGTGAGGCGAACCAGGAAGCGTGATTACAATACCGTTGCAGTACTACAGTCTACTTTCCACAAGGCACGGAAGACGAAGGCCAAGTGGCAATGCAGTAGCACAGTAAGAATCCAATCATACTACAGTGCCCAGGGGACCCAAAGTGAACTCCTTGCCATGAGGGCAGTCACTGTGAAGAGACAGTCACGAATGAGACGGAAGTGTGCCCATGATCGTAAGAGGCGAAAGACCGCACAGATTGTCCAGCGACTCTCCCAACAGAGTAAGTTAAAGAGTCAAGACAGAAAGGCCCAAGCCTATGAGTCTGCTGACGGTAAAAGAGAGGTGCCATGGGGTGCACTTCGGGTTAATAAGAATCCTGACCAAGTTGAAGTACTAAAGATAAATATTGTCGAACCCAAAACTGAAGGTACGCTGATGGAGAAAGGTCCAAAAGCCATCACCGCTAAAACAGAGTTGCTGTCTTCACAAGAGAAGGCCAAACAGTCACTGGCAAGTGTATGCAATGAGCTGACCGAGGTCAAGGCTCTTCTACAGAGTAAGGGAAACTCTGAGCACGAGAGAGCTAATAGACAGCAGGATGCTCAGGAACATTTGCAGAAGGGGACACAACAAAGGCGGAACGTCAACCCTAGACTCCGGCCGGCACAAGATAAAGAGGTAGTGAAGTACCAATCTGAAGGCCCAGTATTTGCCCCGAAGGAGAGACACTTCAATTGGAAGGCAAGGAAAAAGAAGGGGTGGATGTCAGACGTGTCTGACAAAGAAGTTGGTGCACGGGAATAGTGCACAGGTCGCTCACAGGGCAATGTTTCGCTGGCGGGAGGGATATGTGATACCAGCACTGGCATCTCGGTGCTGGAAAGAGTTAATCCTCCCTGGAGTTGTCAAGAACACCTGAAATCTAATTAATCAGCCTGGGCTGAACTTCTGAAAAACAAGGAAGTGTTTGGTCACAGGCTGAGCCTGACCCAGAAAGCCAGAGGCAGTGAGAGACACTGACGGGTTTACCCTAAGAGAAGGAGGGAGACAGAAGGGGCTCCCCAGCTACCAGAGGCTGGTTAAAGAAGTTGGCAGATTGTGAGAGAAGCTGCTGAGTGAGCCGTGCTGAAGCAGTGTAAAGAAGCTGTGAGAGACACTGCTGAAAGAGCCGTGCTGAAGCAGGGACATCGCCAGATGGACTAAGATAAGCAAAACCCTTTCTATTGCTACAATATGACAAAAGACTATGCTGTTTCTTTATTGCCTATGCCAGGCCATGTTTTGGGGTGGGAACTGGCTTAGCTGGCTGCCCGGTAGACAGGGCTGAAGAAGTAAGTTATATCCCTGACTGGGATAGGTTTTTATTTATGCTTTTTATTTATGCTTTTTATTTTGGTTTGGCTTTCTTAAAGGGACAGTGGGCCTGCGAATATGTTACTTAGCCCCTATAAATAAACCCCACGTAAATAGAAGTACTGTGTTTCCGGCCTTATTTGGGATCAAAGGGACCTCAAAGTGATGTGGTTGTCACAGGAAGTTGATGGGGAATTTCAGCTACAGCTGCCTGAGCAGACACTTTGGACTATGTAGAATTACCCCCTTAGGCTCAGTTTTACTAACCGGTGGTAAAGACTCAACTGAGCCATAAGATGTCTTAAGATTTAGCCCTGTTTGATAAAAAATAGCCCTTTAGGATTTTGCCCATTAGTCAAACTAGGACTTGGTATGATACCCATTACAAAGCTGTTGACGTAAATTGTGTACTTGAATAAAGTGTACTGATTTAAAAGTGAAACTTGGCAATGTTCAACCGGTTTTGTATACCTCCTCTTTCTTCTCAATATATAGTAATATACATATTTTCATCTTTTCTCATCACAGCCTGTTCCCAGAGCGATTCAGCAGAGCTGTTGATTATAGACAATGCCGCCCCTGAAAGATGCAGAACTGGGCGCATTCACCTACTTTGCGTCAGCTCTCCCGCATGATGTTTGTGGAAGCAACGGCCTTCCTCTCACGCCAAACTCTATCAAAATCCTGGGGCGGTTTCAAATCCTCAAGACCATCATCCATCCCAGACTTTGCCAGTATGTGGACATCTCTCGTGGTAAACATGGTAAGTTGATTGAACAAAAATGTAATGTGATCTGAGGAACAGTAGAGGGAGCAAACATGATAACAGTGAAACCGGTCACGGGTGAACCGTAAGGCTGCACTTATAGTGCTGGCGACTACGACGTCGTGCAGCGCCATAGCAAGTACATGCTGTCTGTCGCGGGTGCCCATAGTGGGTGCGACCACGACGGCGCTGCAGAGCGACGGAGCGGTCGCGATTGCCGGTTGTCAAAGGATTTGTACTTTTTCGGCGATCGCCACATGACGTGAGCGGTTCAGCCAATGAGGACGAACTGCTCATGGCCACACCTCCGCCACGCCCCCCGGTCGCCCTCTCTTGTCTCCTGCACTATCAGCAGGAATCGCTATTACAACGGGTGACGTCACGCAGTCGCGTCGCCGTAGCAGACACTATTAGCGCTGCCTAAAAGACAGATCAAGAGATGGCTGTCCTTTCAGCAGGCTACATGATGAACTGGTACTCCAGTCTGACCTAAAGTGCCCCTTCATCATATTATGTGAGCTGACACACAAACCATAATCATTAAAACCTATGGTTGCCAGTGCTGACATGCTTCTTAACTCTCTGGCCCTGACTGATGTTTTGAAGCTGCAAAAACTGTGGCTTTGCTGTTTCTGCGTCTTTTGAACACGTCTGAAAGTCTAGTCATGCAATGTCTGGTATATAATGTATACCCTGTTTACTTATGTAACTATATTTGTAACCATATATTATTTGTCATCTTAAAGCAGCAGTTCAAGCAGTATCCTACATGTGTTTTTTTTTTGTTAATCAGTTCTGTACTATGAGAAAATATTTGTAGCATTTAAAAAAAAAGAAAAAATATATATGTTTTAATGCCATTTTTAATGTTTCTAATGTAGGAAGCGTTTCCAAAGTGACAGCCCCCTTCCCCTTCTGATAGGCCCTGGCTCTTGAGCCCCGCCCTCTCTCTAGCAGTGAACCAATTGTATCTAGTGACTGCCCAGCCCAGTCAATCATATTCCAGAACTACATTGCCCAGAATGCTGTGCAAGAACTGAATTAAAAAACCCAGAGCAAGCGATCGATTGCAGGAGAATGGATCGATCTGCAGATTAGCTAATCACTTGTCAGTGTGCAGATTGTATTGACGCACATATTGAATGGGACAAAAATATATACATATTTTTTATTTTTTATTTTTTTAAACGGTCAGCTTTAACTCCTGCCAGGACATACTTGAAAACGAGAGGTAACTCAATGTATTACTTCCTGGTAAAACATTTTATAAAATAAATGAATAGTGTGTTTATTGTGTACTCTTTGTGTTAGCAAGTGTTTTGGGGAGTGGATATAGAGGGCGGTGGGAGAAGTTAGTCGCTGCACATGTTTTTCTGAGATGCAGAAAGTTCTGTATGTTAGGTCGTCATCTTTCTCTCTTCCCTGCATCATTCCACCAGGGCTAAATTGGTGTAATCCAGTCCAACAGATCTGTGTCAAATGCAAGTAACTTTACACACATACTTCTTACATTTTACATGGACACAAACATTTGGATCGCATATATCTGCAATGTTGAGTCATTCTTTATAACCATATAGGCTATAAGTATTTTTCATAATGCAATAAATAGCGAGCATAGTACAGTGTTGGCTAGTAGAGTAGACAAACAAAAGTGAGGTAGAAGTGATACCTTTGTTGGCTAACTCGTGGCTAAAAAGAGTGCAAACTTTCATGACCACAAAGGTCCCTATGTCATGCAGATTTTTTACCTAATAAATCAGCCTGAAGAAGGGACCTTTTGTGATCCTGAAAGTTTGCACTCTTTAACCACAGGTTAGCCAATAAAAGTATCCCTTCTAGCCTACTTCTGTTTGTCTCATCATGGAATGAAATTGCAAACCTACCAAATACAAGGAAATCATCAGCTCAGCAGAGTCTATGTCCTGGGTGAGTTTCAAAGCATAGAAACAGTCACTATGCTAATATTTATGATGCTTTATATCTGATATTGGCAAAAGGTGCATTGAATTGTTTATTATGTAATGTCAGCTCATCCTGTGGTGTTGGCTCCAAAGAGTACACATGCTAAGCCTACGTTGTATATTGTCTCTATAGCACTGATTGTAAACTGAGACATTATAAGCTGGATGTTATGGAATGGCCACATAAAAAATGATTGTCTAACAATTACACGTATACATTTATTACTGAAGTTCTATTTCTCTTTAACCCTGTCTGTGTTGTGGGCACTACAAACCCATTGATGAACTATGTTTGCAATCCTTTCCAAATGTAAACAAGCTTATTGTTTTTTTAATTAATTTATTTAAATGTCTGCAGTCCTGCTACTTTCCATGCAAAGAATGTAAGAGGGGTGAACATGTTCTGTACGGTATCACAACTATTAGTCAAGAGAAGCTAGGAGTGAAGAGGGTGACAGTTGGGGTTCACACAGTGGGAGTCCAGTAAATTGATTTTCAAGTTCGTTAGTAATAGAGTTTTTAGAGCTAGTAATGGGGAAATAAGGTGAGAGTTAGTATTTGGAGCCAGAATTTGTATGTGTGTAAAACTCGCTGAAGCAAGTAAGAAGGTGGGCCTCTGTATGAATCTCTGCAAGACCAAAGTGGTCCGAGACCAAACAAGTGTCTGTGACATCATCACAAGAGTGAAGAAATTAAAATGGCAGTGGGCCAGACATCTCGCAAGAAAATATGACCATCGTTGGACAAAGATGGTACTCGACTAGATTCCAAGGGAGATGAAAAGATCAAGACGACAACCAAAAGATAGATGGGAGGGTGAAATCAAACAATTTGTGGGCGCAATGTGGAAAGGAGCGACTTTCAACAGCAGTACCTGGAAGGTCATTGGGGAGGCCTTCATCCAGCAGTGGATCGATGATGGTGTGTGTGTATGTACATATATATATTTTTATGATTATTTTATTGCTCAGCCACACACACCTTGTGCCATGTTATTACATAAGGAAATTTTTGTGGTGCCGTCTGCTTCTCTTCTTCATAGCGTTTGAACATGGCACACGTTTCTGTCTGAGGAATAGGAATCTATTACATTATTCTCTGTTGGACACTACTTTCTAATTCAGATTCCAGCTGCACTAGCCATCATCACCTCTAAAACACCGTACATTTATTATATATACACTGACAATTCTCTTTATTACACGCTCAATCACCTATTGTTCCACTTGTATTCTATTTTCCTTTCCATACACGCTCTTCATCAGAAACCTCACCTTGGATTACCGTGGTTTGAATAAAGGGCTTGATATGAATTTGTTTTTCCTCTGGTTTGGCTCAAGTTAAGCTCTGTGTTTAGTAAAGTTGTCAATAGACAGTAAGCAGTTAGTAAAACTAGCTTATTCCCTTTCTATTGCTGTAGCTAAAAGTTGACATGGTTGTACCCCTTCTTTACCAGAGGTGTCGGAGATACATTTCTTAGCAGGCACCTGAGGCATGCAAGTGTTTTTTTGCTGTTGATTACATGTATTTCTGCTATACAGGCGGGCCCCGCTCACACGGCGGGTTCCATTCCCTAGCGTCGCTGCAAAGCGAAAATCGCCGAAAACCGTAACTGGCGATTTTCAGCTTCTGTGCATGTGCAGACTTGCAGTCCCCCCCCCCTTCTGCGCGAACCCAGCCACTCCCCCGTTCTGCCCTTGTGCGACCTCGGTCATCACCATTCTGCGCAGACATGGAGGCCCCCTTCTCGGTACCGCCGTATTGGCGGATCAACGCCAAGAAGCGGGGCCCTACTGTATTAAATAAATATGGGTGGCCAATATAAACAGTCATATTTGATCCCTTCAGACAGTACTGGTGGCACTGCTTTGTTCTGCAGATGAATGCAGTACTGAATGTGTTAAATCTTTTTCTCAGTTAGCAGCTTCACAAAATGTTCTTCGAGCTCGGTGATTTCCAATCTTTTTTGGTTAAGGAACCCTAAGTGAAGTTCTGAGCCCCCCCCCCCCCCCCCAACCATCTCTAATAGCAACACTGTGATCAGAGGCGTTGTACAGTCTTCTGTATTTGATACAATTTTCAAATGAGCAGAGAATGGCAGGGAACCCTTTAGGGTTTCCTGGTTGAAAACACTGCTCTATCTAAACTTCTTATCTAGAAAACATATGGATTAAATCAGCTTGTGATTCTCTAGTTATGTACATTTCAGTTATTTTTTTTTCCCAGTTTGCTCCAGGGATACTACGCAAACAGAATTCAGTTATAGTGGACTTCTTTTTTCACTGTATATTTCTTTCATTATTTGATGGGGTAGCCTTAAAATAAAAAATCACGAGCTATGATATGGTATTGTTCTTACAATTATAGCTGATACAGGAAGATGCAATATTTAGGTACAATGGATAGGATTGGCTGGGGTTCCATGTTGTCAGGACAAATCTTGATTCATAAAAGGTTATACCCCACTGGTCCAGCCTGAGCATTGAAAAGAAGTGCAGGGATTGCAGTGTTTTTCGTTCCCCGTCTTGACAAGATCAGCGGAGAAACACTTGCACTGCTGCTGAGTGCACGATGCTGCCTTTGCCTTTCAAGAGCTTAGAATTATGAACTGTTTAAAAGTAATAAGGACAGAGGAGGTTTTCCATATCCTGACTATAAATAGTATTCAGCGCAGATGTAGAATATCTGCAGTCCTCAACAGTTGCCTTGCTCGGATTTTAAATCTTCAACGATGACAAGTTGACTAAAAAAGAAAACATTACAGAACACCTTTTGTTTCGTATAAAGACGGGATCTGGGTAACCTAGCAACCAGAAACCATTATCCATAGCCATGACCATTTCACCCTTCTCAGAGGCAACGTGGCTTTTGTGATGAACAATGTTAAAGTAAGTATTTGAAGTACATGAGTATTTTGAAGTAAGTCCTGACCTTCAGTGTTGCTTTAAATCGCTTTGTTCAGCAACATTATTAAACTTATTTCTCAGTGTTCCATAAAAGAGGGATGGCGTGGCAGTCACATCTTGTGGCCAAAGCAAAAATCTGATCACAATGATATGAGCCTCATTGTGCTGACCCTACTTTGAGTCCTACATCCAACGCTTGCAGAGGAATGTCACCCTGCGTCTCAATGTCAGTTGAGAGTTAGGTAGGAGAGTTGAGAGATGTTCATACAGTATTAGGACGGGTGTTACATTTTTTTGCCTCTCTTTATACATTTTTTATTTTATTTTGTACCTTTTCCTTAGTTACAATAATCTCCCTGGTTAATAATTTGAGTCACCTGTAAAAACAACCAAAAAACAAATTGCCACATGTGAATGTATTTCAAACTAGTCGTAGCTGTTTTGGTCCTGGAGTGAAGCAGGTTGTGATACTTTTTAGCAGACCAACATTGGAGCTGTTCATGGATGAAATGATAGTCTGCAGAGCTCTCAAATCCTCATGGGATTCCTCAAGTGTACACTTGCATACTCGAAGAAGAAACCTGTGGGGGTTTGAAAGCTCTGTACACAATTATTTAATTTATAAAGAAGGCTAATGTTGTTTCGCTAGTGGGTGTAACAACCTACATTGAATCTCCATGTGCCAAAGCAAATTTTCTTCTGTTGATACAGTACAGTTCTGGGCGCACCTGTATCTACCTCCTGCTGCCTGAGTCAAGTTGCTCGTTTCCTGGGGCTTCCTGTATGCCGCTTCTTACATTTAGAAAAAAATAAGTAAAACTTCGCTCAAATTGTAAAAATATCTTGTGATCTGAGCAGTGTTGAATTAAGATGAATAATTAAAACACAGTGATTTAACCATATAAGTGCACCAAGTTCCAACTCCTACGTGTTTCGTTAGATTAACCAACTTCATCTTCCCTGATGAAGTTAATCTAACGAACCGTCGTAGGAGTTTGGTCAGTAAATTGGCAAGTACTTTTTCCCTCTCTATACAACTGGAGCTTATCCGGTTAGCCTTTAGCACCGTGTCTGAGTCGGCGCGGGTTGGTCGTTGACACGGCGCGCCTCAACCCCGTGACGTCAGCGTGCTGTATAGTGGTGCCGTGGAGCTGTAGCTTGCATTGTGGGTCTTCCCCCAGAGCCAGTAGTTTTGGGGTAGCTTATATTTGTTCCGATATGTTGCTGGACTGTTGCACGGACTGGCGCATAAAGGGAAATCCACGTGCGTGAATTTACGATCGTGCAGGCAGGTTCCAGGCTGGAGTTTCTTCACCGGAGCTCCATTCAGCCTGATACAAGAACCTCTGGAGTGGAGTGGAAATCCGTGGCAACAACTGATACTTACCAGGCGGATTTGTTATAACAACTGAGCGGTAATATGTACCCTAAACATGCCCTGCCTAACTAATTGAACCTTGCTGTACGTGCATATTTGACCACTTTTATCATTCATAATTATATTTGTACATTTTTACACTGCGAGGTCGTGCCCTGTCTTTCTTTCCTTGCATATACTGCTTCTTGCTTGCCTTGCCTGCCTTCCCTGCTGGATGACCTAAAGGCTGATGGTTGTGCTTTCACTCTGCAGCCTCCTGCAGTGCCGGTTGTGGCAATGTGTTTCCCCTCTGCGTGCTGATTCTGCCTTCGGACCGCAGGTCTCCCCACAGGACCATGCAGTTTTGCCCATTAACCCCTTGCGGACATCCTGGTGATGTATATTCTATTTCAAGTGCAGGACTCCTAGGCTTTGCCTCATTTGGGACTCGCTGTTTTTCTTCTCTGCCCCATTGCAGGAGGGTATTTAACCGTATATTCATCAGTGTCTATATGGTTCACTTTTAAGGCTAAGTGCATGCTGCCGCAGACTGCACGGAGGTGTTCGCGCGCAGTGTGATCACATTACCTTAAGGCATTGATCACGCACGTGCGACAGTAGGAGGGTGGTGCGCTTCGCGCGAGGAATCAGTTGAAACTGATTTCTAGGTGCGACGGGCAGGTCATGTGAGTGGTTTGCCCAATGAGGGAGAACCAGCTCCGTGAAGTCACTGACATGCCCCTAGGCACGCCCCCAATGGTGCGTATAGCATTTCTGATAAATGCACCCGCTTCAAGCGGGTGATGTCACGGACGCGCATGCCTCAGTGCAGGTGAAACTGTATGGAGTAAGCCTAAGGCCGCGCTTATAGTACCGGCGACGTGACCGATGACATCACCCGTTGCAATTGCGAAAGTTGTAATCAGGTTTGGAGACGTCGCTGGGGAGTGACGTCAGCAAGGGGGAAGGCAGAGTGGCTATGTGATTGGCTTATAGGCAGTCAAATGGGGAGACCGTCTCTGCAAAATCAAATTCTAGTGACTGCAAGGATTCTGGTAGCGCCGTCAGGGCCGCCAACAGAAATCATGGGGCCCAGGACAAATATTTTAAGCAGGCCCCCCCCCGTCTCAGCGGTATTGCGAGCCGCCCCCCCCCCCTTTCCCACCCCCCCGACCCTCTCTCGACCCCCCCCCCATTTCTTTCTCTCCCTTCCGTCTCACCCCCTCTCACTCTCCCGCCTCGCATGTATTCCTCTCCCCTGCGTCTCACTCTTACTCCCTCTTTTCCACACTCACCCCCTCTCTCCCTCTGTCAATTACACCACGCTTACTCATTCCCTCCCCCCTCACAACATATATACCAAAAAACTTCCCACCCCCAATGCAAAAAACTTCACACCCCCAAATACATACAAAAAAAATCCCCACCCACCAAATATATACAACCTCCCCCCCCTCACCACCTACCCAATACAAAAAAAATTATTATATATATATATAAGGGAACAAAAAAACTGCTGCGCTAGCTGGAATACCAGACCACAAACGTGATGAAAATATATATTAATGATATACAAAAAATAACTAATACCTGTTAGTACAAAATAGCTGGTAAAAACAAAACATAAATGAACATATGACACAAACACGTGGGAAGGAAAGGGTAAATGGATGAGGGAAAGGGGGGGGGGGAGGGAATAAAAAGCCCCAAGATAAGTGGTGTATAAAATAAAAATAAAATAATAAATGAAAAAGTGTCTTTCAACAGCTACTGGGCGTCACTGCCGGTCTCAAGGAAAAAACCACCTTCCTCTTAATCTGCAGAACGAAAAGAAGACAGTGCGGCTCCCATAGCATAATACTATAATTTAATAATAAAATATACGTGTAGATAGATCACTTACAATGTGCAAAGTAAAATAAGACAATGATATAAGGTCTTTACAGTCACCCGATGGAGCCTCCGTGGATGAATGACATGTATGGTGTCCAATACACTTCTGCTGTGGATGCCAGGAGGTTGCGGGCGCACCCGGTCTCCCCCTGGTAGTAAATCCCGCGAGAGTGAATGTCCTCCAATACTACAGGATACTGACACGGCAGTCAGGCTTCCTGCATCAAGATGTAATGCGTGATAGATCCGGACCGGCTCCAAAGCGAGCGAGATACCAAATGACTCAAAATATACTCACAATGTGAGTGTTGTATTAAAAAGTCCAATACTAGCTCCTTCCCTACGTGTTTCGTCGCGCCAAGCGACTTCCTCGGCGGATCCCCCCAATAAATATAGCAAAAAGTAGACATACCTTGAGGACCGGCGGTGACTGCGGGGGACCGGCGGAGAGTCGGGGCCTGAAAGCGACCGGCCATCAGATGAAGGCCTCCTCACTGTCTGTCCCACGCCGAGCTTCCAGTCAGCGCGCATCGGAAGCTGAGGTGCGCTGACGTCAGAGGGGCCCGGCGCGCTGGGACAGTATTGCATCTGATGCAGAGCCGGGGCCCGGCAGCCATTAACTTTTGTTCCCCCCCATGTCGGCCTTAATTGCCCACGGGGCCCGGGACGTCAACCCCGACTGACCCCCCCCCCCCCCTGTTGGCGGGCTGTCGCGTCCACTATAAGAGCACACGACGGCATCAATACAATTGTTTTGAAGCGAAGTCACGTCGCCGTCACTTTAAGCGCAGCCTAAGGCCGCGCTTATAGTGCTGGAGACGCGACCGATGCCGTCGCCACCAGCGAAAGTTATTTGTTTTTTTAGCTACTGTCGCCAGTGACGTCACTAAAGGGGGCGGGTCGTGCAATTTGATAGGTTTAGAGACAGTCACATGTGGCAACTGTCTCTAAAAAATCAAATTTAGCAGCTTCCAAATTTCCAGTCGCAATGTCGCTCCGTCGCTGTCGCGCTTACTATATGCGCTTGCGACGAAGTCAATTGATTTCTTTTGGAGCGACGTCACTGTCGCAAGGCACTATAAGCGCAGCCTGCGGGAGGACACATTGTTAAGACTGCTGCTATAGTTAGACCTTTTTTTGTAGCGCTGTTTTCATAGTACTTTATATTGCTTCCTCCTGATATTTGGATACATTTTGCATTAATAGTATCCTGTACCATTGTGTTCCACCAGGGTTTATTTCTATGCTACACATGTAGCTGTTCTGCAGGCTTATTACTGTGCTCCTACTGTGGTGTATTCTGTGGTTTCCTGCCGACAGGCATCCATTTATTTTAGATAGGACTACATGCTACCCCTCTCTAATTTCACGGACACCTGCAATTCTATTGGTCGTGTGTGTGTGTGTGTGTGTGTGTGTGTGTGTGTGTGTGTGTGTGTGTGTGTGTGTGTGTGTGATTATTTTCTAGTACTGGTTACATCTACAGACACCATTCACATGACTCTTCAGGAACCATACTGCATTTACCTGCACCAGGGATACATTTACAGGCCACTCAGACATAGTTGGTTATGTGTTTTTAATTGTATTTTATTATGTATGTCTCATCACCGTTACAAATAGATTTGATATTTTTGTGCTGACAACCCCTTTATATGGAATTTCTGCAACCCCTGTCTTTTAGGAGTTGCATATTCAATCCCTATTCCTGGGTGCAGCTCCTATGTACAAGGTTTGGCTGTTCAGCTGTTACTCATTGGTAGCAGTGCTTTCCCTGACCCCTCTTCTTTCAGTACAGTTCTATGACTTTTAATCCTTGCTGTGCTTTGTTGACTGCAAGCATCAAAAGTTTATTTTAGCCTCGGTCACAACTGCAAATCCCCTGTGAGCATGGGGAGAACGTACACCAACAGGTGGACATAGTCATCCAAAACACAATCCTGGCATCCGACTTCACCCCAAGAGCAGTCCTGGTAATAAGGCAGATGCATGCAGTGTATTGGCTAAAAAGTGTGGACTCTTGTGGTTTGTGTTTGAGGGGGATTCGAATTAGGGAAACTAATCAAGAAAAAGCATCTAAATATCATCTAATCTACAGTACATCAATTTATTGATCGTGTTGCAGTCTACTCCAGTATAAGTGAATACGCTGCTGAAACCATCACATTCATCTATACTTTTGCCCTTGATTTGTTTTTTTAAGGAAGGTCTAATATCTGAAATGCTATCACCATTTCAGACCCCGTGAGCACTTTAATTTTATTACTGTAGGCTACATGAAATGTGTTCTTCGGGTTTCTTTACCTTTGTCACCCAGGAGTCACGCTGAATACAGTATAAACAGGTACCGAACAAGCTTTACTGTAAAGAAAGAGGGACACAAACAGTATCTCTCTAAAGTCTGGTTACTCTCAAAATTGATATCCTGTCAAAAGTAACACATACAAACTTATAGCCTATAAAAATAACTTTTATTGTCCAGGCATATAAAAAAGACGGGGTGAGAAATTCACAATACTTTCTGGGGCAAGAGGGACCTTTTAAACTGTAATGTGTCTGAGATATTACTTGCCATGTTAACCTAAAAAAATGTGTGTGTATATATATAAATATATTGCCCAGTGAAGTTTTGTCTTCCTTTCTCTCTGGGAGTCAAATCCTGTGGAATTGCTCTTGTAAAAACTTAATTGGACTGTATATTTGCCAAATCCCAACAATGCTGTGTAAGTAAGCAAAGTTGAGCTTTCTCATGAAGATGGAACTTATACGCAACACCGGGGCGGCTGAGAGGATGTTCTAGTTTATCTCTTCTTTTGTGCTCGGTGTGCAAATTGTGTTGGTTTTTCATGAATCTTAGTGTTGCCATCCTAACTCTGTGTTGTTATTCTGAGATTTTATTGCAAGCATATTTATACGAGTCTGAGTTTTAAATAGGAATGTTGTAGACCAGAATGCAGTGGAAGTAGACTCTGGGTTAATTCTATATTGTCCATAGTAACTGCAGCGCTTTCCAACACCCCATTGACTTTTTAATGGGGTTTTTTTATTTTGTCTTATTGCAGTGCGATCAGTCACTACGGGCAATATCGAATTACTTGGAAAACATAGAGAAGGAGCCGCGCAGTGAATAAAGACACTGACTATAAACAGTGACACTGAGTTTGATGCAGGGGAGCCTGGTTCAATTCCCTGTGTCAGCTCCTTGTGACCTTGGGCAAGTCACTTTATCTCCCTGTGCCTCAAAACCATAGATTGTAAGCTCAACTGGGCAGTGACCGTGTCTGTAACAATCCTTTGTGCTGTGCCCCGCTATACAGAAGATGTTAAACGCTTCCAGTCCCATTGGGAGGAAAGAGCTATATGAAATAAAAATTATTATTATTAATGTCGAAATCTCATGAGAACATAGAATCAATTATTAAACATTTTAAAAAAAATAGAGTGCTTAAAATACCTCCTTTTTTATGTTTTTATAGCATAAACAACTTGAAAACGCTTAACCAAAGAAGGCTGCTCCCTGGTTTTAAGATAATGATGCTCTCCTGTGCTCAACCAGAGTATGACAGGTTTTTGTTTCTTTGCAGTCACATGTTGATGCCTTCTGTTATTTGCAGATCAGTTTTTATCATATGCATCGTAATAGAGTATATCTTGAATTGTAAGGAGTGCTTCCTACCCTCCTGCATGCACGGTAAGTATTTTGACGAATGCTAAAATGAAATGGATTTCTTACCATTTGCCATTCTGTATCTCCTCCTCAGAAAGGCTGGTGGTTGTAGCAGAGCACTATGAAAAGAGTCTTGAAGATTTACTGCGAGAGAGGAAGCCTGTGAGGTAATATTCTCATAACTTTGCCATTCTTTTTAAAGATTTTGTCGACAGCAAAAATGAAGAGATGGACGGCAACTTGTTTTAATGACAATGTAGGGGGTTGGGGGGGGGGGGGAGGAAGATAGTTACCATCATGTTCTTGAGCTAAGTCATTCTATTTCAACTGGAGTTGCTAGGAACCATTGGGTTACCTGGGCATCCTTAAAGGATCCCCTACAATTTTCAAGTCATTTGAAAACTGTACCAAGTACAGAAGAATTTCCAATGCATCTGATCAAAGACACGCTATTAGAGAGGGTTGGGGTTCCTTACAATGCATCTGATCAAAGACATGCTATTAGAGAGGGTTGGGGTTCCTTACAATGCATCTGATCAAAGACACGCTATTAGGGATGGTTGAGGTTCCTTACAATGCATCTGATCTCAGACGCGCTATTAGAGAGGGTTGGGGTTCCTTACAATGCATCTGATCAAAGACGCGCTATTAGAGAGGGTTGGGGTTCCATACAATGCATCTCATCTCAGATGCGCTATTAGAGAGGGTTAGGGTTCCTTACAATGCATCTGATCTCAGACGCGCTATTAGAGAGGGTTGGGGTTCCTTACAATGCATCTGATCAAAGACGCGCTATTAGAGAGGGTTGGGGTTCCATACAATGCATCTCATCTCAGACGCGCTATTAGAGAGGGTTAGGGTTCCTTACAATGCATCTGATCTCAGACGCGCTATTAGAGAGGGTTGGGGTTCCTTACAATGCATCTGATCAAAGACGCGCTATTAGAGAGGGTTGGGGTTCCATACAATGCATCTCATCTCAGACGCGCTATTAGAGAGGGTTGGGGTTCCTTACAATGCATCTGATCTCAGACGCGCTATTAGAGAACAAATTAAAAATGAAAGGAGATGTCAGTGTGCTGAATCTAGACGCCAGTGTTGGAAACGACAATAGCTACTAAACATTGTTGTATACCATGGTTATACTATTGCATTAACCGTGGTAATGTCTACTTCAATACAATCTTAGGTCATCAGATATCTGATCCTATATAAATGAGAGTGCTTTTCTCTATGAATGAGACTAAGAGCTCTGTATAGGTGTTTGTATGTGGGGTATTGGTAATGGGTGGACTAATGTTGTAGGTAATTATATATAGGCCTGAGATCTACCTCAGCTATATATTGAGTCCATACCTCTATATACACATACACTGTATCACCAGACCGACAGGAGCAGAGATTGCTGAGCCTGTAGGTCTGTAATGGTGAACCACTCGACATACACTGACCAAATACTCCTGTAAATGGAGTTTAGGTCATATGGCTCATGTTAACCACAATGGTAAGATATATCACTGCAAAGTACATGAACATAGGATCTAAGTCAGTTGTGCTTCCCACGGTGAAGGCTCCGAAACGCTCTGACACGAAAACGCACCCGACCTCTCCAACTAGCCTGCGCACCAGGTAATAGCGCTAGACATACCCTACATATGTTTCCCCTATTTGGCTTACTTTCTTATTTTAATATGTGTCACTGATATGTCATCGTAACAGAATATTGGATTGCTGATTGCTATACAGTACTTTGTTTTTGGCTGCTTTGTTGAGCACAAACTGGAAAACATTTATTTTCTGTGTATATGTGTACAGACAAATAATAAATAGTGAAAGAGACACTAAACGCCACTATCCCACTCTTAAAATAAAATGCAAAAAAAAATGGCGATCAGTTTGGACTGCTGCTTTAGGGCCTATTCAATTGAATTGGCCTTAAAATGCACTAAAACTTATCACGGTAAATCAGGGGCCTATTTACTAAATCATTGTACATTGTTGGAGAGTATGGAGATGAAGGATTGTGTGTCGTTATATTTTCCCAACCCCTACGGCTCTTCCCAACCTCTTGAAGCAGCAGTTCAAGCAATATCCTACATGTGTTTTTTTTTTAAATAAATTAGTTCTGTACTATGAGAAAATACTTGTAGCATTTTTTTTTAAACAACTCTGAATGAAGTTTTTAATGTATTATAATGTAACAAGCATTTTTTTGTATCTATAGCAACCATTTACAATGTCACATCCCCTTCCTCTTCTGAAACAGGCTCTGGCACCCCCCTTTTTGAGCCCGGCCTTCTCTAGCAGTGCACCAATTGTATCTAGTGACTGCCTGGTCACATGATCTTAGCCCACTATGTAGAAATTCTTTAATATTGCTGAAAATATCTTCAATGTTATTCGATATTGTGGACTTATTGCTGTTATGCTTGGCTGCCATATACATTCACCACAATGTGAGTAGAGAAATTATATGGGGCATGTTATTTCAATTGTAACATTTCAAAATGTTTATTCCATTCAAGAGGACATAAAGCAGTGGCTCATCTGGTTTCTAGATCAGTCTTACCAGTCACTGCCAGAAACCTACAGAAACACTAAAGGCCTTTTGCACCTGTAACGTTCGTCAGTGTAAAACCAGCAGGGAATGTCCTACTAGCCTTGTGTTGAGATGTATGTGCAAAATGTTCTTAGGAATTAAGATTGCCAATATGCCAACCAGACGTTTTGTAAGCTTTTGTTAAAACAATATTACACGTTTATACATAAAATGGAGCTTAGCAGAAAAGTAAATGTAACCTGTTTCAACTCTGTGTCTAACCTATCCCCTTTCTCCAGCCATCCCCTATATAAGACCTCCACTTCCTGCGTCCTGTGCCTGTTTATTGTGGTTCTTCCCGGTACTCAAGCTTGCTGTTTGTTGCTTGCCTGTTACTATTGCTGTGTTACAAACCCTGCCCGGACTTCACTACACTTGACTCTCTCCAGCCCTGACCACCAATCTCATCCTGCCACCAGCCCTGACCTCTCTGTTTCACTCCTGACCATCCTTTGCCTGGCACCAGCCCTGCCCTCTGCTTCACTCCTGACCATCCTTTGCCTGGCACCAGCCCTGCCCTCTGCTTCACTCTCCTTGCGACCACTCCTTCTCCTGACCTCCTTGGGACACCTGCTACTCCACCCTTGCCTCGCCATGCCTTCACCTCGCTACTCATGCAATCCTTGCCAGGTGGCAACCAGACCCTGTTCTGTGCTTCACTCCTGACCATCCTGTGCCTGGCACCAGCCCTGCCCTCTGCTTCACTCCTGACCATCTTTTGCCTGACACCAGCCCTGCCCTCTGCTTCACTCCTGACCATCCTTTGCCTGGCACCAGCCCTGCCCTCTGCTTCACTCCTGACACTCCTTTTGCATGGCACCGCCTGTCTTGTGTTCACTCCTGACCATCCTGTGCCTGGCCCAGCCTGCTCTGCTCCTCCTGACATCTTCTACACCAGGCTCCTGCTACCTAATCTTTGCTGGTACACCCGCCCTGCCCTCTGCTTCACTCCGGACCTCTTTTTGGCTGTTGTGGGGTGTTGTTGGTTTGGGTTGGGTGGGGTGGGGTGGGGGGTTTGGGTGGTTTGGGGGTGTTGACATCCTGACCATCTTTTGGTGGGGTGGCCTTTTGGGTAGGGTTGTTTTTTTGTTGTTGGTTTGGGGTTGGGGTTTTTGGCTTTTGTGTTTTTGGTTTCTTTGGTTGTTGTTTGTTTGTTTTTTGGTTGTTGTGTTTGGTGTCTTTGTTTTTTTTGGTTGGGTTTTTTGTTGTTTTTTTTGTTTTTTTTTTTTGTGGCTTTTTCCTCTTTTTTTTTTTGTGTGGTTTGTGGGGTTTTTTTTTTTTTTTTTTGTCTTTTACCGTTTGTTTCAAAATGGTCGTCTAAACTCTTTTTCTCCCTCTTTATTCTATCTTTTCTTGACCTCTTTTGTATTTTTTTTTTTTTTGCTGCCTACTTTGTCATCATCCTGACTTTTGGGCCTGGCACCAGCCCTGCCCTCTGCTTCACTCCTGACCATCCTTTGCCTGGCACCTGCCCTGTTCTGTGCTTCACTCCTGACCATCCTTTGCCTGCACCAGCCCTGTTCTGTGCTTCACTCCTGACCATCCTTTGCCTGGCACCAGCCCTGCCCTCTGCTTCGCTGACCATCACTACCCACCCGCTAGCTTTTCCCAGTCAATGGACTCCAGCCCCGCAGTCGGCCCCTGTGACACAGCCTGAATTAGAAACACGCAGTGCTTATTTTTTTTGTTATGCACATTACACAGTAGTTTTAAGGAAGCGCTATACAAGGACATGCTATTATTATTATTATAATACCAAGGTGCAAAAATGAGGTTTAATACAGATGTAGTAAGACTTACTGTCCTTGTAAATCACGGACAAACAAGCAAAAGTCTGCACATCGGGGGCAGAGTCTGCCACGACGAAGCTGCCGGGGGTCCATGCTTCTGAATGGGAGCCCACGCAGCGTTAATACCCGGGTCGCATGGCAGCGAAGACAGTAAGTCTTGCTACATCTGTACCTTCAACAACGTTTGACAGTATTTTTCTACAGAGATTTCAACCAGAGGTTTTGAATTCCCTTCTATACCAATTGCTCAACCCAGACTTTCCAACTAACAGTTTTAAATACGGGGATGACTGTGAAAGAGTCCAGATTCTTCAATCAGATGAAGACTAGGAAGAGACGGGAAACAACTTCTGGATTGTTCACTTGTGTTTATTATAAGGAGGGAACAAAATACTTCTTAGATTATACAGAACCTTACACCAGATAGATTATTTCAAATGAAACAAAGTGCTTCCCAGATGTGCTATAGAGAGTGCGGGGAAACTGGTACAGTTTTTACATATGGGGTGGTCTTTGCCAAAAGTAGCCTCTTTGGGGAAGAGTAGTGATTAGTAATCCTAAAAAGGTATATGTTGCTCTAAAGAGTTAAGGCACTGTATGATTATTCCTATCTCTGATTGCAATAATTAGGTTTCCCTTAAAAATTGACCTTTAAGAAACGAAGAGTGGCCAGACCTGTGTGTGTATGACGATGTGCCTACCTGGACTTTTCATATTAAGAAAAAAAGCGCAGCAACCAGGAATTACTTGGCACCACTGGTCCAATCATAATAGTGACAACACTCACATGTTGCTGAAAGAATAAGTCCTGATGGTGTTAAAGGTCAAAACCGGGAACCTTCGGTGTGCAGATCACTGAATATAGGAACAGAGATGAAAAAACGGAGATGCGGTGCACCACCAATTGCATAAAAATGCTGAGAGGGTGAACTCCAATAAAAAGGTAGTTTATTAGGTTATGTTAAAAAAGGTACAAAAAAGAAACCCCCTACGCGTTTTGTGCCATTGGGTGCTTTTATCAACGGCACGAAACATAGGTGTTTCTTCTTTTTTGAACATGACCTAATAAACGACTTTTTATTGGAGCTCACTCGCTCAGCATTTTTATTCAATTGGGGGTGCACCACCGCATCTCCGTTTTTTCATCTTTGGGAAAGAGGGTGTTTAAACTGATAAAGGATTGTACAGGCCAACAGATCCAGTGAGACCAGTGGATCTCAAAAACTATACAAATTATCAAACACATATCTTTTAGTAACTCAAATATATGTTTTGGCAACTAGGCACTCTATAGCAGGTGTGAGAACCATCCAAATCCTCTGGGTATTTATCACATCTAAAAATAAATAAATACAATATAACTGGGATAAGAGGCAGGGGAAAAATGATTAGCGTCTTGAGAGAGAGTCAACATGAATCTGAAAGTTTGGTCTTCATGGAATTTATTTGCAAGTTGATTACATTCTTATATTATATAATTTGTAGATGACTATTTTTTTAACTTGAATATATATATATGGGGTGTGTATATATATATGTGTGTGTGTGTGTGTATATATATATATATATATATATATATATATATATATATACACACACAGTGTTCGACAAACCTATACATTTGCTCGCCCCGGGCGAGTGGATTTAACCCCCGGGGCGAGTAAATATTGGCCCAAGCCAGCACACGTTTGTACTAGGTGGCGAGTAGATTTTTTGGGTGATTTGTCAATCCACTATATTCTATTATATATAATCTTATATCATAATATATATAATATATACTATATATATCTATATATATGTGGTATATATATATCTATATATTATATATATATATATTATATACTAATATATATGTTTATGTAAAGAAGAAGGGGGACCCCCCCATCCACAAGATAAATGGATGTACTAAATACCGACTTCATATCATATACAATGATAAGTCAGTGGTGCTGTATGGGCCAATCAATACAGTAGGAGAAAGTGAAGCCCCAGACAAAAGCACTCTAGTATACCTTGGAAATACAAAATCCACAAAATCTTTTATTAGATAACTGTCACAGAACAATAATAAAAAGCACAGAAAGTTTAAATACAGGCATGGATCCCCTGTACGTAAAAAAACCTGACCTAAATCCTCCAGCATTAATACCAAATGGGAACAAACCCTATCAGGAGTGACAGAGAATACACTCTAATATACCTGACAAGGTTGACAAAATAATCCAGACAAAAAGCCAAAATAGAAGTGGCTAAGGCCAATGGTCAAATCCATAGTATTAAACACGCCTCAGAAAACTGGTATCTAATGTCATACAACTCAACCACACGTCAGCAAACTGGCCAAAATCCTGTGGAGGAGACCAGGATCAAACGTTCAAAACATAATTAACCGCCCCTAAGGGGGACAAACCAGGGGTCCCTGCCTACTGCACCTGCTCCTACGCGTTTCGGGCCAAGAGCCTTCTACTGGAGTGGAGTAGTAGTAGAAGCTCTTGGCCGAAACACGTAGGAGCAGGTGCAGTAGGCTGACCCCTGGTTTGTCCCCTTAGGGACGCGAATTATGTTTTTGAACGTTTTGATCCTGGTCTCCTCCAGATTTTTGCAGTTTGCCCTGACGTGTGGTGATGTCTGACATTAGCATACTAGTTTTTCTGAAGCGTGTTAATACTATGTGTTTTGACCACTTGGCCTTATCCACTTCTATTTTGGCTTTTTGTCTGGATTATTTTGTCACCTTGTCAGGTAATATTAGAGTGTATTCTCTGTCCTCCTGATATGGTTTTGTTCCCCATTTGGTATTAACTGCTGGAGGATTTTAGTCCGGTTTTTTTTTTACGTACAGGGATTCCATGCCTTTTTAAACTTTCTGTGCTTTCTTTTATTTATTGTTCTGTGACAGGTTAATCAATACAGATTTTGTGATTTTGTACTTTTCAAGTATACTAGAGTGCTTTTGTCTGGGGCTTCACTTTCTCCTTTTTATCTATATATATATATATATATATCTATATATATAGATATATATATATATATATATATATATATATTAATATTATTATATATATATATATAATCTCTCTATATATATATATATCACAAGATACAATCAGCGGAAAATCTCCCAACACTTTGTTAATGTAGTACTGTAATACTAAAACCACACACCTGGCCAAATCAGTAAAACGAGAGGTATTAACCCTTTCATCAATCAACTAACCATACCAAAAATGCTGCCACTTAGTCCACACTTGCCGCCAGAAATTTGTATAGAAAAAGAACGACCTAGTGCAATGCGCAGGGAAAGAAAAAAGAGAAAAACATCATAGGGCAATATTCTAACAATTCAGGTTAGGTGGGTAAGATATGCCCTTACACTTAAGTACAGCAAAAACAGCCTTTAATCCACTTTGGGATTCATGAACTCTGCTTTCCAACGTTGGTCTGTCTTTCCTCTGTAGTCTTTGTGTCCTCTGGATCAGTGCTTTAAAAAAACGATGCTCCAACAGCTTATCACATCACCACCATGCGTCTGCTAACCAGAGATACCTTGCAGGTGAATAGACTCCACAAAAGGATAGGTAGGGAATAAAAAGGAGAACAGGGATAGTGTAAACCCTTTTAAAAAATGTACTAAAAACAAAAAATTGGTATTAAACTCACATGCTGTGAATGAATACAAGCAGTTGAGAGTATAAGCGAGTCTCTCACACTCGATTCTGAGAACGCCGGTTTCCCCACACTGTTCGCATTGTGCGGTTACTTCCCGCTCACGTGGCCCGGCTCTCGCGAGATTTGTCTCTGAATTTTGTTCATACGCTTGCCTTGGCTCCGTTGTATGATGGGATCATTTTTCTCAGCGTGTCTCCAACTGCTACCTTGAAAGGCTTGCCCTACGCGTTCCTCCACTTCGGCTTCGTCAGGGGCTTGCTATCCTGTTTTTTCTCTTTTTTCCTTTCCCTGCACATTTGCGCCTAGGTCGTTCATATTATATATATATATATATAATGTATAATATATATATATATAATATATATATATGTATATATATGTATATATATCATATATTATATATATATGTATAGATATGTGTGTTGTATATATTATTCCTATATATATATATATATAGTATATATATCTCTATATATATATATATTATATATATACATAATATTGTTTGAACTGATTTATTATATTTTTCCTGTAGATTTTTCGGACCATTCCTCCTCCACCTTCCGCCACCCCAACCCTCCCCTGGCCCAAAGCTTTCTACTTACTTTCTACCCGCACCCGCTCCAACCCTTCAAAAAACAAAAGAAACACTTTAAACATCAACACAGATGTGGTTTTAGTAAATCTTTGTTCTGTACTTGATAAGGTAATACTGTATATGGTATCGCACCTTTGTGTAAAAATCAACATTACCTTGATTACTTCCCTGTATTAATTCCTTTATATATACTTCAGTATGGATATACTGTCACTGTGTTTTACCTTGTTGTTCCCTCCCCTCCTTTCTTTCTTTCTTTATCCTTATTTTTTCAAATGTAAATAAAATTCATGTTATAAAAAGGAAAATTAATTCCTATCCTGAAAGCTTAAGGTTTAGCTACTTTTTGCAATAGACAATGTATAACATCAGATTACAAACCACAAAAATCCATTCATTTCAACTTTAAAGTTGAGGGCACAAAACTACAGAGACTTTAGTCCTGAAGCAAATGAACGATACTCTGCAGTTAAACTGTAATAACCCAGTTTGCGTCTTCTCTTTGGTAAGAAAACTAATAATCATACAGTAGCTTATTTAAATAAACATTTGCTATCTGAGTTGCTACTTATATTCATGTACCAATAATAATAATACATGTCTTATTATATAGCGCTGCTATTTTTACATAGCTCTTACAGAGACCTTTTGCAGGCACAGGGCCCTGCAACCGTGGAGCTACATCTATGTTTTTGGTGCCGCGAGGCACAGGAGATAAAGTGACTTGCCCAAGGTCAGAAGGAGCCGTCACCGGAATTGAACCTGCTTCAAACTAGTAGCCAGTCAGTGTCTTTACTCACTGAGCCGCTCCTTCTCCCATAACCTAATGATCTTTGGTTAAATTAGGAGGTATATCAAAATGGATTTCAGAACCTTCCTTTGTCTTATGGGTTCAAGTATATTTGCTCTAATATAATTTTTGCCCCCCCCATAAATGTCCACCGTTATGGTTGGGATGGCTCTGTTAGGAATGTGAGCACACAGCGCCCATGCGGAGCTCACGGGCTCTCTCCTTACACTGCTCAGCCCTTCCACTACACGCACGCAATCCCCCTTCTGCTTCAGCTAAACTTACCCCCTCGTCATGGTGGGACGCTCCACGAGGTACTTCCTCCACGCTCTGCGCCGCAGCGCCGTCGGCGCGGAATCGCCGCCCCGCGCACAACGTGCCGGACCCCACAATTGCTCTCCGCTGCATGCGCGACGTCGACATACATGTCAACACACAAACCCTTGAACTTATCCCCACTCAGGCTCCCCCGCCCCAAACAACCGCACGGTTTCCAATCTGGGCTCTTGCTGAGTGTGCACCCTAGTCTCTAAGAACAGCATCCATCTCTGAACTCCTGGCGCGCTGCCTCCAGGCACTGCCCCCTCGATCCTGGTTGCTGTGTTCCGCTTTATATACCCTGTCATCTGTTCTGTGTCTTATCCTCTTCGCTCGTTCATAGTTTTTTTTGTATGGGTGTTTTCCCAGCAGGCTTGTTTCTTTGAATTCCTCTACTCGGTTTTGAACGTCGGCTTGGCAGAATATCCCCCCCTTTGGCCTCTCGACTTTCGATTGTTCCTGTTTACGTACCTTCTACTCCTTCGACGACCACGCAACTCATCTCTGATCCTTCCATACGTCTCCTACCCCTGATCTCGGCAACGGCAACGCCCATTCTTCTGGAAACCGTACCAAACCCCCGGCAAGTATTCATCACGCATCACCCCATCTGCCGGCACCCCATCAATAACCACACCCGGACACGTCCCCGACCTGTCGGGTGTGTATTCTCAGGAAGCGCAAACATGTGAAAACAAAACATAAACTGATGGGAATGCAGCATTTGTGAAATAACGGAATAGATTAGTGGCCAAAGTCTATGGTCAGCAATACTCCCAAACGTGAAGATGCAACTGGCCACGTAATGTAGCCTTTAAATGTGGGTGGATAGTGCGCATCGATCAGTCAAGGGGCACAACACTCTCGACAGATAAATCTTTCCCCCAGTGGGGGGGCCCTTAGTACAGAATAAAACTCCGACATAGTTGCGACTGTACACAAGTAAATTTTATAATAAGTAAAATAAATTCCAATAACCTGCACATGGTATAGGATCACAACCAGCATTTAAGATCTCAACATCAGTGGATCTCTGCGGAACAACGATGAGTGGTGTCTCAGTCTGTTCCTCTTACTGGGCGTGCGTTGTCACGGATGCGTATGCAATTTTAACGTTTTTCCAGTGTGGAAACAGACTTATGGCCGCATTGTCCCCAGCTATGAAGATGCACATAAGGCATACATTTTGCTAATGGGACCTCTAGATCTTGGCATCGAATGTTTTGAATTTGTCTGGTTTGATTTGTGGCTACTATTGACGACTGTGTGATTCTTCAATTATTTATTGTATCTATTAAAAAGGAAAACTGTAAAATGTTGATACTGGCGACTTTATGCCAGAGTAAATACGTTTATTTTGTGTGTGGGCTAATATGAGGGTTATAAAGACTGCAGCCGCCCTTTCACTCAGTAATAGGAGTGTAAAAATGCTGCTGTCTTTGATCTGTTAGATCAGTTTTTTCCGTATTCTTATTTTCAGATTAGGCAGATCTCCATTTGATATTTTGGTTATTAAAATGTGTAGATATGGAATCGCACGTGGCAAAAACAGAGCCTTTTACCAATTGAACATGAGTGCCAGGCTTGGGCTAATTGGCATATCTAATTTGATTGATTTAGCACTTTGCTTACTGCGCTAATAGTTAGATTTAGTCATCCATTCTGTGGATCCATCCCCTCCGGTGCCCTCTTGTACTATTCAAATATCTAATGCAATTCTATTTTATTTTCCAAATATCATGCAACATTTTGCATGTACAGTTGGGTTTCTTCATTTGTTACCACTGGCAGACTTTTTTTGTTTGTCATTACTATGGTTCCGACTTTCCCAAATCAATTTACTTTAGCGTGATTGAGTCCAAGCTTTCAGCTGAGACAAATTCTCGCACCCAGAAATAGCATTGGACTTCATGGATCACGCCAAATCCTGTAGTGCTGTGCCGCAAACTGAGCCCTTCACACATAGAATAAGGGCCCTTTAAATTTTGATAGAGCAGAATACATCCCTGACATGCGGCATGGGATCATAAATATACTGTAGCTACTAAAGATCCGTGAAAGAGTGCATCATTTTGTACTTGCTTGCTCAGGTTTCTTTATATGTCACCCATCGTGTGTGAACACATGGTTTCCTGAAGTGTAACATCAGAATTGTGATGCTCAAGCCATGCTTTGCAAATCATCGCACTTCTTCAGTAGAAAATTGCTTTAATCGTTCAATCTGCCATAAAAAAACAAAACATTTACAGAATCACGGAATCCTGCTATGACTTGGTGGTAAAATGCTTGTGGGCTGTGAGCATAAACGTTTAGCATGGACTGAATTAGCTAATTAAGCATCACCACTGTTAGCAAGTCTCCTCTCGTCCCATCCAATTTACCATATATTAGAATGCAATAATGGAAAGCATCTCGCAAGTTAGCACCTAATAGTTTTTTTAATAATTAAAATGTACAGTATTTGAATCGCTGTGGCAAATGAGGGCCCTAAAGCCTAACGGCTAACAGTATTATAGCAACATCATATACTATACAGTATCTAATCTTGCTTGAGCGGTTGGCTAACCTGCTCATGTATCAATTGATGTAAACATGTATGTTTATGTCTTTATTTATATAGTGCCATTAGTGTACATAGCGCTTCACAGTAGTAATAACACGGGACAATCAACAAATAACAGATCATGCGGAATAAGTTCCTTCAGACATAAAGTTAACCTTTCGGAAGGGGAGTCCCTGCTCGGGAGCCTGTATAGTCGAATTGGTAGGTAGGGAGAATCAAGACGTAGGAGGGAGTTCTGGTAAAGTTGGTGTCCTGCAGGGGGGCCAAGCTTTATGTATCGTTTGTCTAGCATAATCCACGTAGCTACCATATTCGCGTTAAGCAGGTGTGTCTTAAAAGGTGTGTCTTAAAGGTGGATCGAAGGGTGCTAGTCCCGGTATGAGGGGGGAGGGCATTCCAGAGGTTGGGCGTGAGTTATAATGGTTTAGGCTGGAGAGGGCTTAGATATATGAGGGTAGAGAGTAGACCTTGAGCAGAACGCAAAAGTCATGATGGTGCCTATTGACGAATTAGGGCTGAAAGATGTAAGGAGGGCATAAGAGCAATTAGCAACTTCCAAATTCTGTTGTTCAGTGCTCGGTTAGGAGCTTTTTTAGACAATTTCATTTAAGGGGACACACCCAAACGTTTATTGCATCAATATTTCTCTGAAAAGGAAGAATAGCGAAGGATTTTTACGTGGATTTATTAATCGGGTTGGAAAGGCAAAAAAAAAAAAAAACAATTTGTTATTTATAAAAAAAAAAGGGATGGTGTCCTTATAAGTAGCAACTGGCTTTAATAATATGCATTTTGTTTTCCCTCTGGTTAGAAAGGTAACAGGACCATTGAGGTTTTGGCTGTTTTCCTTGGATGTTTTAACGGACTGGTACCTCTTGGGTACAATAATACAATGTAACACAAGTGCGGTAAAGCAGAGTAACATTTTGCTGGGACCGGATCAACATACCTACCAGAAACTAATTTCAAAATCTTTGACCGCCGTACCAAAAAAGTCATATTTTTAATATTCGTAGCTTGCACAAGTTTTTCCATTCATTCCGGGTTTTGGCACCTTTTCTTGTACCCATGCTCCTAACATACACACCAAATTTAGATAGCAACTATGTCCTGTGTTTCCACCTCAAGCACATTCTGTTTGATATTGTTTGTTATGAAGGAAACAGATTTGATTGTATCAATAAAGTGAGTCCCCATGCTTTGTGTTTATGGTGCTGGCAGTGTTATTTGAGCCCTTAATTGTTTAGTTCTGAATGTGTCATAATACCTAGCTTCACAATGCCTCTGTCCCTTTCCAGCATATCTCTCTATCTTTAGCCTCCATCTTTTCGCAAATACATTCTTGTCTTCCACTTCAATCCATTTTCATCTTGCTCTTTCTATTTGCTGTTACTCTCTCCCTTCTCGTTTATAGAGGGCTTTGTTCATTCTTCTAACTGTCCCCTTTCATCTCGTCTTGCACTAACGAAGTGAGTACCATGAAAACGCACTCGCACTCTGCTTTACCACTGTTAACCTCTTAAGACGACAGTCTTGAATTAGATTCTGGAACACATGGGAATCGCAACATACGGATTTGCATAAAGGTGAGTTGTTGAGAGAAACAATTGAGTGGAGAGGGCAACGGATGAGTATCCAGTAGGAGATTAATAGTGGTCGAGACAAACATTTAAATTATTATTTTTCTGCACTAATCATACATTTCATTCATCATCATTTTATAGAACGCACTTACAACCCACACACGATAGCGCTACTTTTTGTTTTTTTTGTATATATGTGTGTGTGTGTGTGTGTGTTGTGTGTGTACAAAGATACTTGCACATACATACGATGTGTGTGGTGTTGTATGTATGTAGATATATATATATTTATATATGTATATATATCTTATATATATCTAATCAAAAAATAAATAATGTTCCATTTATTTTATTAGTTCTTTTATTTTTTTGATTATTGAGCTCGCTAACACGGTAACTGATACCTCTACATGGAATATATATAATATATATAATATATATCTTATATATATATAATAGATTATATATAGAGATTATATGTAGAGAGGAGTGATGCCACACCACGTTGCAGTCACTTTTAGTCCGAGATTAAGGCTGAAACAGGTATTTCACGATACGGGGGTTTATTTTACAGGATTAAATCATACCCCAATAGCCCACCAACCCTTTAAGTCAAAAACAACAAAAAAAGTAACACCTATTCCCTTTAAGGAAAAGCTAAACTTCAACTTCACCGTAGCTTTACCCTCACTACTGGATGGCCAGCTAAACTGATCCCACCCCAAAAAACATGCCCGGAATATCAACATCTACACCAGATGCTCTGCACACACGGCAATAAAAGTTTTGTTTTTTTATCTGATAGTCATACTGTTTGGAGCAACGTCCCCGCTTCAGCGCAGGCCTTCTTCCTAAGGGAGCTCGGCCCCCCTGTGAGCTCAGAGAAATCTCTCTCTGTAAGTCCATGCAAGGACAGAATATCCCCGCTTCACATGTCTCCTCGTTCTTCCTTTTCCTGGGATAAATGATTAGGCCAGACCAGCAGACACCGCCAGTGGGAATAAGATCTGTGCCAGCTTCCACAGCTGGGGAGGACGCTCTCTCTGTCCCCCACTCTCTGAGGAACAGCAGTCAGTATTCAATGGACTCTGTGTTGCCTAAAAAATTTTTGTTCATTCGACCAGGCTGATTAATTTGCAGCTTGCTGCTATTTTCTCTAGGGAAGATTAACTCTCGGTAGACTGGAAAGCAACCCTTCTAGCACCTAGAGACGTGATGGTATCGATATATATTGTGTGTGTATATTTTTTTACAGAATGAGTTGGTTCCTCTTTCTATGCACAGCAATCATTTGCAGTGCACCCCAATATATATATATATATATAATCTACTGTATATATTTAATGGCATGTAACCAAGAAAGCGGCCCATTTCCACTAACCGCCCCAGCACTGACAACTGTTAAATTTTTCCAATGCCAACTCGATCTATTTTACCTCAGTAACTGCCCCTCATATCTATGGTCCAGTATTTTCCCTTTCCCATAGCGAGGAGCATGTGCTCCAACCAGCGGGGGTAGAAAGGTACTTGTGTCCCGGGCCCCAGTTAATTAAAAAATTGAAGAAAAAAATAAGTAAAAAAATGGCGGCGATTCTCCGCGGTCCCGCGCGCATGGCGCGAAAGCAAGCATGGGCCCGCTCCCAACGTGGGACGGGAGGGGAAGTACCAGCTCCCCTGCGGCCGCTTCCGCCCTCCCCAGGCCCCCTCCGCGTGCATGCTTCCCCCCCCCCCCCCCAAGTCCACCTCCCGTGCCCCCAAGCCCACTCCCCGCCCCGGGCAGCCTTCGCTGGGATATCGGGGGCAGGAGGGAAAGTGTCCGGCGGCAAGCTGCACCCACCCTGTCAAGGTATCACCCATTCCACTGTCACACACTGTCACTGGTTTACCTACCCAGTCACTGACTGTTCACCCCCCCACTTTCACTGTCACCACCTAGGTCCCACTGTCCCCCACTGTCACCCCGCCCCACACTGACATCCCACCTTGTCAAAAGCGTCAAAACAAAAAACTATATATATATATATGTGTATATATATATATATATATGTATATATATATATATGTATATATATATATATGTATATGTAAGAGAGAAGGGGGACCCCCCATCCACAAGATAAATGGATGTAACTAAATACCGACTTCTATATCAATATACAATGATAAGTCAGTGGTGCTGTATGGGCCAATCAATACAGTAGGAGAAAGTGAAGCCCCAGACAAAAGCACTCTAGTATACCTTGAAAGTACAAAATCACAAAATCTTTATTAGATAACTGTCACAGAACAATAAATAAAAGAAAGCACAGAAAGTTTAAAATAAGGCATGGATCCCCTGTACGTAAAAAAAAACCTGACCTAAATCCTCCAGCAGTTAATACCAAATGGGAACAAAACCCATATCAGGAGTGACAGAGAATACACTCTAATATACCTGACAAGGTTGACAAAATAATCCAGACAAAAAGCCAAAATAGAAGTGGCTAAGGCCAAATGGTCAAATCACATAGTATTAACACGCGATTTTGCAGTTTGCCTGACGTGTGGTGATGTATGACATTAGCATACCAGTTTTCTGAGGCGTGTTAATACTATGTGATTTGACCATTTGGCCTTAGCCACTTCTAATATATACATACATACTTGTTTGAACTGAATTTTATTATATTTCATGTAGATTTTCGGACCATTCTCTCCACCTTCCACCCCAACCCTCCCCTGGCCCAAAGCTTTCTACTTACTTTCTTACCCGCCCCGCTCCAACCCTTCAAAAACAAAAGAAACACTTTAAACATCAACACAGATGTGGTTTTAGTAAATCTTTGTTCTGTACTTGATAAGGTATACTGTATATGGTATCGCACACTTTGTGGTAAAATCAACATTACCTTGATTACTTCCCCTGTATTAATTACCTTTATATATACTTCAGTATGGATATACTGTCACATGTGTTTTACCTTGTTGTTCCCTTCCCTCTCCTTTCTTTCTTTATCCGTATATTTTTCAAATGTAAATAAAATTCATGTTTAAAAAAGGAAAATTAATTCCTGTCCTGAAAAGCTTAGAGGTTTAGCTACTTTTTGCAATAGACAATGTATAACATCAGATTTAACAAACAAAAAAAATCCATTCATTTCACTTTTAAAGTTGAGGGCACAAAACTACAGAGACTTTAGTCCTGAAGCAAATGAAGATACTCTGCAGTTAAACTGTAATAACCCAGTTTGCTGCTTCTCTTTGGTAAGAAAACTAATAATCATACAGTAGCTTATTTAAATAAACTATTTGCTATCTGAGTTGCTACTGTATATTCATGTACCTAATAATAATAATAGCATGTTCTTGTATAGCGCTGCTAGTTTTACATAGCGCTTTACAGAGACATTTTGCAGGCACAGGGCCCTGCACCGTGGAGCTTACAATCTATGTTTTTGGTGCCCGAGGCACAGGGAGATAAAGTGACTTGCCCAAGGTCAGAAGGAGCCGTCACCGGGAATTGAACCTGCTTCAAACTTAGTGCCAGTCAGTGTCTTTACTCACTGAGCCGCTCCTTCTCCCATAACCTAATGATCTTTGGTTAAATTAGGAGGTATATCAAAATGGATTTCAGAACCTTCCTTGTCTTATGGGTTCAAGTATATTTGCCTCTAATATAATTTTTGCCCCCCCCAGTAAATGTCCACCAGTTATGGTTGGGATGGCTCTGTTAGGAATGTGAGCACACAGCGCCTCAGGCGGAGCTCACGGCTCTCTCCTTACACTGCTCAGACCCTTCCACTACAACCACGCAATCCCCCTTCTGCTTCAGCACTTACCCCTCGGCATGGTGGGACGCTCCACGAGGTACTTCCTCCACGCTCTGCGCCGCAGCCGTCGGCGCGGAATCGCCGCCCCGCGCACACGTGCGCACCCCACATTGCTTCCTCTCATGCGCACGTCGGACATACAGTGCACACACAAAAGCCCTTGAACTTATCCCCACTCAGGCTCCGCCCCCAAACACCGCACGGTTACAATCTGGCTCTTGCTGAGTGTCACCTGAGCTCTAAGAACAGCATCCAATGCTCTGAAGCTCCCTGGGCTGCTCCTCCAGGCACGCCCCCTCTCCTGGTTGGCTGTTCCAGCTTTATATACCCTCTCTGTTCTGTGCTTCCTCGCTCGTCATAGTTTTTGTATGGGTGTTTCACAGTGCTTGTTCTTTGATTCTCTCGGTTTTGACGCGGCTTGGCAGAATACCCCCTTTGGCTCTCGACTTCGGATTGTTCCTGTTTACGTACCTTCTGGCTCCCTTCGACCACGGCACTCATCTCGATCCTTCCATACGTCTCCTACCCCTGATCTCGGCAACGGCAACGACCATTCTTCTGGGAAAACGGTACCGGCAAGTATTCACGCAATACACCCCATCTGGCCTGGCACCATCTAATACCACAACCCGGACACGTCCCTCGCTCTGTCGGTGTGTGTATTCATCAGGAAGCGCAAACATGTGAAAACAAAAACATAAACTGATGGTGCAGCATTGTGACAATAACGTGAATAGATGATGGCAAAGTCTATGGTCAGAATACTCACAAACGTGAGATGCAACTGGCCACGTAATGGTATCTTTAAATGGTGTAGTGGCAGCGATGTAGTCAAGTGGGCACAACACTCTCGATCAGATAAATCTTTCCAGTGGGCCCTTAATACAGAATAAAACCGGACATAGTGCAGACTGTACAAGAAATTTTATAAAAGTAGAAATAATCCAATAAACTCACATGGTATAGGATACAAACAAGCATTTAGATCTCAATCAGTGGATCTCTGCGGACCGGATGAGTGGTGTCTCAGCTGTTCCTCTGTACTGGCGTGCGTGTCACGGATGCGTCATGCAATACGTTTTCCAGGTGGAAACAGGACTTAATGCAGCATTGTCCAGCTATGAAGATGCACATTAAGGCATACATTTTGGCTAATGGACCTCTAGATCTGGGCCATCGAATGTTTGAATTTGTGCTGGTTTGGATTTGTGCTACTATTGAAGACTGTGTGATTCTTCAAATTATTATTGTATCTATGAGGAAAACTGGAAAATGTTGATGACTGGCGACTTACTGCCAGAGTAAATACGTTTATTTTGTGTGTGGGCTAATATGAGGGTTATAAAGACTGCAGCCGCTCACTCAGTAATAGGAGTGTAAAATGCTGCTGTCTTGATCTGTTAGATCAAGTTTTTCCGTTATTTCTTATTTTCAGATTAGCAGATCTCCATTTGATATATTTGGTTATTAAAATGTGTAAGATGATGGAATACAGACACTTGGCAAAAACAGAGCCTTTTACCAATTGAACATGAGTGCCAGGCTTGGCTATTGGCATATGCTAATTTTGATTGATTTAGCACTTTGCTTATAACTAATAGTTAGATTTAGTCATCCATTCTGTGATCCATCCATCTCCAGGTGCCCTCTGGTACTATTTCCAAATATCTATGCCAAATATCTATTTATTTCCAAATATCTATGCACATTGTGCATGTACAGTGTGTGCTTCATTTGTTACCACTGGCAGACTTTTTTGTTTGTCATTACTATGGTTCCGACTTTCCCAAATCAATTTACTTTAGAGTGAGTGAGTCAAGCTTTCAGCATGAGACAAATTCTCCCACCCAGAAATAGCATTGGACTTCATGGGATCACGCCAAATCCTGTATTTGCTGTGCCGAAAACGGGCCCTTCAACACATAGAATAAGGGCCCTTTAAAATGTTTGATAGAGAACAGAATACATCCCTGACATGCGGCATGGGATCATAATATACTGTAGCTACTAAAGATCCGTGAAAGTGCATCATTTTGTAATTGCTTGCCAGGTTTCTTTATATGTCACCCATCGTGTGTGAAACACAATGGGTTTCTGAAGTGTATACATCAGAATTGTGATGCTCAAGCCTGCTTTGCAAATCATCTGCACTTCCTTCAGTAGAAAATTGCTTTAATCGTCAATCTGCCATAAAAAAAACAAAACAAATTTACAGAATCACTGCTATGACTTTGTGGTAAAATGCTGTGTGGCTGTGAGCATACGTTTAGCATGGACTGAAATAGCTAATTAAGCATTCACAACTGTTAGCAAAGTCTCCTCTCCCAGTCCAATTTACCAATATATATTGAAAATGCAATAAATGGAAAGCATCTCGCAATTTAGCAACCTAATAGTTGTTTAATAAATTAAAATGTACAGTATTTGAATCGCTGTGCAAATGTAGGCCCTAAAGCCTAACTGCGAACAGTATTATAGCAACTATCATATACTATACAGTATCTAATGCTTGCTTGAGCGGTTGGCTAACTGCTCATGTATAATTGAGGTAACAATGTATGTATGTATGTCTTTATTTATATAGTGCCATTAGTGTACATAGCGCTTCACAGTAGTAATACACGGGACAAATAATACAAATAACAGATCATGGGAATAAGTTCTTCAGACATAAAAGTAACATTTCGGAAGGGGAGTCCCTGCTCTGAGGAGCTTATAGTCGAATTGGTAGGTAGGGAGAAATACAGAGACAGTAGGAGGGAGTTCTGGTAAGTGTGTCTGCAGGGGGCCAAGCTTTATGTATCGTGTGTCTAGCATAATCCACGGAGCTACTCATATGCTTCGTTAAGCAGGTGTGTCTTAAGGTGTGTCTTAAAGGTGGATAGAGAGGGTGCTAGTCCGGTATTGAGGGGGAGGGCATTCCAGAGGTGTGTGGCAGTGAGTTAGAAAGGGTTTAGGCTGGAGAGGGCTTTAGATATAATGAGGGTAGAGAGTAGACCTTGAGCAGAACGCAAAAGTCAGGATGGTGCATAGTGAGAAATTAGGGCTGAGATGTAAGGAGGAGCAGAAGAGCAATGTAGCAAACATTCCAAAATTCTGTTGTTCAGTGCTCGGTTAGGAAGCTTTTTTAGACAATTTCCATTTAAGGGGACACACAAAACGGTTTATGCATCAATATTTCTCTGAAAGGAAGAATAGCGAAGGATTTTACAGTGATTTATATAATCGGGTTGGAAAGGCAAAAAAAAAAAAAAACAATTTGTTATTTAAAAAAAAAAAAGGATGGTTGTACTGTATAAGTAGCACTGGCTTTAATAATATGCATTTTGTTTTTCCCTCTGGTTAGAAAGGTAACAGGACCATTGAGGTTTTGGCTGTTTTCCTTGATGTTTACGGAAATGTACCTCTTGGGTATCAATATATACAATGTAACCACAAAGTGCGGTAAAGCAGAGTAACATTTGCTGGGACCGGATCAACATACCTACCAGAAACCTAATTTAAAAATCTTTGACCGCGTACCAAAAAAAGTCATATTTAATTATTCGTAGCTTGCAACAAGTTTCCATTCATTCCGGGTTTGGCACCGTTTCTTGTACCATGCTCCTAACATACACAACCAAATATTAGATAAGCAACTATGTACCGTGTTTCCAGCCTTCAAGCACATTCTGTTTGATATTGTTTGTTATGAAAGGAAACAGATTTGATTGTACAATAAAGTGAGTCCCAATGCTTGTGTTTTATGGTGCTGCAGTGTTATTTGAGCCTTAATTGTTTAGTTCTGAATTGTGTCAATAATACATAGCTTCACAATGCCTCTGTCCTTTCCAGATATCTCTCTATCTTTTAGCCGACATCTTTTGCGCAAATACATTCTTGTCTTCCACTTCACATCCATTTTCACTCTTGCTTCTTTCTATTTTGCTGTTACTCTCTCTCTGTTTATATGATGGCTTTGTTCATTCTTCTACTGTCCCCTTTCATCTCGTCTTGCACTAACGAAGTGAAGTACCATGAAAACGCACTCGCACTCTGCTTTACCACTGTTAAACTCTTAAGGACGACAGTCTTGAATTAGATTCTGGAACACATGGGAATCCAACATACGGATTTGCATAAAGGTGAGTTGTGTGAGAGAAACAATTGAGTGGAGAGGGGACAGACGAGATGAGTAGCCAGTAGGAGATTATAGTGGTCGAGACAAGACATTTTAAATTATTATTTTTCTGCACTAACATCACAATTTCATTCATCATCATTTTATAGAACGCACTTACACCCACACACTGATAGCGCTACTTTTTGTTTTTTTTGTATATATGTGTGTGTGTGTGTGTGTGTGTGTGTGTGTACAAATATACTGCACATACATACGTATGTGTGTGTGTGTATGTATGTATATATATATATATGTATATATATGTATATATATATATATATATATATAATCAAAAAATAAATAGATGTTACCATTTATTTTATTATTTATTTTATTTTTTGATTATTGAAGCTCGGCTAACACGGTACTGATACCTCTACATGAATATATATATATATATATATATATATCTATATATATATATATAGATATATATATATAGATATATGTAGAGAGAGAGTGATGCCCACACCACGTTGCAGTCACTTTTAGTCCGAGATTAAGGCTGGAAACATGGTATTTCACTATACAGGGGGTTTATTTACAGGATTAAATCATACACCAATAGGCCCACCAACCCTTTAAGTCAAAAACAACACAAAAAAGTAACACCTATTCCCTTTAAGGAAAACTAACTTCACCGTAGCTTTAGCCCTCACTAACTGGATGGCCAGCTAAACTGATTCCCACCCCAAAAAACATGCCCAGGAATATGCAACAATCTACACAGATTGCTCTGCACACGGCAATAAAAGGTTTTGGTTTTTTTATCTGATAGTCTACTGTTTGGAGCAGACGTCCCCGCTTCAGCGCAGCCTTCCTTCCTAGGGGAGCTCGGCCCCACGTGAGCTCAGAGAATCTCTCCTCTGTAAGTCCAATGCCAAGGACAGAATATCCCCGCTTCAGCATGGTCTCTCGTTCTTCTTTCCTGGGATAAATGATTTAGGCAGACCCAGCAGGACACCGTCCAGTGGGCATAGAGATCTGTGCCAGCTTCCACAGCTGGGGAGGACGCTTCTCTGTCCCCCACTCTCTGAGGAACAGCAGTCAGTATCTCAATGGTAGCTCTGTGTCTGCCTTTAAAACAATTTTTTGTTCATTCAGACCAGGCTGATTAATTTGCAGCTGCTGCTATTTTCTCTAGGGAAGATTAACTCTCTGTAGACTGGAAAGCACCCTTCTAGCACCTAGAGGACAGTGATGGTATCAAAATATATATTGTGTGTGTATTATTTTTTTTACAGAAGTGAGTTGTCCTCTTTCTATGCTACAGCAATCATTTGCAGTGCACCCCAATATATATATATATATATATCTACTGTATATATTTAATGCAATGTAACCAAGAAAGCGCCCATTTCCACTCCGACCAGCACTGACAACTGTTAATTTTTCCAATGCCACTCGTATCTATTTTACCTCAGTAACTGCCCCTCATATCTATGTCCAGTAATTTCCCTTTCCCAGAGCGAGGAGCAGGGCCGCCAACAGCGGGGTAGAAAGGGTACTTGTGTCCCGGGCCCCAGTTAATTAAATAAATTGAAGAAAAAAATAAGTAAAAAAAATGGCGGCGATTCTCCGCGGTCCCGGCGCGCATGCGCAGAGCAAGCAGGGCCCGCTCCCAACGTGGGACGGAGGGGGAAGTACCAGCTCCTCCTGCGGCCCGCTTCCCGCCCCCCCCCCGGGCCCCCCCCCCCTTGCCCCCCCCCCCCCCCCCCAAGTCCACCTCCCGTGCCCCCAAGCCCACCTCCCGCCCCGGGCAGCTGCCGCGGGGATATCGGGGGCAGGAGGGGAAAGTGTCCGGCGGCAAGCTGCACCCACCCGGTCAAGGTAAGTCACCCAGTCACTGTCACCCACTGTCACTGTTACCTACCCAGTCACTGACTGTCACCCACCCACTGTCACTGTCACCCACCTAGTCACTGTCACCCACTGTCACCCACCCACACTGACACCCACCTTGTCACTGTCACCCAGTCACCGTCTCCCATCCACCCAGTCACTGTCACCCAGTCACTCTCTCCTACCCAGTCACTGTCACCCAGTCACCGTCTCCCAACCCACCCAGTCACTGTCACCCAGTCACCGTCTCCCACCCACCCAGTCACCGTCTAAGTCACTGTCATCCGCCCACCCTGTCACTGTCATCCGCCCACCGGTATATAATGGATGTCATTACATTGTGTTTTATCCTTGAAAAAGAACGCTGTGACGTGAAACGCGTTGGATGGGTCTTCTGTCACATTAAAGTGCCCTTTTAATTATTTTCTGTTTTGGGTCCTTCCTGCTCCGTTTGTGCTGTGCGCTTTTGGTCTCCTTTTTCCCTGTATTGCATATTGTAGCTGCACAGCCTGCCTGCCTACTACCAGGATGTGAGTATTGCTTATTTTCAGGGGAACCTGCCGATGAGACTGAGGATGAGTGGGCTTGTACCATCTACCACCTGTCTTCAGGAGGATAGTACCCATACTATTACACATTAAGTACTATGTCATTTATTAGTACCCTGGTTCAGTAGTTTGGCTTATTTTTGTTCAGTACACCTGTATTTGAGCGCTTCAGCTATTTTCTACATGGTAGAAAGAAGTGCATAATTTGAAAAAAGTGAGGCCATAGCAAATATAAATAGTATAGGTGACATCACAGCAATAGTAAAGGGCTGAGATATGCAGTCTGGGTAGATAAATATCCTCCTTTCCAGCGTAGTTCAAATTCAGGAATCAGGACACGTAGGTGTTGTTCACTCCTTTTGGAACACCCTTTTAAACTCCACTTTGCTTGCTACTTACAATGGGCTACTTGAACATGAGCTCTTATTTTTCCTTTTCTTTTTTAAAATATGATGTTTAGTTCAAGAGCAATCTGCATTTAAATATTAAGTGGCTAAAACTTCACCAGAGCCTATTCCAGTCTAAAGGTTACAATGTTAAACTCAGAGGATAGAGATGAAGAAAATAATGTTTAGCACTTGAAAAGCATTATTTTTTTAAAGGAGAGCAGGACATGCTCAGGGGGCAAGATACCAACATTGTATGAATTACACGCAAATAGGCTTCTGGTGGGGATTGGTGCTTCTCCATCTAAGGAGCAGTAAATAAAGATCTTTAGAGAACCAGGCCACTTTAAAGTGAGTTGCTGCCACCATGAGGCTGATGTTGCAAATCACATTTTTATGATTATATGGGCACATTATTTCATACAATAAATTGTGTGTTCTAAGCTCTGAATATGTAAATAAAATTGCCTTTTCATAGCATTAATATATTTTGTAATGGGAAATAGAGTTCACGCAAAGACTACAAGTAGTGAACACAATGTGATACGTTTTTGATGATAAATCCAGTATATTGAATAGGTAAATGAATTTCAGCTCATATGATCTTATCAGTGGTTGTTTGTAGCAAAATAGCCTGAAGATGGTAAAAAATAGAGCCATTCCTCAGGTGATGGAAAAAGTGTCTTGTGGGCAACCTTCAACATAATGTCTGAGGGATTCCAGCTTTTCTTCACTCCGACTTTGCGATTTCAGTGTTCCCAATCTAATGCAGTTTAAAAAAAAAAAACCTTCACAGAAGCATCCCTGTGTGGACCATTGATAATCTAGCAAGAGGCTAAATAGGCACTAGTGTACAGTACGTCACAAGGGCAAGCTACACTGTTCATCACTTTAGACAGTGCTCAGGGGAGTGAAATGGTCAGGCACAGATGTTGCCGGAGTGTAAATCCCTGGTATTTATTTCCATGTTGCGACCCCGTGACCACGACTGCAAAATTGAGTTTTGCGGCTGCTATAGTACTCAAGGGTAACGATAGGTGGTGCTAGTGTGTTTTTAAGCTAAATGCAATGATACCCGCCCTTCCCATTAAAAAAAACTTCAGATGGCAAAAAAGGTATTTTTAAAGTTTGACATATTTAGTAAGGGTAAATTACAGCTTAGAGATAAATAACCAATACTGTACTTGGGAAATAATACAGTCTTCTTACAATAATACAATCTTCAACTGACGACTTCTTCTTGCTGTCTCTCATATACAGTTACCTGTAAAATAATCGAGAAGAAATAGATGCATTAATTACACTGTACAGCTGTGTAGGTGCGCATGCGCGTTCTATGTAAACGGTATGGAATATTATACGTGTCATTGAATTTGTGCACATACGCGTTCTGTGAGCGTGCCATGCTTTTTTGGTAAAAGCTTTTAGCTCCAAGTGAGTATTAGACCACTCGTATAAATGAAAGTAAGATGTGAGACCTTGTTCATTAGAAGCCCTTATTGAATTTGCTGTGAACCTGTTTCCCGGTGCAGAAGAACATTTTGGTTCCATTCCATTCATTTGAATAGAGCTGATCTCTTCTCTAGCACTGACAAGCTGCTTCACAGCATATTGAATACGGGCCTTGGTGAGAGCTAGTGTCCCTTGCACATTCAAATACTGAATAAAGGGTGTGACCATTGAAATATGTGTGGTCCAGTAGCCATGAAATACACACAAATAAGAATTTTAGTCCGGAATACTTATTTGTTATATCTATAGTTTGCTGTATACTTGCTGTGATTATGATTTTGCTTTTGTGTCATCAATCTCTGCTCTTAGAGTACAAAATATTTAACATGTTTGTGGGCATTTTGTTGAGTGAGCGAGGAAAAACTGCTCCTGGAGCAGTACTGTTATTAAAATAATGTATGTATATTTAAGTTTTTATGGGAAAATGCAATGTATGTATATTTATGTAGTGCCAAACAGGTATGCATCGCTTTGCAATTGTTTACAAAAATTACAATACAGTGACAGTATAGAGAATATACTAATATAGATAGGGCACGTGGGCGAAGATATAAATGTCCATGCCCCAAGGTCATCTAGTATACATACAGATTCAGGAGCTAATGTATTATCTATGTTGCAGCCCTTCAAAGATCCTGCACCTTGCCTTTGAAGCCCTACAAGGTTTAGAATACATGAACCGCCACGGAATGGTCCACAGGGCTCTCGCCCCTCATAATATACTGCTCGATGGACAGGTGAGATTTGACGCTTTAAAATAAACTGATAAAAAAAATGCCTAAGGTTTCTGTTGCTTTATACACAACATTACTTGTGATCTCCCACTGATTAGGTGTTTTGACGCGTCATAACCTTGAAGTGATTCGAACAGGATCGAATCTTTGCAAAACTGAAGCTATTTCCTATTGCAGTAAACGGATGGTCCACTCCCGTCCTCAAGCGCCACCAACAGGTCAGGTTTTAAGGATTATCCCTGCTTCAGCACAGGTGGCTTAAACAGTTGTCAGTCAGAATGACAGGGCCACCTGTGCTGAAGCAGGAATATCCTTAAAAACAGCCCTGTTGGTGGCCCCAGAGCACTGGCGTTGGCCACCCCTGACCTACGTGCTTGAGCTGAGTTAGGCCTTGCCCCCGCTGCATGCTGTGGCGGACGCTGCGCTCACCAGAGCCCTCCCCGCAACGGCGCCGGGCCCGCTGCGAGGGGGGGGGCCGCAGCGCTCGCGCGAGAGCTACTCCTGCTCTCAATAGAATTGAGAGCAGGAACTCGCGTCGAGCGGCTAGGCACGCCCCCCGGCGGTTCAGCCAATGAGGGCGAACCTGCCGGGTGACGTCATGGCCGCGCCCCCGTCACTCCTCCGGCACGCCCCCCCCGGTCTCTGCTCCTGCAGTGAGCTGCAGACCGGGGAATCGCCGGAACGCGCAGCCGAAAGCGCGGGCGCGCATTAGAGCGCCGTGACCGGGGCCTTAGCCTTAGGCTGCTGTTTTGATGTCAAATTCCTTTTGGGCAAAGCAAAAAAATACAACTGGATTTTGTGGATGTGGGTTTCACGTGGTGGATATACACTGCAAAATGTGTGGTCCTATATACAAACCTTGTAAATAAACAATTCCTATTGTATAAATGCAGCATCTGTTATAATAAACTGGTGCTTCTACCCAATCTCCTTTCTTCCCTACTTGACAAAAAGGACAATGCAGACAACGCCATATTATTTTAATGAGATTGGGTGTTAGCATGTTTGTTTTTGTTTTTTCCTTCTCATCAGATGGCTTCAAACTTGTATTTTTAGCTCACATTATTATAATTATAAGTTGATCCATTTGAACTATCCTTTCAGATATTTTGTGCTTTTGCCACAGTACTGTACTACCTGACATCCCAATGCTCATATTTCACAGAAACATTACTTGGTTACCAAACAAAAATGTATTTATTGACTTGTTTATATATTTACTATTTCAGGGTCACATCAAACTGGCTAAATTTGGGCTTTATCATATGACTGCTCATGGTGCAGATGTTGATTTCCCAATTGGGTAAGAAAATGTCTCTTTTTTTTTATTCATGTTGGAGTAGGACTGATCAGTAGGTGGCAGAACAATCATAGTTCATACGAAATCCTGCAGAATAAGCCACGTACCACGTAACACATTCCTTCATTGAAGAAATCGTTCTTTTATTTACCTGTTTTTTTGTTTTGTTTTTAGATTTCTAATTTTCCCCGCACAGTATTTGTGATATGCTTACAGAATGTGAATTAATTCATTAAAATAATTATTGATATAATATGCATTGTGGCATAATCTTCAATGCTTGTGCCTGATCTTTGTATAGTTGACGGTTTGTTACAGGATTGTAAACGTTGTAGTATTTTGTCCGGGAGGCCAGTGTTTTTATGGATATTTTTGTACATTGTAAAGCATTGCATGGTACAGCACATATGTACATATTTACATTGATGTTGTTTTGAATGAGCTTCAAATCATTTTGCTAAGTTTAGGATCTGCAAAACTTGGTGTATTTGAAACGTGTTCTTTTAGGACAATGGTAGGACAATACCATAGAACCTTAGAAACACAAACTTGACAACAAGTGGAGAAGAGAGAAGGAGTGTCTCAGTGAGTAATGACACTGACTGGCGCTGAGTTTGAAGCAGTGGTTCAATTCCCGGTGTCGGCTCCTTGTGACCTTGGGCAAGTCACTTTATCTCCCTGTTCCTCACCAAAACATAGATTGTAAGCTCCACGGGGCAAGGACCTGTGCCTGCAAAATGTCTCTGTAAAGCACTGCGTAAAACTAGCAGCGCTATACAAGAACATGCTATTATTATTATTACTACGTAAAAAACTTGGCCCACCAAGTGAGCCCATTCTCCTATATCTTGTAACACCTCAGGCCCTATTAGAGGCTTTCTTTCATATTTAGGATAGTCGTGTGCTTGTCTAAAGCAGTACTGAATTTATTTATTGTATCCACCTGTATCACCTCTGCGCTGTGGCGTGAATCCATCACCCTTTCCATGAAGAATTACTTCCTAACAACTCTTTAACCTCTAGTTTCAGAGCATGAGTGCTTTTTCTAGTATCCCTGTTTCTATGAAATATGCTTCCTCGTTGAGACCAGAAAATAATAAGTCACATTTAATACTATATTATTTACCAAGGTAAATTCCTCTGGGTGGCAGATTTTTAAATCCGCTACTGCCTCTGACTAAGAACATATAGATTGGGTTATGAGAATATGTAATCATAAAATATACTATAAGAATTTCCATCAATAACGTATCACAACATTTGTGAACAATAACAAAGCAAATGCTAAAAAAAATGTAAAATCATCTATGTGAGAATACATAGATTGATCCATTTTTATTTATTTTTTTTGCAAATGTTCAGACCCCCCTAGCTGCAAAGTAACTCGATAGCAGTTGACTTCTATGCATAGGGCTGTATATACTAAGCGGTTCTACACCAGAAGCCCTTTCCATCCCATTGAAGTAAAGGGGCTGCAAGATGTCTTATGGAGCACCACTGGTTATTAAATGTGACCCCATATATGTTAAATCGTGGCAATATAATTCTGTTGTTCAACAACCCAAAAAAATTAAGCAGCTAATCATTTTCAAATTGTTTCTCGGTATTAGGGTTGGTAATTAGAATCTTGAAAGGATCCGACTTCTTTTAGATACTCCCTTCTTTGTGTAGGAAATATATATCAATAGTGGCGCTCTACTTATAATTAAAACACGTGTTAACACAGTATTAACATTTCACAAATAAATTGAATATAAATGTAGTGATACAAACGAATTCTTTGGATGCTTCTGTGACCCAGTGAAGGATTGCTCTCTCAATCCCAGGTGAGTATGAAGAAGTAGTGGTCGTTGGGAAGCGCAAACATGTGAAGACAAAAAATATATATCTAATAGTGCAATATTGTTATATAACAAATGTCTTTGTCTTCTCAAGGTCTATGAATTGTATACTCACAAAAGTGAGGATAGATCAATGTACGTAGCGGTATCTTTAGATTATGCCTCGTCGGCTGGTAGGAATAGTATGTCAGCTTCAGCGATGATGTATAAGTGAATACCTTAAGTGGTTAAACACAGAGAACCAAACATAGTGCAGACTGTAGAAAACTGTATTAAAATGGTAAGTATATTACATTACACTCACATGATTTAGAATGTTATTAGGCATTTAGATACACAATCGATCTCGCCTCCGGTTTGTATGAGCTTTCTGCTTCCCTTCTGCTCTGCGTGCGTCTCACGGCTGCGTTCCAGCGAATCCGGATGTGACGTCAGCAAGATCTGGGGGTTCCGGTCGGCGACGTGGCTGTGGATCCTCTGTCAACGTCACTCTACGCGTTTCCCCTTTCTCGGTTTTTAAGTAAAACCCTTGCTTGCTTTATTAAATGTAACATCGCTGGAAGAAGAGATCAGTGTATCTCGAAAGCTCGTACAAATAAAAGCATTTCGTTAGCCACAGAATGGTATCGTCTATTCAATGGATCATTTTAAAAAATGCATGAATTGCTCCTTTAAGGAGTACGTCCTGGTCAAAGCATAAATCCAAAATCCACAATTTGGTATACTATTGGGTGAGATTTCCTATTTGTTGATTTTGGACACATGCTTATATTTAAATATATTGCTGCTAAGTAAGTGTGCAGGTCATCTACTTAATTAATAATGCTGAATTAGTCTGGATCCTTTCATTGCGTCCTGCATGTACTGCAGCATGGTCAGAAATTAGCAATGCCTTTGACAAATGACAGAGGCGCAGGAGTATAAAAAGACACTCACAAATATTTGACTTTACATGAAAGCTCGACTGAAATGCCAACAAGAGATTATAGACTGATGGAAAATGAGATGACCAGCTTTAATTGTGTGTGCTTGCCGCCTGATGATGCTGGAACGCTTTAATCTTCCGGTAGCTTAGCTTTTAATTTCAGGATGCTGAGGTAGCTTTGATTACTAATATTAAAATAAGAGGCTTATTCGCCTTTGTGTTTTCATGCCGATAGGGCAGGAGAATTAAACTCATTATGTTTTGCAGTATCTCCTCCTAATGGTATATGAAGATCAAGGAATGTGAAGCGAGTTGTGTTGTTCATGAGAGTCATGTTTAAGGAAACGACATTGTACCCAACTCTAAATAAAAACAGAGCAGCATACTCTGACAAACATGTGTTATCTAAATAGTATTTCAATAGGAAAGCAGTCATTACGTTGCAGGAGGTTTTTGTGAAGGTGAATAGATTCCTGCATTCAATAAAGCCAGATACAGGCATACCCCGGTTTAAGTACACCCGTTTTACGTACACTCACAAGTACGTACATTTTTTTTAAATTGCACCTTAACCCCTGTGTACGTACACATGCTTGCGAGAGTACGGACACAGGGGGCTCGGAGCGTGAGAGAGGATCCGCTTGCAACAGGCGGTGTGCCCTCTCTTCCTCTCCCCGGCGCTTCCTTTACCCGGCTCCCAGAGCTCTTCAGTTCCCCAGCTTCCCTCCTGGCTCTTCCTTTCCCCGGCTCATCCAGCCTGGCTGGCTGTAAGAACACCCCCCACTCCCTGGCTCTTCAGATTCCAACCCCGGTTCTTCAGATCACACCCCGGAGTTCCGATCATTACCCCCACCACCCTGGCCTTCCGTCAATCCCCACCCCCCCGGGTCCTTCTGATTCACTCCCCCACCCCCCCTGGCCCTTCCGACAATCCCCCACCCCCCCTGGTCCTTCCGATCACCCCCCCACCCCCCTGTCTCTTCAGATCACCCCCCCCCCACCCCCCTGTCTCTTCAGATCACCCCCCCCAACCCCCCCTGGCTCTTCCGATCACCCCCCACCCCCCTGGCTCTTCGATCACCCACCACCCCCCCCTGGCTCTTCCGATCACCCCCCATCCCCCCTGGCTCTTCCGATCACCCCCCACCCCCCTGGCTCTTCCGATTCACCCCATCACCCAGCCTGGCTCTTCCGATACCCCCCACCCCCCTGGCTCTTCCGATCACCCCCCCTGGCTCTTCCGATCACCCCCCATCCCCCCCCCTGGCTCTTCCGATCACCCCCACCCCCCCTGGCTCTTCCGATCACCCCCCCCACCCCCCTGGCTCTTCCGATCACCCCCCCCCAGCCCGCTCCAGAGCCTCGCCGCTTACTGCCCATGCTTCTGCCGCCCGCCAACCTGCAACCTGCTTCAGGTAGGGGAAGAAAGGGAGGAGGGGACATGGGGGGGTTGATGTGGGCGACATGGGGGGGGGGTGATGTGAGGGCGGAATGGGGGGGTGATGTGAGGGACATTTCAGGGAGGGGGTGATGTGAGGGACAGCAGGGGGGAGGATGAGTGAGGGGAATGGGGGGGGGGTTGATGTGAGGGACATGGGGGGGTCGGTGTGAGGGACAATGCAGGGAGGGGCCGTGAGGTGATGTGAGAGGAAGTGCAGGGGGGGGGGGGGTGAGTGAGGGACATGCAAGGGGGATGACTAGTGAGGCCGGAATGCAGGGGTGGGGATGAGTGAGGACATGCAGGGGGGGGTGGAGATGTGAGGGACATTGCAGGGGGGGTGATGTGAGGGACATGCAGGGGGGGATTGATGTGAGGGAATGGCAGGGGGGGTTGAGTGTGAGTGGCATGCAAGGGTGGGGATGATGTGAGGGACATGTGCAGGGGGGGTGATGATGTGAGGGACCATGCAGGGGGGGATGGATATGAGGGACATATGCAGGGGGGGATGATGACTGATAGGGACATTGCAGGGTGGGGATTGGATGTGAGGGACGTGCAGGGGGGGGGCGATGTTGGGGACATGCGAGGGGGGGGAGGTGGGATGGGACATGCAGGGGGGGATGATGTGAGGGACAATGCTAGGGGGGGTAGGATGATGTGAGGGACATAGGAACAGCGTGGGGCGGCATATGTACGGATGAGGGGATGATGTGCAGAGGGAATGCAGGGGGGGTATGGGATGAGTGTGAGGGACATGCAAGGGGGGGTGAGGGGGGACTCAGGGGGTATGTGAGGGACATGCAGGGGGGGGGGGTGATGTGAAGGACATGCAGGGGGGGGGTGAGGGGACATTGCGGGGGGGGGGAGGATGATGTGAGGGACATGGCAAGGGGGGTGATGAGTGGGAATGCAGGGATGGATAGAGGGAATGCAGGGGGGGGATGATGTGAGGTACAGCGAGGCGGGGGATTGATGTGAGGGACTATGCAGGGGGGGGGATGATGTGAAGGGACATGCAGGGGCGGGGATGATGTGAGGACATTGCAGGGGGGGGATGATGTGACGGGACATGAGAGGGTGGGATGATTTGTGGGACATGATAGGGGGGGATGAGGTGTGAGGGACATTGTGCCGGGGGGAGAGTGAGGCATTGCAGGGGGGGGATATTTGACACGGGGGGGTGGTGATGTGAGGGAACATGCAGGGGGGGGATATGTGGAGGGACATGCAGGGGGGGATGATGTGAGGGACAGCGTGGGGGTGATATTATGGGAGACGCAGGGTGGGAATATTGAGGATGTTGGGAGAGGATGATTGTGCTGATTTTACCCGGCGACTCGATTTGTATGGGGGGGGGGCTCTTTTAAAATGTTATTAGGCCGGTGTTTTTGTAAAAAAAAAAATGTATTGAGGCGGTGGGGGTCTTTTTAAAATGTATTGGCGGGAGCGGGTATTTTTATTATGTATTGCGGGGTGGGGTTACATGTATTTAGAGGGGTGGGGGTTTTTGGTATGTATTTTGTGGGGGGGATTGAGTGAGTGGGGTAATTGACATAATTTTTACATAATTTTCCGTTCATCCATTTTGCATCTGCCAGCACTAGTAAGAAAAAAATCAGCTGACATTAAAGATTTTCTTTCTATAAAGCTTACTATATTTATTTTGGTTACAAATGCATTATTTACATCAGTTATGCACGTATATGACGATTGCAGTACAGTACATGCATCGTAAAGTGGAAAAAAAAGTAGTGCTTCACGTTAAGTACATTTTCACTTTACATACATGCTCCGGTCCCATTGCGTATGTTAAAGCGGGGTATGCCTGTACTATCTTTACATTAGCCTGAGTTCAAACCTGGGTCTATGGCCCATCCTGAATGGAGCTCAGACTCTCCTGTCCATTGTATTGATTTAGGGCCATATGTATCAAGGTTTGTAAACTCGTTCGTGGTTCCAAAAATTGAGGCACAGTGCATTATTGTAACTGTATAATTTCGAGTCAATGGGGTCTATTTATCAGTCTCCTAGCTGCCTATTTGGAGCAAAGCTAATCACAAGATTGCTAGCAATGGTAAATGCTAATGAACACTTTCATGTCTCAGACAGTTCCCCTTACCGCATAATTCAGTGTTTTTGAAGAGGGGTTCCTAGCAAACCTTGGGGACCCCGGGTATCCCTAAAGGGTTCCCTGCCATTTTCAGGTCATTTGACAATTGTACAAAATGCAGAAGAATTTACAATGCACCTGATCTCAGACGCGCTATTAGAGAGGGCTGGGGTTCCTTACAATGTATCTGATCTCAGACGCGCTATTAGAGAGGGTTGGAGTTCCTTACAATGTATCTGATCTCAGACACACTATTAGAGAGGGTTGGGGTTCCTTACAATGCACCTGATCTCAGACTCTATTAGAGAGGGTTGGGGTCCTTACAATGTATCTGATCTCAGACGCGCTATTAGAGAGGGTTGGGGTCCTTACAATGCATCTGATCTCAGACGCTCTATTAGAGAGAGTTGGGGTTCCTTACAATGCACCTGATCTCAGACTCTATTAGAGAGGGTTGGGGTTCTGCAGAATTTCACAATATAATTATAGGGTTCTTTAGCCAAAAAAAGAGATGGAAACCACTGGCATAATCACTTGGCATACAATGCTTATACTGCAGCCAGGGATAGTGGGTACTGATATAAAAATGACCACTCATAGGATATCACTTTTTGCTTCTTATCCACTTTTATGTGGACCCCTTTAAGCTTATTCTGCACTTTTACACAAATTGTACAGCAAAGCCTGAGTTAAAGAAGTTTATGGCCAGAAAACGTACTCAGACAGCTTTTTAGACCTTTTGGGTTTCATCAGTGTGAGGATGGTTTCTGGCCTTGCATTATGAAACTGGTAGTGGTTACATAACACAAATAAATTAGCCTAGTAAAAAAGTGCCCAAAACTCTCCACCCTACAGCCGCCGGGACTCTGAGCACTCGGAGCGCTCCCTGCACTGGCCCCCACCTTCGTGTTGTGCCGGCGGGTCCGTCGCTGCCTCCGGCGGCACCCTCGAACGCTCGGCAATTCGTGAGGGGGGTCTCTGGGAGCCGGAGGGCACCGGGGCTACACATACAAAAAGCATGCAGCACATGCACGCGCATTAGCAAAGGCACGCACGGCCGCATGCTGTATAGAACGGCCCTTACCTTGCTTCGGGAGTTGCGTCGCCATGGCAACTTGGCGTCACGTTGTCGACACCGGAGCCAAGGTGAGAGGGGAGCAGCCGTCGGGGGGGGGGGGGAATTGCGCTCCCCTGCTCTAATGTATTAAAGGTGCCTTGCTTCAATTTCGATCTGCTCATGCCAGTGAGAGGGGAGTAGTTATAGGAGTCAGGAGATGAGATAGGCAGCACAATACTTTAAAACAGTGCTTATACTGTAACTTGTACAGTTTTTCTTTCTCTTTGTTTCAAATAATATCACTGGAGTTAAGTGGCATTAACCCCTGAACATTTGCATATACATTTCACACTCAAGGTGAAATGAGGAGGTGGGGAGTATATAGTGACACAGCAAAAGGACACTGTTGCCTTCTCCAGGTAAATCAATGGAGATAAAGTGACTTGGCAGAGGTCACAAGTTACTCCTTCAGCCCTAAAAAGGCGACCAGTTGGAGGCCTGGAAATTCCACGTGGTTCGAAAAGATACGGATTATTGAGCCAAATTATGCATTATGCATTATATATTATAACATTGCTGGCTGGAGGTGTTGGGATAACGCAGGCTGGTCAGAGCTTTGCCGTAATTTTTTTACTTCCGTTGCAAAATCAAATTGAAAACGGTGCAGCCCGTACACTTCTCGATCTCCCCCGCTCTGCCCACACCACCCCTCTCCTCTCCCAACTTCACTGGCTACCCATTCAACAGTGTTCCCTCTTCAAATTCCTCACCCTGGTCTACACATCTCTCCATGGTCTTGCCCCCTGTTGCAAGGTACATGCAACCACACGCAGGGTTTCTGGATAAGGCTTATTTATTGAGCCTTAAACATACAGCACACAAAAATAAAACCGCTTCTATTCAGCATACAAAAAAAACTAGCTTCTTTTCAGCATACAAAAACCCAGAGAGTTCATCAAAACATGCATTTGGAAGACAGACCTTATAGCAGTAATCTACTTCAGCATTTCAGTCCTATCTCTTGACCAGCCAGCCTCTGTGGGGTTTTAAAACACCTTGATTATGCAGCTGGGACCAAACTAATTGTCAAGAGCTTCCCAGCTGAAAATTAACCTCGTCACTGCTGCACTGCTTACCTACACATACGTCTGCCAGGCATAGAGCTGGTGACGTTCATTCACCCTGTCACATTCCTCCCCTGTTAGTGTGTGGCTGGGGCAATGCACGGCTGAAGCCCGACCATCCACCCCTTCTCTAGAAAAAAAATCAGCATTGGCATTTTCTTTTCCAGGCCTGTGCTGAATCTCAAACGAAAAGGTTTTGAGGGACCACCTGGTCAACCTAGCATTGGAGTCTTTCATAGTATTTAACCATTTTAATGGAGCATATTTACCAATGTAAAATGGACTCCCGCCAGGTAGTGCCTCAAGGCCTCGATTGCCCACTTTACTGCGAGACACTCCTTCTGAATTACTGAGTCGTTTTTTTCCCTTGGGAACAATTTACCCCTATTAGTTACCTGCCCTGAAGAAGCGTTCTTACGTGAAACGTGCGCATTAGCCACACTCCCCCACACACGCGGGACGCTATCATTGCGGCCGCAACATCAACTGATATTCAATCTAAGTTGCGGAGTCCCGGCGTTTTATCTTACTATTGCTACATCACGATCCTGTGTGTAGCTATTCTACATCGCAGGCTCTCTCTTGTAACATGGGACTTCTATTTCTCATTGCTTATTACTTTAAGCATGCCCTCGAGCACATCAGCATTGATATAATATGATCAGTGCTGATGTAGGGGATAATGCATGTATAAGTTTAGTGTCAGTGTATATTACCCTCTTGGCTCTGGCTGCGCTGGAATTGAGCACATGATATAGTTACTTACTTTGCCACGATTGCAGCTGTGTTCATTTCTTGTGTAGCTATCCCTGTGGTCTGTGCAGGAAGCCGTTTAGTCGGTCTATTCACGGCATTATCTATTCACTGAGGATCTGCACAAACAGTCATTTGGAATTGATTGGGTGATCGGACACAAATCGCCATCAATCTCACAGCATAGCAGCCTATTACATTGGGCTACTACATTACTGTGACCAGTCGGGTGATTGGATTAATATCACCATCAACACAGCAGCTTTACTCACATAGGGTTACTGTATTGCTGTGAAGGGTCAGGTGATTGGATATAACTCACCGCTAGCCTCACAGCATTGCAGCACATGCACATCGGGCTGCTGTGCTTCTGTGATCGGTCGGGTGATGGTAATACCCAACTCACAGCACAGCTGCTCATTTAGATCGGGCTACTGTGCCATTTATACAAGTAGTTGACACTCATTTCTCATACAGGGATACGATTATATGTAAGACACCTATTGTCCTTTTCATATAGGTGATCTTTACGTATCCCTCTTGATCTCTATATGTATTAACTGCCTCGTCACAATTACCTTATGCAGTAGTCTATCCCTACTGACGGAATAGTGGCTACGTGCCCCCACAAAGGGATAGTCTCTGCAAGGTGCACCCTTGCTGTATCACCTCTTCCTATTTTTTGAGGATTACCTGTACTTATCTTCAGTTAGGGTATCAGTAGGCCAGTTTTTGTATATTTAGCTAGTTGGGTCTATCTTACCCACATATATCACTGGCCACTAAGGCAGTTAATATACAGCAGTGAATAATATTAACCCCTATTCCTATTAGGCTGTTATGTACAGCATAAGATTTTGACCAATTATCATATCTTCCATATGCATTATCAACATTGCTATAAAAGCTATGTTATTTTGATTACAGTTACGTTTGTATGCTGTTTATTTTAAATCCCTTTATTTTATATTTATTGATGACAATAAAATGTTTTTAATACAATCACATTACCGATTCTGTGACTGAGTGCTCACTGACTAGGTTTCCTTTTTCTTCTAGTTTATGCCATTGTATCCTACCTAGAGAGCACCTCACTCCTATACTCTTTAGCTGTGCGGGCGCTCCCCCCTCCTTTTTGTGTGTAACAATTTCCTACTCAGAAAAAGGATCGGGTGTTCCACTCCCTCAAACTGTTGCGAGAGCACTGCCCCTAGCCCTATCTCTGAGGCATTGGTTTGTACAATAAAAGGCTTATCGAAGTCTGGGCTTCTAAGGACTGGACACTCTGATAGACACCTTTTTACCTCCTCAAAGGCTCTCTGGCACTCCCTTGACCATACCACTTGTGTAGCGGCACACTTTTTTGTGAGGTCTGTTAGTGGGGCTACAACTTCCGAGTAGTTGGGGATGAACCTCCGATAGTACCCTGCTAAACCCAACAGGGAGCGTACCTGCGTTTTTGTTAGGGGGGGTCGGAACTTCTTTCAGGGCAGCTATATTATCGGCTAGTGGCCTTACTTTTCCACCACCCACTGCATACCCCAGGTACTTGGTTTCCGCCTTACCTAAGGCACATTTCTTAGGGTTGGCTGTGAGCCCTGCCTCTCTTAGCGACTTGAGGACCGCTTTCAGCCTATTTAGATGGGCCCGCCAGTGTTTACTATAAATGACAATGTCATCTAGGTAGGCCGCGGCATAAGCCCTATGAGGTCTCAGTACTTTATCCACGAGCCTCTGAAATGTGGCTGGGGCTACATACAGTCCAAATGGCATTGTCACAAACTGGTATAAACCCATGGGAGTGGCAAAGGCTGTTTTGCACTTGGACTTTTCCTCAAAAGGTATTTGCCAGTATCCTTTTGTTAAGTCCAGCGTGGATATATATTCCGTGTTACCAAGGGCGTCAATTAACTCGTCCACCCTTGGCATCGGATATGCGTCAAACTTGGATACCGCATTGACCTTTCGGAGGTCCACACAAAATCTTACCTTCCCATCGGGTTTAGGGACCATAACTAGTGGACTACACCACTCACTGCATGATTCCTCAATCACGCCTAAATGTAACATTTCTTGTACCTCCTTCTCTACCAGGGCCTTACGGCTTTCAGGCGACCTGTAAGGACGAGAACGTACTTTTACCCCAGGTGCTGTCTCTATCACATGTGAAACTAAATTAGTTTGCCCTGGTAAATCAGAAAAAACATCATTGAATTGTGTAATTATTTCTAACAAGTCCCCTTTTTATTCAGAGGACAATTGTCTACCCATTGGGATTTTATCGTAGCCCAAGATGTTCTCCCGTGGGGGCTGAGGACCCAGGTCCGTTTCCTCCTCCATCGGATGGATGAATAGAGACCGCTGCACCTTCCAGGGTTTCAGCAAGTTCACAACGGTAAATTTGTTTACCCTTCCTGGACCCTGGTTGAGCGATCTCGTAATCCACATCACCCGTGCGGCGGAGTACTTCAAATGGGCCCTGCCATTTGGCTAGGAGTTTACTCTCATAACTGGGTAATAATAACAACACCTGGTCTCCCGGGTGAAACACTCTCATGCGAGCATTCTGATTGTAATGTCTCTCCTGAGTGTCCTTGGCTGATCTAAGATTCTCCCTAGCAAAATGCCCGACCACATCTAGGCGCTTCCTAAGGTCTAGTACATATTGCAGGGTATTCTTAGAAGGGGACCGCTGTTCCTCCCAGGACTCCTTTAGGAGGTCTAGTATACCCCGGGGTTGGCGGCCATACAGCAGTTCAAATGGAGATAATCCCGTGGAGGCCTGGGGACCTTCCCGCACTGCAAACAGCAGAAAAGGGAGAAGTTCATCCCAGGCTCTCTTCTCTGAATCTACAAATTTCCTCAGCATCCCTTTTAGAGTTTGGTTAAATCTTTCCACCAATCAGTCAGTCTGTGGATGGTAGACCGATGTCCGAACAGACTTGACCTCTAGTAATTTTAAGACATCCTGCATCAGTTTAGCCATAAAATTTGTACCTTGGTTTGTCAACATAACCTGGGGAAGTCCAACCCGGGAGAACAGCTCCAACAATTTGTTGGCTACTTGCTTCGCCGTTGCTGTCCTCAGGGGGAACGCCTCAGGATATCTTGTTGCATAGTCGACTATTACGAGAATAAACCTGTGTCCTTTCGCAAAAGGATCCAGAGGTCCTACCAAGTCTACACCAATCCTCAAAGGGAACGGACACCAAGGGTAGGGGAACAAAGGGGGCTGGTTATTGTCCCTTCGGACTAGTTAGCTGGCACTCAGGACATACCGCACATAACTTAGCGATGTCACTATGCATCCCTGGCCAATAGAAGCGGAACGAAATATGGTCCAAGGTTTTATCTCTACCCAGGTGACCACCGCAAGGGACAGTATGGGCTAGGGTGAAGACCGTTTTAACAAATGCCTTGGGAACCAATATTTGTCTGATGACCTCCCCTGTTTGTGTCTGCTTGTTCACCCTATACAGGATATCATTCGACAATTCAAAATGAGGGAACACCATTACCCCTTGTGCATTCAATATCTGGTCATCAATCTTTACCACTTTATCATATTGTTTGGCCAGGACTGGGTCTTCCCTCTTCCTCTGGCGAAAATCAGGGAGACATAGCTCTGGTAAATCCCCATGGCCTACCTCTCCCTCTTTCTGGCCATCCCCAGTCATGACTTGTGACTTATGCCTATTAGTATGGCCACCTTGAGTCCCAGATTTCTGCAACCAGTCCTGTTTTTCACAGCGTCTTTGCCTCCGAGTCTTTGGAATCCGGTGTCTACTGGGGAACAGGTCTGCCGAAAAGGGGAACAGTTTACCAGGTTTCTCCTGAGTCAGAGAATGATGCTCCTCCTGAGAGACTAGAGCCATTAGGTTTGAAAAGAAATCAAAACGATGGCAGGGAGGCAAGGAGCGACTCCTACTTTGATCCTGGCCTCCTGACCTTTCACCTGTAGCAGGGTTTTGGCCGTCGGATACCATTTTACATCGCCGTGTATACACTCTATACTCCATGGGGGGTCAAAGGAAAGCATGTCAGGCGGTAACAGTTCCCGGAACACCAGTGTTTTTCCAGAGCCTGAATCTATAAGGGCCTGGATGGTTTTACCACCAATCTGGACTGGAAGTAGCCAGGGCTTGCCACTTTCTCTGGGGAAGGCCGAGGCGACTGTCCTGCTGAAGGAGCAATCCATCTGTGGACAGTCCACATGACGGTGGCCTTGTTCTCCGCAGTCCGAACATGGAGAGGGTTCCCTTGTCGGAGGGTGCCATGGATACCGATCAGCGGGACCGGATACTGGAGACCAGGCCTCCGATGGGTCCTGTGTGCGATTTCCTCTGAAGTTCCTCTCATTTGGCGACGAGCCGACATCAGGAAGTAGATGAGGGTCTCGGCAGGGACCAGCATTTGAACCCCTCCCTTGCTGGAACGGCTGCTCCTTCCGTATGACTTGGTTGCGTATGGATGGGCCTTAGGTTCACCGTTGGTCCGACCTCACTCTTTGGGCATCCGCAAGCGCCGGTGGAGTCGGATCCGTCGGGTCAAGGACACTCGCCTGCTCTTCGGCTCCAATGAAGTTCTCAACGAGTTGGACCGCCAATGCTAGGGTTTCAGCAGCATGGCGTTTTACCCAAGAGCGTGTGGAAGGGGGTATTACCTGTAGGAATTGTTCCAAAACAACTTGCTCAAGAATTGCCTCCTTAGTGCGCTCCTCGGGTTGTATCCAGCGAGTACACAAGTCCAATAACCGCTGAGCGAGGACCCGGGGTCTCATCTTAGCGGTGAACTTCAGGCTCCGGAACTGCTGCCGGTAGGTCTCTGGGGTCAGACCTAAGCGATCCAGTATGGCGGCTTTTACTTGTTTGTAATCCATTGCCTGGTCCGCTGGGAGGCCCTGATATGAGGCCTGGGCTTCTCCTATGAGGAGCAGAGCCAAAGCGGTTGCCCAGCGATCTGCAGACCAGCCCTGGGCTTCGGCAACTCTTTCAAACGTCAGTAGAAAAGCCTCTGGATCCTTGTTTGGAGCCATTTTCCTCAGGAGAACCGGGGGTTTGTTCGCAAGTTCTGGACTTGCAGACTCATGGGATTGAGTCAGCAACCTGGCCATCCGCTCATCCTGTGCTTCCTGTTCTGGATTAGGAGCTGGGTTTGCTGCTGCAATAGTCTTTCATCTCTCTCTGCCTGTAGTCGGGCCTGCTAGCACAGAAACGCTTTTCAAAGTTCTTCCATTTTTTTTGTGTGTGTGTGTGGCCATTTAACTGCAGGGGCCTCTCAAAATCCCGGCACTTCTGACACGATATGTTGCAGGGTACATGCAACCACACGCGAGGTTTCTGGATAAGGCTTATTTATTGAGCCTTAAAAATACAGCACACAAAAACAAAACAGCTTCTTTTCAGCATACAAAAACCCAGAGAGTTCATCAAAACATGCATTTGGAAGACAGACCTTATAGCAGTAATCTACTTCAGCGTTTCAGTCCTATCTCTTGACCAGCCAGCCTCTGTGTGTACAGCCTGGGGGTTTTAAAACACCTTGATTATGCAGCTGGGACCAAACTAATTGTCAGGAGCTTCCCAGCTGAGAATTAACCTCGTCACTGCTGCACTGCTTACCTACACATACGTCTGCCCCCTACAATTTTCAGGTAATTCCAAAATTGGTACCAAATACAGAAGAATTAAAATGCATTGGCGCTATTACAGAGTGTTGGGGTTCCTCGGAATGTCACATATAATTATAGGGTTCCTTAACCAAAAAAAAGGTTAAAGAAAACACTGCACTAGAGATTGATGATAAAATCACTTTGGAGTTTATATACAAATCATTTCGAGTTGATAATTGACATTAATCAAAAATGGATGAATATTTTAGTTATCTTCCTAATGAAATCTAACTAGAACCACCACCTCCAAAGAGGTTCATCAATCACAGAAGAGCCGCACCATGGACTATCTATAACTAATATATATTTATATGATCAACATTTCGGTCCAGCATGTACCTTTATAAAGACCGATAACGAAACCGAAACATTGATCTTGTGAACTAATCACTAATAGCCTTACACCTGTGTGTGCCATCTTCTGTGCTTTGGTGAATTTATACCAGTATATCTTGTAACCTGGATCTTTGAGCACCCGCAGCATTACAGGAACGTGAATGCTCTCTTTCTACATTGACATTACTCTCTAAAGTGAGACAGAACAAAATACTATTTAGGAGAATGAAGAAACGTACAGAAATTCTGTCCCCCATACTAATCCTAACTAAAATAAACTTGTCAGAGCCCGAACAGCTGGTTAGGGGCACTAAGCTATATTTCCAGATCCTTAACCTACAATAAGCTCAAATAATGAGGGATACCACATATACATAAGTACGGGATGATGGAGTATTTCCTACTTACCATCAATGCCGAATATTTTTTTCTGCTTTGCTGCAAAAAGACAACATGATTATAATCTTGCCCTTCTGAACGTGACTGTTCCTTGAACAATGCATTATGTTTTCTCACAAAGCGTTCATTCCTCACATTTCACATTGATCATGTTCAAATTTACAACGGGTTTTGTGGATATATGTTTTATACGGCGTGGAACTAAACAAAAACTTGGCTAATGCATAACAAGGAAGCAAGATTAGTTTTCTTAACGTTTAAAATGATTGATCTGGGAACTGAAAAATATATATATAATTTAATAATGCAGATATTTCTCCCAATAAATTTTTTTATTTTCCTGCAAAAAACAAACAAACAAAAAACAATAAAAGAACAAACGTAATTAGATTAAATTAAATTCTCTCCTACATGTATTCAGCCTCCTCACAGCACAGCAGCCTGAACTTGAGCTCTACTCGAGTGGAAATATTGATCCATAGAATTAGGAAACAGGTAACTACAGTAAATTGGCAATTTCCCTCCCCTCCTACATACTTTCTATAGAAAGAGGGCACTGATCACAGCAATCATATGTTCTCTTGGCTAATTGTTTCTGCTTGCAATTACGCTACCGCCAGATGGCTATTTTGATTCTCAATGTATCAAGACTTCTCCTTAACAGTTTCCTGAACCAATGATAAGATTGCTGCACTCTCTGATATAAAGGATGTCCTCCAGTTTAGGTAAAAGTACTATAAACGGGAGATTGCTGCTTTAAGCGCCACTTTGCAATCCCTTCTGCTTTCTGAGTTTTATTTATTTATAACAACATTTATATAGCGTCCTTATCCAGGTCGCTGTACGTTAGTTAGTAAAACTTGCTTGCTTAGTGGGCAAGGGTTGGGGTCAGGTGTCTGGACTTCGTCTCATTGGTGGCATGGTGATGGGTCTGACATGGAGGCATTGGATCGATTGAGGCAGGTGATTTTGGAGGGTTTGTGGAAGACTTTGGAAGGTTTAGGTAGGGGTAAGTTTAGGGGAAATCATGGGCTTTAGGGATGTGGGGTGAGGGAGGGGATGGAATAGGAGGTTAATGGTGGATCATGGAATGTGATGTGAAAAGGTGAGTTTTGAGGTCTTCTGATAATTATGGAGGGGGCGATCATGAGTCGTGGGGTGAGCTTTGAGTGTGGAGGGGGGGTGAGTAGCAAATGATCGGAATCGAGAGGAGGCACAATCGGTTTGGGGGAGGGGCCGTGAGGTGTGTGGCAGTCAGGGAGCGAAGTGGCTGGGAAGGGTGTAGTGAGAGAGGAGTGCTGAATAGGTAGGGGGGGGGGGTGGGTGACAGGGTGTAATGACGTCACCAATACAGCCTTCATGCCTATTTGGACACTGTCCAGTAAAAAATTAGAGGTAATACTGGACGTGTATGTGTCCGGTATTACCTCTCTATGCATAGTGACCTGACCGGCTTGGGGGGTTAAAGTTACAATCAGAAGCATATCCGAAGGGGGGAGGAGAACAGAGCATAGTTCTGCTAGAATAAATCAAAATATACAATAAATGGTGTAATGAGGTTATATCTTGATCCAAGGCTAAAGTCAGTTAAACCCACAATACAGAATTACATCAGCTCGTGATCCAAACTCAATGAATAGAAGCTGTTTCTCCATCTCAAATTCCCTCTTCACATTCCTCCCCCTGGTCTACAAATCTCTCCATGGTCTTGCCGCCTCTTGCCATTCAGCTCTCATCTCTCGCTACACACCTACCCGTCCACTTCGTTCCCTGACTGCCACATCCCTCATTCCCCCAGCCTCCTGTGCCTCCTCTCGATTCCGATCATTTGCCTTACTCACCCCCCTCCACTTACTCAAGCTCCCCCACGACTCATGATCTGCCCCCTCCATAATTATCAGAAGACCTCAAAACTCACCTTTTCACCATCACATTCCATGATCCACCATTAACCTCCTATCCCATCCCCTCCCTCACCCCACCATCCCTAAAGCCCATGATTTCCCCTACACTTACCCCTACCTAAACCTTCCGAAAGTCTCTCCAAAACCCTCCAAAATCACCTGCCTCATCGATCCAATTGCCTCCACTGTCAGACCCATCACCATGCCACCAATGAGACGAAGTCCAGACACCTGACCCCAACCCTTGCCCACTAAGCAAGCAAGTTTTACTAACTAACGTACAGCGACCTGGATAAGGACGCTATATAAATGTTGTTATAAATAAATAAAACTCAGAAAGCAGAAGGGATTGCCAAAGTGGCGCTTAAAGCAGCAATCTCCCGTTTATAGTACTTTTTACCTAAACTGGGAGACATCCTTTATATCAGGAGTGCAGCAATCTTATCATTGGTTCAGGAAACTGTTAAGGAAAGTCTTGATACATTGAGAAATCAAAATAGCCATCGGTAGCGTAATTGCAGCAGAAACAATTAGCCAAGAGAACATTGATTGCTGTGATCAGTGCCCTCTTTCTATAGAAATGTATGTAGGAGGGGAGGAAATTGCCAATTTACTGTATGTTACCCTGTTTCCTAATTCTATTGGATCAATATTTCCACTCCGAGTAGAGCTCAAGTTCAGGCTGCTGTGCTGTGAGGAGGCTGAATACATGTAGGAGAGAATTTAATTTAATCTAATTACGTTTTGGTTCTTTTATTGGTTTTTTTGTTTGTTTGTTTTTTGCAGGAAAATAAAATAAAAATTTTATTGGGAGAAATATTCTGCATTATTAAATTATATATATATTTTTCAGTTCCCAGATCATCATTTTAAACGTTTAAAGAAAACTAATCTTGCTTCCTTGTTATGCATTAGCCAAAGTTTTTGTTTAGTTCCACGCCGTAAAACATATATCCCAAAACCCCGGTTGTAAATTTGAACATGATCAATGTGAAATCGTGAGGAATGTAACGCTTTGTGAGAAAACATAATGCATTGTTCAAGGAACAGTCACCTGTTCAGAAAGGGCAAGATTATAATCATGTTGTCTTTTTCAGCAAAAGCAGAAAAATATTTCGGCATTGATGGTAAGCTAGGAAATACTACCATCATCCCGTACTTATGTATATGTGGTATCCTCATTATTTTGATAGCTTATTGTAGGTTAAATGGATCTGGAAATATAGCTTAGTGCCCCTAACGCAGCTGTTCAGGGCTACTGACAAGTTTTATTTAGTTAGGAAATTAGTATGTGGGACAGAATTTCTGTACGTTTCTTCATTCTCCTAAATAGTATTTTTGTTCTGTCTCACTTTAGAGATATGTCAATGTAGAAATGAGAGCATTCACGATTCCTGTAATGCTGCTGGGTGCTCAAAGATCCAGGTACAGTAATAACTGGTATAAATTCACAAAGCACAGAAGATGGCACACACAGGTGTAATGCTATTAGTGATAGTTATTCACAAGATCAATGTTTCGGTTTCATTATCGGTCTTTATAAAGGTACATGCTGGGACCGAAATGTTGATCATATAAATATATATTAGTTATAGCCTAGTCCATGGTGCGCTCTTCTGTGATTGATGAACCTCTTTGGAGGTGGTGGTTCTAGTTAGATTTCATAGGAAGATAACTAAAATATTCATCCATTTTTGATTAATGTCAATTTCAACTCAGAAATGATTTGTATATAAACTCCAAAGTGGATTTTATCATCAATCTCTAGTGCAGTGTTTTCTTTAACCTTTTTTTTGGTTAAGGAACCCTATAATTATATTGTGACATTCCGAGGAACCCCAACACTCTGTAATAGCGCAATGCATTTTAAATTCTTCTGTATTTGGTACCATTTTGAAATTACCTGAAAATTGTAGGGAACCCTTTAGGGATGCCAGGGAACCCTGGTTGAAAAACACTGCTCTGGCGTTCTGATTTTAGTAGAAGATGTACTGAGCATTTATAATATGGTGTTTTAAAGCTGATTAATCCATTTATTGCATTTACAAAATGAAAACCTATTTAATTAAAAATAATGAAAGAAGTAGATTTCTGACAAGAAAAACAAGTTTCTGGCTTCATTGTTTTCCAGAAAGCTATGTCTTTTTGTACATTTAAGATACCGAGCATGTTATCAGATAACAGAACAACCATGCAGCTAAATAGTATTGTGACAATCAGAATATCGTTAAAAGCTGGTACCAACTCATGATGATTTGTATTTCTCAGGTTAACTACTGGTTTGTCTCATTATAGATCAGTGGTGTGAGATTAACCGTTATTTAGCAAGATTAAAAAGTCCTATTATCTAGTCACGTACGCGTCGTGTATGGGATTTTCAGATCTCACTTATTGTCTTCCAGTGTTTTTATCTCACCTATGGGAAGATTGCTAGGAATCTCGTGTTATGAGACTCCATGTTATCACATTACCAGTGCCTTTTATTAATCCCGTCCACTAAGATTGTAATGCTTTACATTTGTTGGGTTAATGTGGTAATACCTGTTCGTTTGCCAGACATGATACAAAGTACGTCAATAGGAGCACAGTAACACGTTGTGATAGTGAGTAGGCAACATGTGACACAGATATTAGGTGTCTAAACTGCATTTAGGTTTCATTTAAATGTACATAGCATACCCGATTTACATCCATTGTTTAAAATGTTGTGGAATTATCAGTACAGCTCTCACGTTATCCATGAATCATGGATGGGGTCATACTAATACCCTTTCCATGTAATTGATGCTAAAGAAAGCGTTTCACTGATTTGTTCCAATGATTAATTTTGTTAACCATTATGACTTAACCCAGGGGTGCGCAGCTTCAGTCCTCAAGCCTCCCGAACAGGTCAGGTTTTTAGTATATCCCACCTTCAGCACAGATGGTGCAGTCTTCGACTGCGCCTCTGATTGAGGCACCTGCGCTGAAGCAGGGATATCCTGAAAACCTGAACTGTTGTGGGGGGCTTGAGTGCTGGAGTTGGACACCCCTGACTTAACCCATATCTTCCTTCATGCAGCTACATCATTTATGTTGTACAATATGCGAAGAGGTTTGTCCTAGAAAGCGACGTGTCTGTGGGATTTGTAATGCCCTTCCTTCCTATCCTGTCATTCTGAATAATAACTGTATTTTCATTGAAAAAAAACACTTCATTGTATTTGTGTCGTGGTCGTATTACTGTGCCGTGCCATGTAAATGGAAGAGTATGCTACACCCTACATGATGATGTTACATAAATTGAATAAAGTACTATTATTTTCAAAACAGACTTCACATTGTTCCCAGGACTGTACAGTATTGATACGGACTCATTTGAATGCCTGTTGAACAAAGATATGGCATTTTGTGACTGAATACAAAGGAAACTTATCAAAATGTGGCGCTCTAAGTAATCAGATATAACCAATAATAATACTATAAATAGTACAGTGATACTTATACAAATATATGATGCAGCTGTGACCCAGTTGAGGTTTGCTTCAGTCATCTCATGTGGGAATAGGTACGATGAAATTGTCCAGGAGCGCAATAGATGTTAAAAAAGATAAAATACATGTGAATAGTGCATATTGTGAAGGTGAAATGGTAACCTCAAATTACAGATGACACTAGCCTCTCAAAATATATAGCTCACGAACTAATGTCCAGCATCCGTATCTTTGATTAAGGTCTCTGGAGTAAGCAGTCTGTATGGGGCGCTGCAATTGGACTGCTGTATCTCCTGATACTGAAGGACTACCACAATACCTTAAAAGTAACCTATTATGTAGCCTGAATATACCCTCACACGTTGTGAGTATATTTGAGCGCAGTGTCATCTGTATTTGAGTTTATCCATTTCACCTTTAACCAATATTGCACTCATCACCATTGTATTTTATTCTTTTTACATATATTGCGCTTCCCGGACATTTCATCGCTATTTTGTGACTGAAACAGTATTATTCTCGATCCTTAGAAATACATCTGCAAAGTCTGCATAACAAGTAAACAATTATTGAAACAAGGCGGTGCTTCTCAGTGTGGCCTAGCCTGTAACATTATAAAAAAAATTGTTATTAAAGTTTGTTTAGTATTTGTTGTATGCAAAAGTCTTCAACGATTCCTTTGCCAGTGTTTTCACATTTGTTACTACTGTAAGTCACAGGGTGTTGTAAAGCAAATCTCGTCCGTGCATTTTCGATGCTCGGGTGATGTGTGGCCTTGTAGGTTTCAGGGTCATCAAAAGTTCTGTGGATTACAAGAAGTTTTGCAAGGCCAGCAAAGGCATCCGCAATGTCTTGACCTAAAGTGTTCATAATCGCGACCCAGTTACAAAGCCATAGAGTGCTGTAGTAGTAGTACAAGTTACTCAAAAGCCGATCCCTCTAAGTAGGGGGGGATAGAAAAATATTATTTTTATTATATATTCTGGTTATTATTATTTGCAAATTTATAGTATGGTTCATTTATTCCTGCCTATTATTATATTGGTTATATATTCCTTTATATTGACTTTTATTTTTATCTTATCTTACATATAGTTGCTATTTTTCTGTCTTTTTTATGCTTCATTTTTAGGGTATTATTAATATATTTTATCTCAGTTATATATCTCTCATTTTTAATTTACTTTTACATACTTTATTTTGTAAATAATTTAAATATACTTATAATGTAATACTTTTGTCAATAGTTTTTATATCTTATATATTTATGTGTTATTTCTACATTTATTTTCTATCTTATTATGATTTTATTTTTTAGGCTAGAGCAGTGACCCGCCCCTCAGAGAGCTGTAGAGTGGGTATAGAGGAGAGGATTTATTTATTTTTATATATCCTTTTATTTTTGACATTCATATTTTTTCACATATTTATTATTTTGTGTACTTGTCAATTATATTTTATAATCTTTATTTTCTATTCCATTCCCTTTTATGTCTGTATCATCTTTCATTACTCTGCCACTTAGTTTTGCTCTCTTTTCCTTGGCTTTGTACTTCTCTTTTTTTAATTCATTTCCCTCGTCGTTTTTCTTTCCTTACTTTTTTCTTTCTCTTTTCCTATCATGCTTACTCTTCTTTTTTCTTATTCCTTTCTTTTTCTCTTTTTTTTCTCTTTTTTCGCATAGACCTGACTAGGGGAGTAGACGTAGAGGGAGTGTTTTTATTTTATACATATTTCTCTTTAACTATTTATTTGATTCTTATTTATATTTTTATATTTATTATATATACTTTTTTTTTATCTTATATTTAATTTCTATTTTTTATATATCATTCATGTGTTGTTATATATTCTTTTCTCTTGTTCTACATATCTCCTTCACCCGCCGACTCCGCGGAGGTATGAGTAAGAAATTTAGTGTAGACAGGATAAAGGAACTCAAGAGCTATTTTTTATATATATTTATATATATTATATATTTATATTCTCTTATATTACATAATAACTATTTATTATGATTCATATTTTTATAATCTTCTATGCGCGACCCACCAGAGGAATATAGTTATGTATTTATCGCTTTAATTTAATTTTATTTTATAATTATATTATATTTTTTAGTTTATCTAGGTTATATATGTTTTCTTTTTGTTTCATTTTAGTTGAACACTTTTCTCCTCTTTCTTCTCTTCTTTCTATTACTTTTCTTTACTTCTTTCGTTTTTTCTTTTTTTTCTTATCTTATCTTTTCACCCTTCTCCTTTTTTCTTCTTCTCTTTATTTCTTACTTTTTTTTCTCTGTCCTTTGCTCTTTTTTTCTTTTTTATTCTCTCTCCATTTTTTCTTGTCATTTCTTTTTCTTTTCTTTCTTTTCATCTCTTTCTCTCTAGTTGTTTCTCTTTTTCTCTTTCCGCATCATTCTCTCTATATCTTATTACTCTTTTCGATTCGCCATTAGAGATTTTATCCTTATTCTTTTATGAGTTAATTCTTCATTTCATTTATACTATCTTTCTCTATTTTTTATCAACTATTCTTTAGATTATAGTTATTTATAGCGAGGTACCAGCAGGAGGAGGGTAGGGGGATTAGGTAGAGTAGGTAGGTTATATTTTTTTTTATTTTTTATACCCTTTTTATATATATATAATATATTTTTTGTTAATATTTCATCTTATTTTCTTATTTATATATTTTATTTCGTGGATTCGCGCTAGGGGTGTCTTCTATCTCTGCTCTCTATCTCTTCCTCTCTTCCTCATATTCATCTATTTACTTTTCGTTTTCTTCTCTTTTTTCTTTTTTTCTTCTCCTCTTTTGTTCTCACTTTAACCTTCTTCTCTTTCTTCCTTTTCTCTTCCCCTTTCTCCTCTTTCTTTTTCTTCCTTCCTTTCTTCACGTTTTCCCCTACTCCTCTACTCTCTTACTCTCTCCTCCCTTTCTCTACCTTTCTACTTATTAAATTACTACCTATCTTTATTCCCTCGTTCTCTTTCTCTTTTTTATTTTCTCTCTATCCTTATTATGTCTTCGCTTATTCTTTCTTTTATATTATCTTTTTATCACCTTTTCTCTCCTTTTCGCACTGACTTTATCTATCTCTCTTGTCTCTCTTTTCTTCATTCTTTTCTTTTCTTTACTTCTTTTCTACTCCTTCCTATTTCCTTCGCTGTCCATCTTTCCTCTTAACCGATTATCTCTTCTCTCCTCTTCCTGGCCTCTTATCTTTCTTTTCTCTTCCTTCTCACACACTAGCCCTACCTCTGCGTCTTCCTATTTTCTTTTTCTTTTTCGACTCCTTTTTTCTTTTTTCTTCGTCTCTTCCTCATTTGTTCTCATCTCTGTTATTTTTTGGATTCTTTTCCTATCTTACTCTTAGCGTCTCTCGTCAATCGTATCCTTTTTTCCTTTTATTTCACTTTTTTCCCTAGCAAAGACCATGTTGTTTCTTTTTATTTCTCACTTATTCGGAGAAAGCTTTTTTATTCTCTTCCGTTTTCGTCCTTTTTTATTTTCTTTTTTCGGCTCTTTCTTATTTCCTTTCACTTCCCAGTTTTACTGTCTCTGTGTCTGTCGTCTTTTCTCCTTCCCTCTTATTTGCCTCCTTCTTCTCTTTTGCTTCCTGGGTCTCTCTTCTATCTTCTCTCTCCTTCCCACGCAACTCCTAATTTTCTTTTCCGGTATTCCCTTTCGCCGGCCCCCTTCTCTTGCTGCGCCCGCGTTCCTCGCTCCGTCTCTCTTTCCCTAGCTTCGCCCGGTGTGGATCGGTATCCACATACGTCACACATTCTTCTGCTCCCCCCCTATGAATTTTTTCTCTAGGTCTTCTCTTCTTCTTCGCTTATTTCTGCTTTGTCTAATTTCGTCTCTATTGTCTTCTTCTTCTTCTGGCCGTGTTCCCTTTCCTCCCTCCCGTTCATTCTTCTTCTTCTCTCTTCTCTTCTTCTTTTTCTCTTTCTTCCTTTCTCTTTTTCGAGGACTACGTTCGACTGGGTGAGAGGGAGTAGACCACACAAGGCCTCGTATACTTCACAACACTCGTAGATCGTAGACTTGGTGTACAATGTTACGTGCTCCCACCTTCTCCCTCCCCCACCCTTTTCTATATTGCAAGATTGGAAACCAAAAACGTGGTTTCCTGGGTGTCTCTCAATGCAAAAACAATGGACATCTGCAACTTTCTGTCAGAATAACATATTCAGAATGATGCAAATATAATTTAAATGGCCGCCATGCAAATAGTACTGTCCTATTATGCCATTAAAAATTCAAGTACTGTAAGGGGCAATGCTAGTGCAGGATATCACGTTTATTTCATTGGTACTAGAAGTACACATTGTCAAGGTCCCAGAACTACATACTGTAGATTAACAGTTGACTGGGCCCGCAAATTAACACACTTTACTAGAAAAATCTAAAGAGAACATGGCATAATCGGATAACTCAAATCGTACTGATGAAGGGGTGGCCTAGCATGGTATCACTTTGTCTCAACAAAACTAGGTGTAAGCAGGAACTTAACAATAAAAAACAACAGCCGGCGCCTCTAATAAGATAACTCAGTGAATATATTCTGACCAAATATAGAGTCCAATCACGGATACCAAACAGTCCTGAGTGGGATCTTGAATGACATCATGTTCTAAGCTTGTTAACATTATCCTCTTTCCGTCTTCTTTTAAGAGTCGAGAGCCCATCAAGTTAAGTGAGCTGAAGGCTGAGGTATCCCCACGAATCTCCGCAGAAGATCTGATAGACTTGTGTGAGCTGACCATGTCCAGTCAATTAAAAGCAATTTCCAAAAAGAACAAATCCAGCAAGCCCAAGCTTCTTATGGTGGACATTCGAAACAGTGAAGAGTTATCCTTTCAAGGTGTGTGTGTGTGTGTGTGTGTGTGTGTGTGTGTGGTGTGTGTGTGTGTGTGTGTGTGTGTGTGTGTGTGTGTGTGTGTGTGTGTGTGTGTGTGTGTGTGTGTGTATTCTGTAGCCACAGGGTATATGCTACTGTAGATATAAGTATGGCCAGATAGCTGAACTCATCCCCCTTTGAAAGCACAAGACCTTTTTGTCTTTTCTTAACTTTATTGAGGGAGTTACAGAAATGAAAGGTTCTTGTGGATGTTGTAATGTAGGTAGAGAGTGCTTCTCTATGTGAAGTGCTTCTGTATCAAGGGACGGTCAAACGGATTGCTTTGCAAGGGAGTAAGCAAGAATGGTAGTACTCACTCAGTTGCAGGATAAGAAAAGGAAGTGTGTAATGTTTGTCACACAGGAATAGGGACAGGGCTAAGCTACCTGTGAAAACAGACAGGGGAGTATGGAAAAGTCAATTTAGCCAGGTGAATTAAGGGGTTGTCATGGCAACCAAGTTCTAGCAGGCTGGAGAATTGGGAAGTATCTAAATGTATCCATTCCCCTCCTGCACTAGTATGATAGCTACAGGGAACACTTCAATCCAATACTGTAAAGTCTAGCAGATGCAGGCAGAAAGGAAGAAAAGGGGGTGGACAGAATATGCATACTGTTCCGGACAGTGTGTGTGTGTTAGACTCTGCGGCACACTCCCTATGGCTCCCATCTCTGCCGCAGGCAGAGAGAAAAGGAGAAACTTATCAAATGATGGTAACCGTTGGTTGTCTTAGATTGTTAGGAATGTGAGCACACAGCGTCTCAGGCGGAGCTCACGGCTCTCTCCTTACACTGCTCAGACCCTTCACTACAACCACGCAAGCCCCTTCAGCTTCACACTACCCCACGGCAATGGTGGGACGCTCCACGAGTTCTTCCTCCTCGCTCTGCGCCGCAGCTGTCGGCGCGGAATCGCCACCCCGCACGCACGTGCGCACCCCACGTTGCTTCCTCTCATGCACACGTTGGACTTACAGTGCACACACAAACGCCTTGAACTTATCTCCACTCAGGCTCCGCCCCCAAACACCGCATGGTTACAATCTGGCTCTTGCTGAGTGTCACCTAGCTCTAAGAACGCGCCAATGCACTGAACTCCCTGGCCTCCCCCAGGCACGCCCCTCTCCGGTTGGCTGTTCCAGCTTTATATACCCTCTCTGTTCTGTGCTTCCTCCTCGCTCGTCATAGTTTTTGTATGGGTGTTTCACACGTGCTTGTTCTTTGATTCTCTCGTTTTAGACGCGCTTGGCAGACTACCCCCTTTGGCTCTCGACTTCGGATTGTTCCTGTTTAAGTACCTTCTGGCTCCCTTCGACCTCGGCACTCATCTCGATTCCTCCATACCTCTCCTACCCCTGATCTCGGCAACGGCAACGACCATTCTTCTGGGAAAACGGTATCGCAAGTATTCTCGCAATACACCCCATCTGGCCTGGCACCATCTAATACCACAACCCGACACGTCCCTCGCTCTGTCGGTGTGTGTATTCATACCTGCCACCTCAGTTCTAGGCCGGTCTGGTCTTCGGGCTACTCCGGCGTAACATTATGACGAGCCCACAAGACGCAGACCAGGCCGACTGAGGCAAAGCAATCTCTACGCTGATACAGCAAAACCAGGCCATGGCTGATCAGATTGTGCCCTAACACGCCAATGGCTAAACTTTCGGCTCTGGTACCGGAAGCACCTGTTCCTCTTCTCCTCCACAGGCTGCAGAACCAGTCAGACCCGCAGTCAGGACGTGAAGATACCGCCCTCCCAAGCCGTACGCTGGCAACCCGCAGGAGTGCAGAGGTTTCCTTAACCATGTGTGAGGTTCATTGAAATGGCACCCCTTCAGTACGACACCGGCCCGGAAAAGGGTAGCCTCCGTGTACAACCTACTGACGGGCAGCGCGCTGGCATGGGCCTCGCCAGTTGGGAGTTGCGCCCGGACCTTACACAAGACACCAGCCTTCAAGGTTGAGTTCCGACAAGTCTTTGATTCCCCTGCACGCCGGAAGATGGCGTCTGTTTCCCTCCTCCAGATAACTCAGGGGCGAAGATCGTGTGACACAGTATGCAGTGGAATTTCGCACGCTCGCCGCCGAGACGAACTGGGGACAAGAGCCCTCGTCTCCGCTCTGGCAAGGTCTCTCGGAGTCCATCAAGGACGAGCTTGCTCGGCAAACCCAGGCCAGACCAATTGGAGCGCTCATTTGACTTGGCCGTACGTATTGATCAACGCATCCAGGTACGACGCTCGGAGCGTCAGAATCCCGGCCACTAACCTTCCAAGCACCCTTCCCCAACTCCCTCTGGTTTCCTAGACCACCTCCTTCACAGCAGCTGGCACTGGAGCCTCCCGAGCCAATGCAATTAGGGGTGCAACAGATCCGGAATCCTACTACCAACACCGCTACGCCGGCGACTCTGTTTTCTACTATGTGGATCCCCTGAACATCTGGTCCGTGCATGCCCTTTGCGTCCGGGAAATGGGAACACACTCAGTGAGTAATGGAGGGGCTCTCACTGGGTGTTATCTCTCCTCCGTCCCTCCCCAAGGAGGCACTGCCTAAGAAACTTACGATTCATCTCTCTCGCAGGCGCTGAGTTTCGCACATCTACTGCTGCCTTTATCGACTCCGGTGCTGAGGAAACTTTGTAGAACCTCGATTTCGCTAAACAGAACCGGATACCTTTGGTGAAGAAGCCCAACCTATGGCCTTGGTTGGGATTGATGGTCGTCTCGCTGTCTCCCACCCTTAATCTCGCTACAGACCGTACCTCTCTCCTGCTATCTACCTACTCCCACGCGAGACCCTGGTACTTGACGCCATCCAGGCCCCAGGTACGCCAGTAACCCTCGGCCTACCTTGGTTGCAGAAGAACAACCCTCCTATTGACTGGTCTCACCACCCCCACACCTGAAACCGAGGTCAGAACAGTCTCCCAACTCTTGCTAACACAATGACTCAGGACTCCATTCTTCCCCCTGTTATCACCCTTTCCGTGAGGTCTTTAACAAGGTCCGCTCAGCAATTGCCTCCTATCGGTCCTACGATTGCCCCATCGATTTGGTCCCAGGATACACCTTGCCCAGTCCAAGACTTACCACATTGTCGATACCTGATCTCAAGCCATGGAAGACTACATAAAGAAATCTGAGACAAAGGACATACGGCCCTCCAGTTCCCCGGCGGAGAGCAGGGTTCTTTCTTCGTGAAGAAGAAGGATGGTATACTCTAGAGCCATTATTATTGATACCGGGGCTTGAACTATCGTCACCATCAAGAACCGCTATCCTCTCCCCTTGATCACGGAACTCTTCGATACCTGCGTGGGGCTTAAGATATTCCAAATTGGATCTCCGTGGGGCTTACAACTTGGTCCGCATCAGCAGCAGGGCGGACGGTGGAAGACGGCCTTCAACACCCGCGTGGGCATTATGAGTACCCCTAACCCTGTATGCCTTTTTGGTTTATGTAACCCCCGGCTGTCTTTCAGGACTTTTAATGACGTATTTCGGGGTGCTCAACATCTTTGTTTTATTGTCTATTTAGATGACATTTTGATCTTTCTTCCACAAAATCTTCAGATCACATTCATCACACCTCGTACGTCCTCTCACTCACGTCTACTTAAACATTCACCTGTATGCAAACTAAGAAGTGTACCTTCCATCAACGCTCTACCCACCATTTCTTGGCTACATTATTTCGGACGAAGGCTTTTTGATGGATCCAGGTAAACTCCAGGCAGTTACGGAATGGCCCAGACCAAAGCTCTCAGGCTATCAGCCGGCTTTTAGGATTTGCGACTACTATCGGAAGTTCATTCGCATTTCCCCACTCTAGTGGCCCCCATCACGGCGTGACTAGGAAAGGGGCTGATCCTTCTGCCTGTTCCGCCGAAGCAATCTCCCCTTCCAGGCCCTTAAAGAGGCATTCGTCACGGCACCGATCCGGCGCCACCCCAACACAGATCTTCCCTTTGTCATAGAAGTTGACGCATCGGACTGCGGTGCAGGGGCGTACTATCGATAACAGAGTACTCGCCCAGGATAAACTTCACCCTTGTGCGTATTTCTCTAAGAATTTTCCTCCTCCGGAGAGAATTATAGACGTCGGCAACAGAGAGTTATTGGCCGTAAAATGGCACTACAAGAGTGGAGACATCTTGGTCAAGGGAGCCATTTTCTATTTTACACGGACCACAAAATTTACTTTATATCGAAGGTGCAGCTCGCCTCGGTCCTCGACAAGCTCGCTGGCGCGCTTTTTTTTTCCTCCCCTTCAACATCATCTATCCTATATCCCGGGAACGAAGAACGTGAAGGCAGATGCGTTGTCCAGACCATACTCCTCGGAAGACACGCGGCTGAGCAGCTTTGAACCTATCCTACCTCCCGTGAGAATTTGGCTACTTCCACCTTCAAATCGCTAGACAAGATCAAAGAGGACCAGCACAGATCCCTTCAAACAGGCGATCCCCCTAACAGGCTCTTCGTCTCGCCCAGATTCATTCACGAGTCCTAGATTGGGGACACTCTCTAAAACTGCAGGTCACCCGGTTTCAGAAGGACGTTAGCACTTAATTCGTCGCATTTTGGTGGCCCAGTATGTCTAAGACATTGCGGAATACACCGCGCTTGTCCTGTATCCACCCAGAACAAGACACTTCCACAGAGACCTCAGGGACTTCTCCTCCCCATTGCCAGTGCCTCCTCGTCCATGGTCCCATATCTCCATGGATTTCAATAGTCGACCTCCCTAGGTTCTAGGGGCTTCACACCCATTTAGTTGTCGTAGACAGGTTTTCGAAGATGGCCCACTTCATTCCCCTCATGGGACTGCCCCTCCTCCTCCCCCCCCTAGCAGACATTTTTCCCGAGCTATCTTAGGATCCATGGCATTCCGTCTTCCATTGTCTCTGACAAGGACCCAGTTCCCATCGTCTCCAAGTTCTGGAGGACCTTCACTAAGAGACTGGGAATTGTCTCTTCTTCTCCTCTGCATACCACCCCCAGTCCAATGACACGGACGAGAACTAACCAGTCGCTGGGAGAAATACCCAGATGTTTCATCTCCGATTCCCAGGATTATGGTCCCAACTCCTCCCGTGGGCAGAGTACGCGGTCAATTCGGCCCCGAAGTGAATCCACCCGAGAATCTCCATTTTTGTCAATTATGGGTTTCACCCTCCCTGCCTACCATTTCTAATCTGGCTTCTGGGTACCGGCGGTAGACGAACGGATTTCCACTCTCCAAGACATTTGGTCAAGGTACAAAAGTCTCTCCACAAGGCCGCCGATACTGCTGACTTCAGGCCAATCGCCACCGTCGGCCGGCACCCAACTACAAGCCAGGGATTTAGTATGGCTCTCGTCAGAAACATCCGCTTGAGAGTCCCTTCCCCTAAACTGGCACCTAGTTTTTGGGACCCTTTCCCGTCGTGGAGCAGATTAACCCTGGGCGTTTCGCCTTAAACTACCACCCTCCATGAGGATCCCAGACGTTTTTTCACCTCGCTATTAAAACCCCACATTGCCAATCGTCTTCTTTCCTAAACAGACCAGCAAGCCAGATCCAGTCACGGTACTCATACGAGGAACAGAGTACAGACCCTTACTGGACTCCCGCATCTCCAGGGGGCAGCTTCAATTTTTGGTCCACTGGAGGGTTTCGGACCCGAGGAGAGGTCTTGGGTTCCGCTCAAAGACATCCATGCACCCAGCCTCCTGAAGACTTTTAGGAGGAAATTTCCAGACAAGCCGTTTTTTGGATCGTCCGGAGGCGCCGATCCTGAAGAGGGGGGTACTGTTAGGATGTGAGCACACACGCTTCTCAGGCGAGCTCACGCTCTCTCCTTACACTGCTCAGACCTTCCCTACAACCACGCAAGCCCCCTTCAGCTTCATCACTTACCACGGCATGGTGGGACGCTCCACGAGGTTTTCCTCCTCGCTCGTGCGCCGCAGCTGTCGGCGCGGAACGCCACCCCCGCACCACGTGCGCACCCCACTTGCTTCCTCTCATGCACACGTGGACTTACAGTGCACACACAAAAGCCCTTGAACTTATCTCCACTCAGGCTCCCGCCCCCAACCACCGCATGGTTACAATCTGGCTCTTGCTGAGTGTCACCTGAGCTCTAAGAACAGCAGCCAATGCACGAAGCTCCCTGGGCTCCTCCAGCACGCCCCCTCTCCTGGTTGGCTGTTCAGCTTTATATACCCTCTCTGTTCTGTGCTTCCTCCTCGTCATAGTTTTTGTATGGGTGTTTCACAGTGCTTGTTCTTTGATTCTCTCGGTTTAGACGCGGCTTGGCAGACTACCCCCTTTGGCTCTCGACTTCGGATTGTTCCTGTTTAAGTACCTTCTGGCTCCCTTCGACCTCGCCACTCATCTCGATTCCTCCATACCTCTCCTACCCTGATCTCGGCAACGGCAACGACCTTCTTCTGGGAAAACGGTATCGGCAAGTATTCTCGCATAACACCCCATCTGGCCTGGCACCATCTAAAACCACAACCCGGACACGTCCCTCCTCTGTCGGTGTGTATTCATACACCTGCCCCCTCTCATTCTAGGGACAGGTCTGGTCTGCGGGCTACTCCGGCGTAACATAGATACAGTTCCTCATACAGCCATTAAACTGTACTCATTGTCCCCACAGGAGCACTTAGAGACCCGTGCTAAGTGGTCAGTCATTCAGGAGTCTTTCACTATCATTTTGGGAAACCAAACCAGCTTGGTGTACACTTATAAAAATTCCAGTCACTTATATATGGGCCCAAACACATTACCCTGCACAGATTGCCTTTCCTCGCTGATAACACAGAGTTAACTGGTAAAGGAGTTAACGGTTTTAAATTAAAAATATTTTTTCAAGTCATATGACATAATTAGCCCTAATTACCTCAACTTTTATCTTAAATAAAACAACAATTAAACATTTCTGTACATGACTTCTTTCTCTCTCACTCTCTGCTCCTATTTGCTATAACTGAGACCTGGCTCACTCAGTCTGACTCTGCTCTGGAAGCTGCCCTCTCTTATGGTGGCCTTTCCTTCTCCCACACTCCGCGCCCTGATGGCAGGGGTGGAGGTGTGGGGCTCCTGCTCTCCTCTCTCTGCCGTTACCGAACTCTTCATATTCCCCCCTCTCTTGCCTTTCCCTCCTTTGAGGTTCACACTGTCCAGATCTTCTCTCCTCTCCCTGTTCATGTGGCGGTCATCTATCGCCCACCTACCTCTACTCATCCCCCTTCTGCCTTTCTCTCTCACTTTGAATCCTGGCTCTCTTTCTTCCTTTCCTCAGACTCCCCTGTTCTTCTCCTTGGGGACTTCAATTGCCACATTGATGACCCCTCTCTCCCTTGGGCTTCCCGCTTTCTTTCTCTAACCTCTTCTTTTGGCCTTCAACAGTGGACTGTAGCCAGCACCCACAACCACAACGATGGCCACTACTTAGACCTGGTTTTCACTAAGAACTTCTCTCTCTCCGATTTCTCCATTTCCCCTTTTCCTCTCTCTGACCATCATCTCATCTCATTCTCTCTATCTCGCTTCTCCCCTTCTCCACCTCCATCTACACCCTGGTTCTGCAGAAACCTGCGCTCTATTCACTTACCTGACTTTGAGTCCACTTTACACTCCTCCCTCTCCTCTCTCAGCTCTGCTACAGACCCTGACAACCTGGTCAGGAACTACAACTCTGTCTTGTCCTCCTCTCTTGATCTACATGCCCCACTTTCTCTCTGCCGCACTCGCCCTTCTAACCCTAGACCCTGGCTAAATTCCCACACACGCATGCTGCGTTCCTCCACTCGTTCCTCTGAACGCCTCTGGAGGAAGTCTCATAATCCCGCAGACTTCCTTCACTACAAATTTATGCTATCCTGTTTCAACTCTGCCCTCTCGCAAGCTAAACAAGCCTACTTTTCTGCACTAATCAACTAGCACAAGTCTAACCCACGCCGACTGTTCTCTGTCTTTGATTCTCTACTCAAACCACCCTCGGCTGCCTCTCCTTCCTCCATCTCCGCTCAGGACTTTGCTGACTATTTTAAGGAAAAGGTGGAATCCATACGTCAGAACATCCCCTCTGTTTCTTCTTCCCATCCTACACCTCTTCCTAACTCTCCTCCTGCCTTCCTTGACTCTTTTTCCACTGTCTCAGAGGAGGATGTGTCGCTGTTGATCGCCTCTTCTCCCTCTACCACTTGCCCTCTTGACCCCATTCCCTCCCATCTCCTAAAACCTCTTGCTCCTACTATAATCCCTACGCTCACACACATTTTTAACTCCTCCCTCTGCTCTGGAACCTTTCCATCCTCCTTCAAACATGCAACAGTCATACCATTACTCAAAAACAACAAGCTTGACCCTACCTGTCTTTCTAACTATCGACCTGTCTCCCTCCTGCCTTTTGCCTCAAAACTCCTTGAACGTCTTGTATTCTCTCGCTTGCTCCATTTTCTCAACACCTATTCTCTCCTAGACCCTCTACAATCTGGCTTCCGCACTGCTCACTCCACGGAAACAGCCCTCACTAAAATAACTGACGACCTCCATGCTGCCAAAGACAGAGGTCATTACACTCTGCTCATATTACTCGACCTCTCTGCAGCATTTGATACTGTGGATCACCCTCTTCTCCTTCACATTCTCCATACTCTTGGTATTCGGAACAAAGCTCTATCCTGGATTTCATCCTACCTCTCCCATCATACTTTCAGTGTCTCTTCTGCTAACACCTCCTCCTCCTCTATTGATCTCTCTGTGGGGGTACCCCAGGGCTCTGTCCTGGGACCTCTTCTCTTTTCTCTGTACACACTCTCTCTAGGTGACCTAATAACATCTTTTGCGTTTAAATATCACCTCTATGCTGACGACACACAATATACTTTTCAACACCCACCTTACACCTGCTATACAGACCAAAGTTTCTGAATGTCTCTCTGCTATACATCCTGGATGGCCCTCCGTCGCCTTAAAACACAACAGAGCTCCTCATACTTCCTCCCAAACCTGGCCCTACTACCTCCTTCCACATTACTGTTGGAACTACGATCATTCACCCAGTAGCCCAAGCACGCTGCCTAGGGGTCACACTCGACTCCTCTCTCACATTCGCCCCTCACATTCAAAACATTTCTAAAACTTGTCGCTTTTTCCTCCGCAATATAACAAAGATACGCCCTTTCCTCTGTTGCTCGACTGCTAAAACTCTGACTCAGGCCCTCATTCTCTCCCGTTTTGATTACTGTAACCTCCAGCTGTCCGGCCTTCCTGCCTCTCACCTGTCTCCCCTACAATCTATCCTAAATGCTGCTGCCAGAATCACTCTACTCTTTCCTAGATCTGTCTCAGCATCACCCCTCCTGAAATCCCTCTCCTGGCTTCCAATCAAATCCCGCATCGCACACTCCATTCTTCTCCTCACTTTTAAAGCTTTACACTCTTCTGCCCCTCCTTACATCTCAGCCCTAATTTCTCGCTATGCACCATCCCGACTCTTGCGTTCTGCTCAAGGATGTCTTCTTTCTACCCCCTTTTTATCTAAAGCCCTCTCCCGCCTTAAACCTTTTTCACTGACTGCCCCACACCTCTGGAATGCCCTTCCCCTCAGTACCCGACTAGCACCCTCTCTATCCACCTTTAAGACCCACCTTAAGACACACTTGCTTAAAAAAGCATACGAATAGCACTGTGAACATTCTGAACACATGATACATAAAGCTTGGCCCCCTGCAGACGCACTTACCAGAACTCCCTCCTACTGTCTCTGTACGTTCTCCCTACCTACCAATTAGATTGTAAGCTCCTCGGGGCAGGGACTCCTCTTCCTTAATGTTATGTCTATGTCTAAAGCACTTATTCCCATGATCTGTTATTTATTTGATTACCACATGTATTACTACTGTGAAGCGCTATGTACATTAATGGTGCTATATAAATAAAGACATACAATACAATACAATGGTTAAAAAGGTGGTAAATGGACGAGTGATTTCACTTTATTGCAACTTTTACATGTTGTTAAGAGAAATGGGGTCTAGTCATTTCATGCATTGCCTGATATCACAGCCTTTGCTGTTTGTCCCAGTTACTGTATCTTTTGAGTTAAATGTCTACCTGACATTTGTTAGAGATATAACAAGTAATAATACCAACCATGAGCTGTCACTGAATCCTTTATTACCTTGTTTTTACACTACATGCAGAAGTGTGTGAGCTACTCTCTACATTTATCAACCAGCTTTTTTTGGCTACTGTCCAAATGTACGCACCAAAACACTTTGTTTTTCATAATTACAGTGGGGAAAGGCCAGAGACCTCAGAGTATAACAGTTTGATTATAGGTTTGAGCTACATTACCAACAAAAGGAATTTTTATACAATGGTGTAGTAGTCGTATTGGTCCTATAGGCTGTGATACCTTTTAACGCAGACACATTAGTGGTTTTCATAGATAATAATAATTGTTTGTTCTTGTTTAGCGCTGCTAGTATTACATAGCGCTTTACAGAGACATTTTGCAGGCACAGGTCACTGCCCCGTGGAGCTTACAATCTATGTTTTTGGTGCCTGAGGCACAGGGAGATAAAGTGACTTGCCCAAGGTCACAAGGAGCCGACTTTGGGAATTGAACCAGGTTCCCCTACTTCAAACTCCGTGCCAGTTGAAGAACTCTAATGGTAAACCTCTAAAATGTGCTACAACCTGTACTGTACAGTATATTGGTAATATAGCAGGAGCCTTTATTCAATCATTGTACAAAATTTGACACCCTCCCTTGAATGGCTGCATACTTATTGCCTAATTTTTATTTTCTACCTTTTTTGTTACACGAGGAGATGGGAAGGTCTTTATCCACAAGGAGCTTAAAATACGTTTCACTTTGATTGCATGATAGTTCTCCTTTAAAGCGACAATCCAAGCCGGTGAATTTTTTAGCAACTTATTTTTATATAAGATTGAAGCAGGTGGTCTCCGGAGCTGAACCCCATTAATTTCAGCTCCAGGGACACCTTGCTTCCCGAGATACTTACCTCCGAAGTAGGTGCCAGTGGCAGCTCTCCTCGGTTACCAGGGATCACATAATGGCTGATGTTTAAAGATCTGTGGGCCAATAGGAAGCCGTGACATCATTGGTGTGACTTCCTATTGGCCCATGTGACGCGGCAGCTTTCAACTTTAAGGCCTAGTTCAGGGTGCTGGCTTCGGAGGGAGGGCGTGCTGCCGTGGGACACAAAGTATTCAATTTGAATACTGGTTGTCAGGGTAGCAGCTGCCCTGTCTCCGAAGCCCGGAGTTGAAGCTGGCTACAGTTTCACTAAACGAAAATTTCGTTTTTTGAAGCTGCAGCAGCGTCACGGGGACCTCGGCAGCCAATGAAATCATTCTTCAGAATGATTTCATGACTGCAACTTGGATACCTAAGCTGCCACCTGTAACCCCGCCCCCTCCTCAACTCCTGAAACAGTCTGCTGGGGATAAACACAGATCGCCCAGCAAACTGCCGCCCTCCCTCCCGCCCTCCCTCCAACTCCTGCAGCTGGCACCCTGAACGAGGCCTAAAGCCCTATTTGCTCAGCCGGAGTGGCTACCGAAGCCATACTTCAGGGGCAAGTATTTCCTGAAGTAGGGGGTCCCCGGAGCTGAAATGAATGAGGTTCAGCTCCGCAGAGACCCCCTGCTTCAATGCTAAAAAAAAAAAAAATAGATTTGCCGGCCTGGATTGGTCCTTTTAACCTTTTCCAGAGCAGCAAATCAGAGCATGATTTCATGTGGAAGGAAACTAACTCCTAGTAGTTACTGTACAATACACAGATTGATGGAATGTTAAATGAACAAAAGACGACTTTGTTTAAAGGAAGCCTGGGCTTGACTTACTTGGTTACAATGTAAAATGGCAATCCCTCCATTCTAAGGGTGGGGGTAAATAAAGAAATCTCGTAGAAATCAAATGAGCTTTAAATCGCCCAAGTGTCTTGTGATGTAAGCAGTTGTCTTTAAAGTGAATAAGAAGCCTATAAAATATAAGCCAATATTTTGGAAGCACAGCACCATTAAAAAAATATGTTTAGAATCGATATATAGACTTTTGTAGTGAGAGTGGTAGCTCATCACAGACAAATCGTGACACCTCCTGGTGCCACTGTCCCTCCTCCCAAGGCAACATCATCTCCCTTCTCTGGTTCGAGTTGTAGCAACAAGTCCAGTAAAAGTAAAGTTAAGCTGGTTAGCAAAAATATCGTTTGACTTATGAAGTGGGGTTGCCCCTTCACATATATCTTCCAGCACAGAGGACACTATGTTGATTAGTATTTTTTGGTTCAAAGCATCTTGAATAGTTTGACGGAGATTTAAAGGGAATCAGGTCAACTATTCCATAAGTAAAGGCCTCGCAGTGACAATGAAGAACACGCAGCATTTATGGTTATGAAACCCTGGGATAATAAGCAAATGACAAGGAGATATAGTGTAGCAAAATTGCTAGATTTATCAGCAGCTTAGATAGATATACAGGCCCCAGCTTGTAAGCTGCATTAGAAATGAGCTTGAGAATTGTTATAAGATTGAAGCAACATGCTGTCTATGCATCTTGCAAATTTCTCTGGCTAGCCTTGACTTGTAAAAGGCAGAGCCCATACACTGCTTTTACCAAGGAGACTATAAAACAAAACCACCTCCATAACCTAGCCCAGGGGTTACAAATGTGTGAGCTGCACGCTCTGTGTGTTGGGCTGTAGGTAGCAGAATGTCTGGCAGAACTTTAAAGGTGCTCTGATGGGACGGACTGAAGACAGAGCACAGCATTCCAGTTTAGATACGCAACAGAAGTAATTGATGCATGGCTTGTATACACTTTTAAACAGTGCTAATTGCAGGCAACAGATGAATCAACCTTTGCCATTATAAATTTAAAGTAGCAATAACTCTAATTATTACTATAATCGTTATTTGAAAAGCGCCGACATATTCCGCATCAGGGTACAGAGATTTGATCGTTACATAAACAGAGTTGCATACAAATAATAACAAACTAGCACTACAGATACGAGAGGTAATGAGGGCCCTGTTCGTGAAAGCTTGCAATCTATAAGGAATGAGGGACCGTGTTGAAACAAAAAGGTAAAGTGGCTGCTCATTATGGGACGGAGTGTGATTCAGGGTGGAGCATGGTCCAGCCGCACAGCTGGTCCCAGTACGGTTTGAGGGTGGGGATGTTAGGACGTGTTACATAGTGTTGAGATTGGTCCAGCCGCACAGCTGGTCCCAATGTGGGTGGGGGGGGAAGTTGAAAGTTAGATGTTTGCCAGATAAGCTTCCTTGAAAAGAGGAGTTTTGGGGGAGTTTTTAAATGTCTGAAAGTTGGGGGAGAGAATGATGATGCGTAGTAGGGAATTCCAGAGAGAGGGGGCAGCACGGGAGAAGTCCTGCAAGCGGGAGTGAGAGGGGGTAATAAGGCAGCAGGCTAGGCAAATGTCATGGGCAGAAAGTATGGGGCCTTTAAGGGTATATTTGGGAATGTGGGCAGAGATGTAAGGGGAGGCGGCGTCTTTGAGAGCTTTGTAAGTCAGAACTAGGGTTTTGAATTTGATTCTAGAGGATATGGGAAGCCAGTGTAGGGAGTTGCAGAAGTGAAGCAGACAGGCTGAGGCCCCACTGCACGCACCGGCGCGCCCGCACTGCGTCCTGGCGGCGCATGCAAGGCACTTCACCACTATCTGCGGTCCGTAGGGAGCCTTTTTAGTCGCGGGGTGTGGCCAAATGGGTCAGGGGGGCACAGCCATGACGGGACGGGGCCAAAACACAAGCAGTGCAGCAGTCCCACCCATGTTTCTTTTTAAGTTACAAGGGAAATACTTATTGGTTTGGCATCGCATTTAATTCTTGTAATTTCCCCACAAACGCAATTTTAATATCTTCTGCATCCCCAGTCTGTCATTAACTTCTTTAGGACGAGGTGACCAGGGGGATCAGTTGCAGGGACGCCAACGATGGGTTTCAAGAGGCTACAGTGTGTCTACTAATTACTAGGCTTGGGAAATAGATTCTCATTGGCAGTGACATAGCTAACAGTGCTGTTGATGTAAATGTATCCCTTCCAAAAATGCAGATAAGCATGTATCCAACATTAATTTCTTTTGCATGTTATATACACAAGAAGTGTATGCCCTGATGGATGTGATGTTGGCCTAAAACGACCTTTCCCCCTTTTGCAAGAAAAAAAAAAACATTCAAAACATACTATTTTAAGAAGTCAGATAATTAGAACTTAATTGAGCAAATGATAATTGGAAACTGTTGATACCTGTTAATAAGAGCATAATCATATCACAGTGGAAAATGAATTCCTGTTCTGTTTAAAAAAAATAAAACATATATAATAATGATATACAGCAATATTGCTTATGAAGAAATAAAGCCTTCATTAAGATCTTGTTAGAACTTGCTTCTTATACATTATGACCTAAAGTTGCAAAACAATGTCGTTTATCTGGTTAGGTTGTACTGTAATTATTTCATACAGTTGATGATGGTAGCAGGAACATTTTGCATGTGTGCTATCCTGTTATATCATTGGATTGTCAAGCAGCAGTGACAATTATGGGGTTATTCATTAAAGTGAGAATAACTTCAATGGCACTACTGTATCACAGATTAAAGCAGCAATCCCTCCAAAATCCAGTCTTTTCTTTTTACCTTGTATAAGGAGCTGGACTGTGGCACTCAAAGTTCAAGGGACCCCCTTGATTTCTGAACAAAGATGACTGCGGGGTCACCCATTTTTAAGCTATGTAAATTTATGATAATATTAGAGATTTCTATTGGCTGCCACAGTCGGGCTGACCCAATTAAATATCTCAGGAACAAGGGGTTCCCGTAGCTTGGAGTGGTGCTGTTCAGGTCTGGGGTATCACTTATTTCAAATAAGTGTAACGCTGTTTCCCCCATCCAATCGCAGATAGGGGCAATTACAGTATGTATGTGGTGCATATACCTGCTGACAACAGGAGGGCTGAGTCGTCCGCAATGACTTGGGGGGGACAGGAACAGGCTTCTGGGGTTCATACCACACATAATACTTAGCAGTGCAGCGCCTCTATCTGCTGTAGGCTCCAGGAATATGGAGATGATCTCCCACGGTAGAACTTGTACCTCTCCCCCCAGTTAGATCACACACCAAGCCGAAGGTATATTGCAAACAGGAACGGTTTATTACTACACTCTGAAGTAACAGGTACTCAGCAGTCTTCTGCCGGATACAGTCAGCCAGCTCTAACTGGAGATGGTTCCTGGACCGTCACTACAGGCCAAGGGCACCCGCAACCGTCCTAGCTCTTCCCCACCTCCCTAGCGGAGGCAGAGGTATGGTCCACACTCACTCTCCCCCGCAGGGAAGAGCACATGGGTAGGCCCCAATCTCAGGCTCCCAATTGTGTGACCTTCCTCAAGTGGGAAGGAACAACAACTAACTTTAGGGCGGTATTGCCTTTAAGTACAGCCAGGAAGAGTGCACCCCGTCTGTCCTATGATTGGACAAGCTAAGACAGGATGTCACCGCCTCCTGCTGTCACTCAAGTGCAGCTCCTTGAAGGGGAAAACCCCATAGCAACTACTGGCAACCTGATGTACCAGGGTTTACTGCCAGGAGTAGGGCAGAATAGTAGCCAGGGAGTGGCCCTGCTACATAAGTTTTATATATATATATATATATATATATATATATATATCACAATTATTAAGGTTATGGTGGGTAAAAAAAGTGACTAAAACCCTTCACAGTAAAGCATAAAGCAACTGTAAATATTACTGTATGTTCGTTTGCATGTCTTAGACAGGTCTGCAACCCTGTCTCTCCCCATTATCCCCCAGCCCACAGCGTTTCCACTGCAGCAAGGGATTCTGGGAAATGACATGCAAATGAGCACACAGTGCCACTTTTTGTCTCAAGCTCGTTGAAACATGTCTGTGAGTGGGTTTACTGGCTTTGCATCTCATCCCAGCCTTTGTCTAAAAGCTGTGTTTAAAACAGTATGCATTGGCTTGAGGATTTGCTTGTGTACATGCAAACGAACATACAGTAATATTTACAGTTGATATATATATATAACTCTGAGCTATATTTATTAAACGGTGCTATGCTGTATAATTCCTCTGTTGCTGTAAGGTCTCATGACATAGAACCTCTCAGTAAATATGTGCCTTACTTATACATAAACCATAATTAAATTGTGTACACATACATTTGCAAATTAGTGTTACCCTTATCTCCTATTTTTTCTTATTTTCTGATAACATTCTCAATCACAAGCAGTAGTTTACATCAGAGACAAATGATTGTAAAATATTTTCTGTGTTGCTTGTTTACAACAAATGAGGTTTTTATACACCTCCCCTAACTTTTACTTTAGTTCGTTCCAAATTATTTTCAATATCTGCTCAAAGAAATTAAAATGACTACATGTAATTTTAATTCAGAACATGTGCTATATGTTTACCTCTTTTAAATATATGGCTTTTCATTCGGCACAAATATGACTTGGTTCTAAATTGCAGTGCCCTTTTACTTCACTATAATATTAACCATGAACCAAGGACTAGTTGGAAATGCTTTTAAAAGGGTTGTCATGCCAACGATTCTATAATGAATGAAATAGTATTGTTAACTTCAGTAGCTGTATTGGTAATGCATCCAGCCATTTACTTCACAATAGGCAATAATATGAGACTTGACAACAGCAAAAAAACAGTCTTAAGGCTCTGCAGCGTGTGTGTGTGTGTGTGTGTGTGTGTGTGTGTGTGGGGAGGGAAAGATGGGGTGGGTGGGGGGGGAAGTGGGAAAAGGCAG
>CM071567.1:186807522-186886957 GCA_036426205.1 Ascaphus truei
GGTGGGGTTTGTGTGTGTGTGTGTGTGTGTGTGTGTGTGTGTGTGTGTGTGTGTGTGTGTGTGTGTGTGTGTGTGTGTGTGTGTGTGTGTGTGTGTAGAAGAGATGCGTGTAGGACATTTGAAACTGTTCTCTGCTATTGGGACCTGCAATACCCTGCAAACTGAGGGAGGGATGCTCATTAGATTTCGTAACGTTTGTTCAATAGTCACGGTGAATTAAGTAATAATCCCCGAAGAAACAGGGCATTATTGGCCAGTAATGCCTGTTTTCGGGGATTATTACTATTATAGGTAAATGTAGATATTTTTTTAAAATAATAGACCTTTGGATAGTTATATAGATTTTTTTATTAAAATAAAATGGTAAAGAGATCACATGTGACGGGAAGGTGAATGGAAGCTTAGTGGCAGAGCTCCATTCCACCGGCGCCTTTAGTTCAAAATATAGCAGCAACAGCGGGCGATCACTGCTTATTTACCCAAGAGTGTGTTCCTGAATACACAGGGATGGCAACAAGCAAGCTCTCCAGAAAAAGACCCAACCTGTCACCACTTACTTTAAAAGTAAAGAACAGCAAAGAGAGGCAAGGCAGGGATCCAGGCACACCACCTTGCTCAGACCCGGAGATGGAGATGCGGGACGAGGAGCATGAACTGGAGGATCTCGACATCATCGGCACAAAGACATGAAAGAATTTTGTCCAATATGAAAAATTCTTTAAATCTGAGCTGTGGGGCCCTGAGAAAGGCGTGGATGCGCTGGGTGAGAGGACGCGAGCCCTGAAATCCAGGTCAGAGAGACTGCAGGGGCTTGACAAACACCCAAAAGCAAGTGGAATACACTAATGGATCAAGTCAGAACCCTAGAGGACAAAAATAGAGGATGGGGAGAACAGAGATCGGAGGTGCAATATCAGACTGCGGGGAGTACCCGAATCTGTCACTGACCACTGAAGCTTTTCAGCGAGCTGGCTGGAACGTCTCTTTCCAGACAAGACTGCAGGGGTCTTATTTTAGACAGATGTCACCGAGCGCTTCGAGGGAGACCCCAAAAAGGAGACCCCCCCAGGGACATAGTGATGCGCTTCCATCATTACAGGTCAAGGAGGAGACTGCAGAATCTCCAGGGAAAACAAAGTTTAGGAGTTCCAGCGGATCAAATTCAAGTTCCAGGACCTGTCCCCAGCTACCCTAGCTAAAAGACGCACCCTAGCCATGTAACTAGGTCTCTAAGAGACCAGAATATTCGTTACCATTGGTGTGTTCCCCTGTGCAGTCTTGTACTAAAAAATGGTGTAGCTACACACCTCAAAAATGCAGACGGCGGAGATGTTCTTAAACGGTAGGGGTGCGAGCCTCCCTAAGCCCCCTAGGCTAACAGCAGCTAAGATGGCGCCCAAGCCCCACGTGGAACAGAGCTGGTACCACTCACATACGGAGGTTCAAGCAGCAGAATCAGCTGCCAGCTCCACTGAGAGGATTTTATCATGCATCAATACCCCAATGACCTGGACTAGATATCTAAAATGAGAGGATGAGAACTACCGGCCGATATAAATCTCCCCCGCTGAGCTCGGTGGACGATAAATACCTCAGTGTCTTCTCCCACGACCCACATGCAAATCTGAGCGGCGGCCATCTTGCCTGCTCCTTCCGCGGAGCGCGAGAGTCCCTCTGTCCTTCGCGGGCTATCCGGATGACGTCGGCGAGGTGCTCCGTCGTCTCGCAGACTTGGACTCGGCTCTTGAGGAGGCGCCCGCTAATGACGTCACGGCGCCGAAGGCACACAGGACAAGAGCGCAGGGAGCGCGCAAGGGGAAGAACGTCCCAGCACACAGCCCCGGAGCGGACGCGGCGGCAGCGAGGGGGGTCTACCCACGCGTTGGGGAGATGGATGTGACACCCCTCATGTGTCATGGGAGGTCGACGCAGCCCTACCAGAGCCCCGGCCGCCATCCAGATAGCCCTGATAACACTCTGGACAATGAGGAGGGCCGTGTAAAGGGAGAGCGGGAAATAGAGGGAGGGAGAGAGGGCATGGGGAGGGGGGGATGTGTGAGAAGGATAGGGGGTCAAAGATAGAAAAGAGAGGATGAGGGACAGGAATGGAATAGAAGGGAGATTGAGACGGGGGATTTAGGTGTGCGAGGGGGGTAAGGTAAGGATCGACGGATTTTAAATTAGCCTGATATTTCCATGGTATGCGAGGTAGCAATAAAACCACTTCTCCCAACCAAATCACACACACCTACTATCCCAACAGCAGCTACGGACACAACGTAGATTGAAAGTTTAGTGATAAGGAAAGCTAAGCATGCCTTCCCTCTCGTGAATACATGTCTGCACTAGGATTGATAACCTATTATGGATCTTCACCATCAGCGCACTCAGAGCAATAGATGGGGGAAATAGCGTTAAGCCTAGAGTCGGTATCTTTAGATTCTCAGCCAGGTCAAATATTTTCATAGTACTTTTGTTAATGTTTACATGATTAGCTGGTTTAAACAGTTTATAAATGTTCCTCCAGGAGTTGCGCTCAAGCAACGGAGGAAAGTTCTCTAACGTTGATTTTGTTTTGGTCCTGTTATAGTTACCAACGGCAAGACGCCGCAGAAGGTTGGCTGTTGGGATACATACAAACAGGCAGCCGGTGGGTTTACCATGTCGGGCGCAGGTGTTCTCGTGTCGGTCCCCGAAAAAGGATCGCATACAAGTCCAGGGAGGGCGATCCAGCAGAAAGAGATCGCTGGGTCAGCTGCATACTCCCTCGGGCAGAAGAGCCACATCGGGGGCCCCGAGTCGGGCTCTATTCATTTTTGTGTTTTTAGTGTGATTTGTTTTTGGTGTATATTAAGTTTTCTCCCTCTTGTACTTGCTATGTTCTGGTCTTACCTCCCTACCCCGTCCGCTCCACCACCATCCCCCCCCCTCCCCACACACGCTGGAGGGGACTTATTGAATGCAAAAGTGGGGCGTGAGAGGGGGTGGGGGGGAGAGAGAGACAGGGGGTGGGGGGGAGGGGCGTTTGAGGAAAAAGGGGGGGGCGAGGCCGGGGGGGAGGGAGGGGGGGGACTCATGGGGATCTGACATTTATAACCGGGTAGTGCTTTTCTATCACCTTTGTAGCCGTTAACTATACAGCATATGGACCTGTGGTTATGCATAGGACATTTCAACACGTTAACATCAACGAGCATTTTCCACATCTTAATTATACCAGATAAACTGCTGTTATTCGGCACAGACAGTCGTTGGGGGCGCAAGGTTCTGCTTAAACAGATTTAGAGCGCTCCTGCGGTTGGCGTGCGGGGGGGGGGAAGAGAAGGGGGGGGGAGGAGAGAGGGGGGGAGGGCGGCGGAGGGGAGGGGAGGCGAGAGAAGGGGTGGGGGTGGGACGCGATGAGGAGGGGGGCCTCATGGGGATCTGATGATTATGAACGAGTGGTGCTGTTTCATCACCTGCGTAATGGTTCCCATCGATCACAGGTTATCTATATCTTATTTGGACTTGTGGTTATGCGTAAGAATTTTCAACACATTTTGTATCATCTTGCACTTTCTACCTCTTATTTACATCATTTTACCACCTATTGAGCAGTGCAGAGGGTCGCTGGGGGCTCAGACTTCTGCTTAGGCAGACATAGGGTGCTGCTGCAGTCGATGTGGGGGGGGGAGGGGCGGAAGGGAGAAAGGGGGGGAGAGGAGGGGGGAAGCAGAAGGGGGGGAGGGGGGAGCAGGAGGGAGAGAGAGGGGGGGGGACTGGCAAAAGGAGATAGAGGAAATTTAATGTATGGAGGAATTTATAGTAAATTATGTAAATTATGAATTAAGTAATAATCCCCGAAGAACAGGGCATTATTGGCCAGTAATGCCCTGTTCTGGGGGGATTATTACTATTATAGGCTAAATGTAGACTTTTTTCATAAATAATAGACACTTTTGTATAGTTATATAGATTTTTTTATTAAAATAAAATGGTAAAGAGATCACATGTGACGGGAAGGTGAATGGAAGCTTAGTGGCAGAGCTCCATTCCCACCGGCGCCTTTAGTTCAAAATATAGCAGCAACAGCGGGCGATCACTGCTTATTTACCCACGAGTGTGTTCCTGAATACACAGGGATGGCAACAAGCAAAGCTCTCCAGAAAAAGACCCAACCTGTCACCACTTACTTTAAAAGTAAAGAACCAGCAAAGAGAGGCAAGGCAGGGATCCAGGCACCACCACCTTGCTCAGACCCGGAGATGGAGACTGCGGACGAGGAGCATGAACTGGAGGATCTCGACATCATGCGGCACAAAGACATGAAAGAATTTTGTTCCAATATGAAAAAATTCTTTAAATCTGAGCTGTGGGCCCTGAGAAAGGACGTGGATGCGCTGGGTGAGAGGACTGCAGCCCTGAAATCCAGGTCAGACGAGACTGCAGGGGCTCTGACAAACACCCAAAAGCAAGTGAATACACTAATGGATCAAGTCAGAACCCTAGAGGACAAAATAGAGGATGGGGAGAACAGAGATCGGAGGTGCAATATCAGACTGCGGGGAGTACCCGAATCTGTCACTGACCCTGAAGCTTTCTCAGCGAGCTGGCTGGAACGTCTCTTTCCAGACAAGACTGCAGGGGATCTTATTTTAGACAGATGTCACCGAGCGCTTCGAGGGAGACCCCAAAAAGGAGACCCCCCCAGGGACATAGTGATGCGCTTCCATCATTACAGGGTCAAGGAGGAGACCTGCAGAATCTCCAGGGAAAACAAAGTTATGGAGTTCCAGCGGATCAAATTCCAAGTTTTCCAGGACCTGTCCCCAGCTACCCTAGCTAAAAGACGCACCCTAGCCCATGTAACTAGGTCTCTAAGAGACCAGAATATTCGTTACCATTGGTGGTTCCCCTGTGCACTGCTTGTACTAAAAAATGGTGTAGCTCACACCCTCAAAAATGCAGACGGCGGAGATGATTTCCTCAAACGGGTAGGGGCTTCGGAGCCCTCCCTAAGCCCCCCTAGGCTAACAGCAGCTAAAGATGGCGCCCAAGCCCCCACGTGGAACAGAGCTGGTACCACTCATACGGAGGTTCAAGCAGCAGAATCAGCTGCCAGCTCCACCTGAGAGGATTTTATCATGCATCAATACCCCAATGACCTGGACTATGATATCTAAAATGAGAGGATGAGAACTACCTGGCCGATATAAATCTCCCCCGCTGAGCCCTGGTGGACGATAAATACCTCAGTGTCTTCTCCCACGACCCACATGCAAATCCTGAGCGGCGGCCATCTTGCCTTGCTCCTTCCTCGCGGAGCGCGAGAGTCCCTCTGTCCTTCGCGGGCTATCCGGATGACGTCGGCGAGGTGCTCCGTCGTCTCGCGAGACTTGGACTCGGCTCTTGAGGAGGCGCCTGCTAATGACGTCACGGCGCCGGAAGGCACACAGGACAAGAGCGCAGGGAGCGCGAAAGGGGAAGAACGTCCCAGCACACAGCCCCGGAGCGGACGCGGCGGCAGGCGAAGGGGGGTCTATCCCACGCGTATGGGGAGATGGATGTGACACCCCTCATGTGTCATGGGGAGGTCGACGCAGCCCTACCAGAGCCCCGGCCGCCATCCAGATAGCCCCCTGATAACCTCTGGACAATGAGGAGGGCCGTGTAAAGGGAGCAGCGGGAAATAGAGGGGAGGGAGAGAGGGCATTGGGGAGGGGGGGATGTGAGAAGGATAGGGGGTCAAAGATAAGAAAAGAGAGGATGAGGGAACAGGAATGGAATAGAAGGGAGATTGAGACGGGGGGATTTAGGTGCGAGGGGGGTAAGGTAAGGATCGACGGATTAAATTAGCCCTGATATTTCCATGGTATGCGAGGTAGCAATAAAACCACTTCTCCCAACCAATATCACACATTCACCTTACTATCCCAACAGCAGCTACGGACACAACGTAGATTGAAAGTTTAGTGATAAGGAAAGCTAAGCATGCCTTCCCTCTCGTGAATTACATGCTAGGCACTAGGATTGAATAACCTATTATGGATCTTCACCATCAGCGCACTCAGAGCAATAGATGCGAGGGAAAATAGCGTTAAGCATAGAGTCGGGTATCTTTAGATTCTCAGCCAGGTCAAAATTATTTCATAGTACTTTTGTTAATTGTTTACATAGATTAGCTGGTTTAAACAGTTTATAATGTTACCTCCAGGAGTTGCGCTCAAGCAACGGAGGAAAGTTCTCTAACGTTGATTTTGTTTTGGTCCTCGTTATAGTTACCAACGTCAAGCCGCGCAGAAGGTTGGCTGTTGCGGATACATACAAACAGGCGCCGGTGGGTTTACCCATGTCGGCGCGCATGTGTTTCTCGTGTCGGTCCCCGAAAACGGGATCGCATACAAGTCCCAGGGAGGGCAGATTCCAGCAGAAAGAGATCGCTGGGTCAGCTGCATACTCCCTCGGGCAGAAGAGCCACACTCGGGGGCCCCCGAGTCGGGCTCTTATTTCATTTTTTGTGTTTTTATGTTTGATTTGTTTCTTTGGTGTAATATAAGTTTTCTCCCTCTTGTACTTGCCTATGTTCTGTCTTACCTCCCTACCCCCGCCGCCTCCACCACCATCCCCCCTCCCTCCCCACACAGCTGGAGGTACTTATCTGAATGCAAAAGTGGGGTTATCGTTCAGGTACACAGCCCAGGCACAGTCATTATCGGTCCGAATGAAGACTTCTCGGGTGAGTGGTCAAATGTTAAGATGCTGCTACACACAAACACTAAATTATGGCTTTAACATTGATATCCCATAATGTTAAGGGCTTCAACAATCCCACCAAAAGGAAGATAGCATTCTCGGATTATAAACGACGGCATGTAGATATCTTACTACTACAGGAGACGCATTTTAGTAGACAAAACACCCCTAAATTTCTAGATAGAGAGTTCTCCCAGGTTTATCTATCCTCGGCCTCCGTAAAAAAGCGGGGGGTGGCTATATTGGTTAGAAATAAGACCCCGTTCGTCTTGCAATCCACCAAGCGTGATACAGATGGCAGATACATAATTATTACTGGCACAATTCGAGGCAAATATATCACCTTGGCCTCGGATGGCTTTTCGGGGTTATATTACAAAAAAATTGTCAAACTGCTCGCCCCGAGGCTGCTCTAAGTGTTTAACGCAATTTTAGCGGGAGCTCCCATCCCCAGGAAGATGCTGCAGGCGTCCATATCACTAAATCTATAAGCCTGGTAAGGATCCGCTGGACTGTAAAAGCTGCAGGCCAATTTCACTAATTAATACAGACATTAAATTGTACGCCAAATTACTGGCCAATAGACTTTGTCATATTCTACTCAGACTTATACACCCAGATCAAGTCGGATTTATTAAAGGCAGGCAGGCAGGCAGCGGATAATACCCGGCGATTTATTGATCTGATAAAATTGGCTAATAAAACTAACATTCAAAGTATGGTACTAAGTCTGGATGCAGAAAAAGCTTTTGATAGGATAGACTGGCCTTATCTGAAAGAGACGCTTGCGGCATTCGGCTTTGGAGATCAGATGAGTGAGCCGATTCTGGCGCTTTACTCAGGCCCTACCGCCAGGGTCATACATCAGGGCTACCCCTCTCGGCCATTTCCAATAAAGAGTGGCACGAGACAGGGTTGCCCACTTTCGTCCCTATTATTCGCCCTATGTATTGAACCACTGGCGGCACAAATCAGAGGCAACCCAGACATCTCAGGGTTGAGCGCTTATGCACAATCTCACAAAGCAGCCCTATATGCAGATGACATCCTCTTGATTGTTACAAAACCCCTCACCTCCCTGCCAAATCTTTTTGACCTGTTAGATAGATTCTCGAAGATCTCAGGGTTCAAAATCAACCAGTCTAAATCTGAGGCTCTCAGCATCAACCTCCCTAGACATACTGAGAAATTACTTCAACTGAATTTCAAATTTAATTGGCAAAAGAAGAGTATCAAATACCTGGGAGTCCACATCACTAAAGATATTACTAGCATTAACAAAGCAAATTATCCCAATCTGATTCGGACTCTAAAATCTGATCTACATAGATGGACCTCCCAGAGAATCTCCTGGATAGGTAGGATACATAGCGTTAAAATGAATTTACTCCCCCGTATCCTTTACCTCTTCCAAACGCTGCCTGTACCTCTCAGATTGAGGGATGTACTCTCACTTCAATCTGAGATATCTAACTTTATATGGGGAGGAAAAAAACCGAGAGTAAATAAATTGAATATGAAAAGACCTGTTCTGGCGGGCTAGCAGTGCCCTGTTTGTTATCATACTACAAAGCGGCACAATTAAGCCAAATTGTTCAATGGCAATCCTACCCAAATTCGAAACGCTGGGTGGAGCTTGAAAGCGCTGCTTGCTCCCCATTGGAACTTCGCAGCTTGATTTGGATGCCCAAAACAGCGCGAAAATTCGCTGCCACGCCGTTTTCCTCGATGACCAACTCATTAGCAGTCTGGGAGGCAAATAAGTTGTGACATTCCCTCACGTCAACACATACCATGATGACCCCCTTATGGAACAATCCTCTATTCGCTCTTGGCCTATTAGGTAGTAATATCTCAATTTGGAAACAAAAAGGCTATAAACGTATTAAAGACCTGGAGGGTTATAATCGGAAGATCAAAACATTCGATCACATTAGACTGGAAAAAGATATGCCCCACTCAGAATTTTTTTAGATATCTCCAGGTTAGAGCGTTCTACATTAACTTCCTTCGAAAAGCTCTGTCTGGCAGAAACAGATACTAAGGGACTTATCTCACAGTTATATGGAGAGGTAATCAGTTCTGCTGCACAAGGACAACAAACGCCCTCCTTCAGGTCCCAATGGGAAACAGATCTAGGAGAGACCCTTGAGGATGAGGAGTGGAAGGCTATATTCTTAGCCACGGCAAAGAGTTCCATCTGCTCCACTCTTAAGGAAAACGCATATAAAGTCCTTATGAGATGGTATCTCACCCCACTGAAATTATCAAGGTTCGTGCCGGGTTCCTCCCCGCTGTGCCCGAGACAGTGCGGGGGAACGGCAGACCTGTTACATATGCTGTGGTCCTGCCCGCGGATCTCCCCACTGTGGGAGTCAATTAGGAATTGGATCCAGAAGATTTTCGACCTTGAAATACCACCGGACCCATGGCTGTTCCTTCTGAACAGACCATTAACGGGCCTCACCAAAGCAAGTAATAAACTAATTGCACATTTAGTTGAGATCGCAGCATTATGGAAACGCCCTGACATCCCAAATATCCCAAAAATTCGGAATCGAATGTGGTTTATATGCCAGATGGAGAAGTTAACGACACTGGCACCAATTATCTAAAAGTCTGGACGCCTTGGCTGGCCCAGACGGATATCCCAGGAGTTGAGAGAGAATCAATTTGGCTATGATAGAAACAGATGCGTTCTCCTTGGGAGGGAGAAACTATCTCCAATCTAGAGACACAGGACATAGCCCTATAGCACCCCTGAGATACCACGGGGACATTAGGGAGAACCCGCCTACATCAAACTAGACCGCGGCCTGGAACGTTCCATGCGAGGAATGAGGCGTAATACCACAGACACTGTCTATCATACCTCCCTCCCACCCCCCCCCCCCCCCCCACCTCCCTCCCCCCCCCCTCCCCCCCTTTTTTTTTTTGTGTGTGTTGGTTTGTTTGTTTGTTGGCTTATTTGTGCGTGTATATGTTCGATGACATATCTTAAATTTTTAGCGAAACTCAAAAACTTGTTCAGTTAAGCTATTAGACGATAGTACGCCGTCCGGCCAAGTAGGGCTCGAAAAGCCGGGCGAACTCATCCAATATATGTTATAAGTTTATATCTTATGTAGACATACTACATTTTATATGTCTCGTTCTGTTGTACAATATATCTGTAAAACTCAATAAAAAATGTAAGTTATAAAAAAAAAAAAAAAACACCTCTATATACGCTTACACTGCAGCTATCTATATCCACACACTGCCGCCCCCTCTGTGTACACACACACAGCAGCTCAACACACACAAACTGCTGCTACACACACACACACACACAACACAGCACCTCTACTGTACACACACAAAACACAGCACCTCCTCTACACTCACAACACAGCACCTCTACACACACAAGCACACCACACACACACACACACTGGAGCCCACACAACACAGCACCTCCTCTACACTCACAACACAGCACCTCTACACACACAACACAGCAGCTCTACACACACAACACAGCAGCTCTACACACACATGCTACACCCATAAACACTGCTACTGACACACACACACACACACACACACACACACACACACACTGGAGCTCTATACACACACACAGTAGCTCTATACACACACAGTAGCTCTATACACACACAAACTGCTGCTACACATACAACAGCACAACACACACACTGCAGCCACAATAAAAAATGCAGCCACTTACTAAACTTTGCACTCTCCCCCCCCAACCTCTACACACAACACAGCACAACACCGCACCTCTACACACACCCCACACACACACACACACAACACTGCACCTCTACACCCCCCCCCACACACACACACACACATCACTGCACCTCTATACACAACACAGCACCTCTACACACAAACTGCTGCTACACACACGCTACACCCATAAACACTGCTGCTGACACTGACACACACACACACAACACTTCTACACAGATATACAACACAACAGCACACACACACAAACTGCAGCCACAAAGAAACTGCAGGCAGTGGATATTCAGAGTTGAGTGCAAATAGCCACACGGCTATTCGCACTCAGTAGAAAATAAAATGGAAAAAAATAAACACCCCAGCCAGGAATCGAACCCTGGTCCACTCTGCTAATGGCCTGGAGCATAACCATTGAGCTATAAGACTTTCTGATGTTTTACTAGTGAATAAAGGCATAGAAACCTACTGACATTACAGTGTTCATAGCAGCTTGGCTATTTGCACTCAGTTAAGTTGAGTGCAAATAGCCGCACGGCTATTCGCACTGAGTAGGAAATAAAATGGAAAAAAATAAACACCCCAGCCGGGAATCGAACCCTGGTCCACTCTGCTAATGGCCTGGAGCATAACCATTGAGCTATAAGACTTTCTGATGTTTTACTAGTGAATAAAGGCATAGAAACCTACTGACATTACAGTGTTCACAACAGCTCGGCTATTCGCACTCAGTTAAGTTGAGTGCAAATAGCCGCACGGCTATTCTCACTCAGTAGGAAATAAAATGAAAAAAAAAAAAGACAGAACACTCTCCTATTGACATTCTATGACCCCCTGCATCTGTATCACGCGGTTAGGCTGAGTCCCCAGTCAGCATCTGTGACACGCGCCCGGCGGGGGGGCGCGCATGCCACGCGCTATGTCCGCGGTCTGAGGGGAGAGAGAAAGTTTGTGACGGGAGGGGTGTGGCGTAGGTTTGCGGGGGCGTGGCCATGACGTCCCGCGGCTGGATCGCCCTCATTGGCCTCCGTCCAAATGCCAATCTCAAACTCTCAAAGCCTGAGAGGGAGCGTGGCGTGCTTGGCACACGAGCGCTGCGCCCTGCTCGCCTTGCAATTTGTGGCTAGGTGCACGCTCATCTGGGGGCGCGGCCACAACGCACTGAGCTGGTTCGCCCTCATTAGTGAACCGCTTAACGTTGACGCGCTTGGAGGCGGCAAATTCAATTTTGCTTGCTCTGCAAGCGTCTCAGCCCCGATGCTCACCCTGGCCAGACACATATGGCCTCGCCAGGTTCCTGCTATGCGTGCGGATGCGCGCTGAGTGCTCAGGGAAAGCGGGTGGCTGTCCCTGCCTTAGCGCGCCGTCCGGGGTGCGTCGGGGCGTGTCAGCGGGCGTGCCAGCGAACCGCTCACGTGACCCTCTCCTGCGCGCCGGCAGCGGGGAAATGTAAAATTTCCCTAAAACCTACGCTTCCGCAAGCGCCGAGAGCGTAGGCGAGCCACTACTAAAGCCCGCTCTCATCGCTCGATGCCGCACTAAAAACATGTTGTTTCATCAACGTGGGACCTGCATCGCGAGACAGGTGCTTCATGGACGGTGGTCAACTGCTCTGACCCCCCCCCCCCATCGGGCCAGCATCACCCCACCCCCCGCAGCACACTGGTGCGCGCGTGCGCAGTGGCGTGATGCCTGCACGAGGCTGGCGGCAACTGCTGTGACCAGCCACCGGGCCCCCCGTTCACCGCCACAACCAACCCCCCCCTCATGCACCTCCACCCCCCCCCCATGACAGGGTGCTCCCCATCACCCCCCGCAGCCCGCTAGACAACCCACGCAGCTGCGGGAAACCCCCGTGGTTTATTTTTTTTATATTTATTTTTAACCCCCCAAAAATCAGACTTACACGCAGGGGGGGGGGGTGCGGCGTGGGGTTGCTTGTGGGTGGTGGCGGCGGTAACTGGGGTGTGGGGGAACAATGCTGCGGGTGGGGGGGGTGGCGTACGGGGGTTTCCCGCGGTCTGTGTGTGGTTGTCTAGTGGCTGCGGTGGATGGCGGGACAGCCCTGTTATGCGGGGGAGGGGGTGGCGTGCAGGGGGGTGTGGGTGCAGCGAGGGGCCCGGCGTGCTGGTCACAGCAGTTGCCGCCAGCCCCGCTGCAGGGATCACGCCACTGCTCCACGCGCACACCAGTGTGCTGCGGGGGTGGGGCTGATGCTGGCCCGATGGGGTGGGGTCAGAGCAGTTTGTAACACCGGCCAGAGCACCTGTCTCGCGACTGCGGTCCCACGTGAAACAACATGTTTATGCTTCCGGGCGGAGGCGCCTCCGCTCGGCACTGAGCCCCTACAGGCCGCAATGAGACGGCTTTAGTAGGGCTCTTCTGCGCGCTTGCGGAAGCGTAGGTTTTTAGGGAAATTTTAAATTTCCCCGCTTGCCGGCGCGCAGGTCGGTCACGTGAGCGGTTCGCCGAATGAGGGCGAACCGCTCCCGTGATGTCACTGGCCCGACCGCCGACACGCCCCCGACGCACCCCCAGACCAGCGCGCTGTCCTCATCCTTCCGCACCTAAGCAGGAACCCTGGCCGAGGCCTTATGTGTCTGGCCAGGTGCAGCACGGGGCTTGAGACGCTTGCAGAGGCAAGCAAAATTGAATTTGCCGCTCCAAGCGCGTCACGTAGCGGTTCACCTAATGAGGGCGAACCAGCTCAGTGCCGTTGTGGCCGCGCCCCCACATGAGCGTGCACCTACCACAAATTGCACGGCCGAGCAGGGCGCAGCGCTCGTGTGCCAGCACAGCACTCTCCTCTCAGGCTTTGAAGATTTGAGATCGGCATTTGTGACGGAGGCGTGGCACGCCCCCGCCGGCGGTTCAGCCATTGAGGGCGAACCAGCCGCGGGACGTCATGGCCACGCCCCCGCAAACTACCGCCACACCCCACCCCTCCCGTCACAAACTTTCTCTCTCCCCTCAGACCGCATATCGCGACTAGCGCGTGCATGCGCCGCCCCCCCGCCGAGCGCGTGTCACAGTGCTGACTGGGGACTCACTAAAGCCGCGCGATTACAGATGCAGGGTATAGAATGTCAATAGGAGAGTGTTCTGTCTTTTTTTTTTTTTCATTTTATTTCCTACTGAGTGCGAATAGCCGTGCGGCTATTTGCACTCAACTTAACTGCGTGCGAATAGCCGAGCTGCTATGAACACTGTAATGTCAGTAGGTTTCTATGCCTTTATTCACTAGAAAAACAGCAGAAAGTCTTATAGCTCAATGGTTATGCTCCAGGCCATTAGCAGAGTGGACCAGGGTTCAAAGGGACCTTTGATTTGCACTCAACTGTGAATATCCACTGCCGAAACTGCAGACAGCCACTTACTTATTTGCGCACATCTCCTACCCCCCCCCCCCCCCCCCCAAATCAACTGAATCTGCTCATAAAATCTGTCAGCTCGGGAGGGGGAGGAGTCAACCCGTGGCTGATACGTCCTGACCAATCCCCTGCCCTGTCTCAGAGCTTTTACTTCATGCAAACCAATCCCCTGCCCTGTCTCACCTGTTCTGAAAGCTGATTGGCTGGAAATAAACCCATTGAAAACTGCACTTTGCCAGCTGCTGAATTCCGGGCATTACTGATTGGATAATGCCCGGAATTTTAACCAATCAGAGAGCAGGGTTTTCAATAATGCCCTGAATTTTACTGCTTTAGTCTATAATACTGTGTAATGGGACTGTTGCCATTAAAAACTAGGTTAGCTGCTACAGATAAATGCACCCTCATACAGAAATGCGCATTAAAGCTGCAGTAAAAGCAATATCCTACATGTGTGCGTTTTTTTTTAAGTAAATCCGTTCTGTACTATGAGAAAACACTTGTAGCATTAAAAAAAAAAATGTAAGACATTTTTAATGTACAGTTTTAGAATGTTACAAACATTTTTGTTCCTATAGCAACCATTTAGATTAAGTCACATCGTCTTCCCCTTCTGAAACAGCATCACCTTTTTGAGCCCTGCCCTCTCTAGCAGTGCACCAATTGAATCTAGTGCCTGCCTGGTCACATGATCTTCCTCACAGAACTTTGGCTGTCAGTGCAGCAGAAGATTACCCAAGATGCATTTAGTGAACCCTGAGCCGAATCTTCAGCTATCGATTAGAGGAGAACGGATCGATGATCAACTTGGCTAATCACTTGTCAGTGTGTAGATTGTATTGATGCACATATTGAATGAATTTATTTATTTATTTTAAACAACAGCTTGAACTTCAGCTTTAAAGCATTTAAACACCTGTGTCTTTCTAGAAAATGGCACATGAATAAGCTTCCTCTCCCCTGCCCTCCTCTGAGTCGACACCTTCAATCACCACAACATGAAAGGAAAACAATGTATGACTCTGAGCAGCAGTAGTGATGTCAACCAAATCAGTGAGATGTATGGGTCGTTTACTGCAATAGTGTTGGCTTCAGTGAGTGAGACTCCATTGAAGTCTATGGGGGCTATTAATTAATCTGCGAGAGTTCAGATGGGAGAGCAAAAATTAGTGACAGTGTCTCCAACTAAGTGAGACTCGCTGAAACTCGGCTTTGACAGGTATGTTTTCTTTCTCTGTGCAACTCAAGCTTTATACATATTGTTTCAGAAAGAATACAAGTTTTACAGATTGTCAGCCCTGTAAACAGAGATATGTATGGTGGATGTGATTATTTTGAATGAAATTACTCTAGAAAGCTAACGCTGTGCTATGGTTAAGACACCCTCTGGCTCAATGTTTTTAAGGAATCAGTGATTTAAGGTGTTGCACCATTTTATTGCTAATCAGATACAAATTATTGGCATGGTGAGCTGTTTTATTTACATTAAGTGCAAGTAGGCTTTACTAATATTGTTATGCTCATTTCACATCTGTACTGTGGTCTTTTATCCAAATAATTTCATAGATATTGTCTTATTCAGTTTATTTGTTTTCTTATTACCAGGGAGAAAGGTATTTATTTGCTTCTGCTGATAACGATAAGTTAGTATGGGCACATATTATTAATCATGAGTAATTAGCACGGTCACATCCTATTCACAGGTAAGAAAGTAAAAATGAAAAGTATTGAATATGGTCATCAAACAAGCATGGCAAAGGATTTACTATGGCTCAATTACTAATGTCTATGCGGTGTTAAATTTAGCTTTTATTTATATAGTTTTTAGTAAGACGACTCTTCTCTGGGAAGTACTTGCTGGCATGATTTACCTTGACTGCACTTCCTCAGCTTTAATCGGGGTCACATTCCTGGGAGCATTAACATGCCGTTTGGCTCTGCGTTCACAGTGGAGAAAGAGTTGGTGCAGTGCCCTGCCAGTGCCACACTCCAGAGCTTCAAAGGCAAAGTGGTTGTGATGGTGGGACATGTCGTGCAGAATGCGGCCGAGGTAAGTTTTAATGTATCCCAGGCATGCACTGCCATGAACGTTTTGGAAGCTACAGCTATGGCATTTTGTTAGACATTCGTTTGGAGTGTTTTCGACCGAGGTGCCATGTGCTGACCTTTCGATAATAGTAATAACAAAACAATACTGTTAATAATTTATACTTTCTTAACATGATCCGGCAAAGTCCTTTTTTTTCTATTCCCTCAGTTAATTAATGTGAAGATTTTAAATCTACAGTAATACTAAATGTTTGTTTTTCTTTTCTGAAGAACAAGTCCCAAAACCAATATATTTTGAGTGTTGTTAATAAGAAAAATATTTTATTTGCGAAATGTGTGTTCCTATCTGTAATATGGTGATGGTTAAGCCTTTCAGTGCCAAAATGTCAGATGTAGTTGTTTTAGCAGCATATCTCCTTTCCTTCAAGGTACCACCTTACTCTAATCTCTTGCTATATCTCTGCTCACCTCTTGGGTTCCACTAAGGTCTCACCTCTGCACCATTGGTGCCCACTGCCCCCTCACATGTGAAACCATCCACGCTCATTTCTCTCTGCCTTTGTAATTCCTTTCCCTGAGAATCTTCTTTTCTCTCTATGCTAAAAATCCATCTTACCGCTCACCTTAAATCCAAAAGGCCATTATGCTACCCTCTCAAGATGAACTTACTCTTAGCCAAATGGAATGAACCAATGTACTCCACGGCGCACGGCATAGTAGTGGGTAATGGTCCATCGGGATTAACACAGCGGTGGTCCCTGCGTCTGAATGGGGCTCGCGCTGTTTGAAGCCTACCAGGTTGCACTGGTCTGTGAGACTAAATCAGTCACTCTACCTGCGCGCCTCTAACAGGCGATCATGCGACTTTTATTTTATTTTAATAGCACAGTAATTTCAGCCTCGGGGACCCCCTTCTTTCTGACAGGCCCCGGTATGAGGTGGCAGTATCTCCCTGCATTGTTTAAATGTCCTGCGTCACATGACCGGGACATTTCAACTTTGCGGGGATAACAGGGCCTGTAACTCGGGAAGCATGGGGTCCCCGAGGCTAAAATTAATGCAGTTCAACTACGGAAGCCCCCTGCTTCAATACTGTGTTATTAAAATAAAAGCCACGCGGTCGCCTGTTCGAGGTGCGCGTCCCTTACAGACAGGTGCCACCTGGTAGGATTCACACAGCACGAGTCCCATTCAGACATAGGGACCCCTAATGTGTTAATTCTGATGGGCGATTCACTCTCCTTACTGGGACTCCGCGAGCACTGATGAAGAAAACACGGCACTGCAGCGGATTTAGGGGTGTCAGGGCGACCAACCATAATGCTGCATCTGTACTTACATGAACTCCTACAGTCTTCCAACACATAGCACTTAGAATATAGGCCCTTCATGGCTGGAGCTACTGTACCTTATCCCAATTTTTACTTACCATGTGTTATGACTTATTTACTATCAATTTATAGGGCTGCACACACTGTTGGCACCATATTAATAAAAATAAACGTAATTGTTGCAGAAATAAAAAATTGTAGCTCTGGTAACTCTCCCTTCTCCTTCCCCAGTTCCACAGATACTTACTGTTTTAGTCACCAGTGTTTGCTGTGGGATTTAAATGGCTACCCACCAGGAAAATGCAAATGATGACCTTGTAGATTCCTATTGGTCCATGGAAGTAGCAGAGACACCAGTAAAGATCTCGATAACCAGTTGGCCCCTGGAAAATAATATGATGCTTCAAGCATGAAATACTGCTCTGAGGTGGTTCAACATCCACACTTTAAATGGATAACAGCAAGTTATCACCTCCTCGGGCAATGATACCGTATGATTTCCACATGGGCGTGACTGGCCTAAAACATTACACTAGTATAGCTCAGCACTTGCCTGATTTCCTATTCTGCAATTATCTCTTGCTTATGCCTCTAGCAGACTTAGGCTGAGCTGAGTCCTCGCTGGTGCTGAGCTCGCTATGCGCGCTTACCTTCTGCAATGTGGATCACAACATCCCCTCTCCCGCTGTGCTCGTGCGCTCATGCGCGTGCACACGCTCTCCCAAGCGTTGTGCTTGGGGAGACAAGGGAGAGATACTTTCATGCTGAGAGCAGGGTCACATGACCCTGCTCTGACCAATGGGAAGAGAGGGTGTGTTTTACGGTCACAAAACACAACATGTAGAGAGATGTTGATGTAAAGCATGGCTGTGCTTTACATCAACATCTCTCTACTTGCTGTATACCTTCCTGGATGATCAGCACGCCCTGGATGTATAGGAGTCCTGCAAGCACTAAGGTAAGGGCCGCAGTGCCCCTGCATATATATGTTTACCAGTGCCTCTGCTCATTATATATTGGTTACTAGGGTGGGTGTATATGGTGACTCAGCTGTGGAGGTTAAACAGACCCCACTTAGACACTTAGCCCACACCTGATAATTTGCCATATTCTTCATGGACTCTTTGCTGTCATCCAGTATTATTCACACATATTGTGGAGGATTTCTAACCAATTTGGATGCATCACATCGCTTTCTTCCACAAAACACAACATGAATTTTTTAGCCGAGAGGGAGCAGAGAGAGTGAAAGGGGGGGGGGGGGCCAAAGGAGCTGGCTGGGGGGTGATGGGGGGGGGGCAAAAATGGGCTGGCTGCTGTGGGGTGGAGGGGCAAACGGGCTGGTGGGGTGGAGGGGCAAATGGGCTGTGCTGGGTGGGGGGGCAAATGGGCTGCTGCTGGGGGTTGGGGGGACACGGGCTGCGCTGAGGTGGGGAGGGCAAACGAGCGCGCTGGGGGGGGGGCAAACAGGCTGTGCTGGTGATGGGGTGGAGGAGGTAGCTGGGGGGCAACGGGCATGGGGACGATGCTGCTGGGGTGGAAGGAGTGTGGGGGGGGACAAAACGCGCTTCACTCGCATCTCAGAGGCCCTCTCCGGGGGGTGAAGGAAAGGGGACGGGGGGAAAACGCTAAAGGGGGGGGACGGGGGCACTGCAAGGGTGGGGCAACACGGAGGGGTACGGGTGGGGGCCAACGGGCGCTAGCGTTCGTCTACCCCGCGTAACCATCAGCAGAATCGTAGGGGGTAGGTTCGGGGGGAGGGCGGGGTGGAACAAAGGTCCACCCGCACCAGGCGGGGAGGGGCGATGGGGGAAGAGGCATCACGGGCAGGGGGGGCAGGGCGGGGGGCCAAAAGGGAGTTAGGGGGGTGGGGGCGGGGGGGGCAAAAAGAGGGGGCGGGGTGGGGTCGGGGGAAAAAAGACCCAGGGGGGGTGGGGGCGAGGGGGGCAAGAGATCAGTCCGTGTGTGGGGCACGAGCTGGTGTCTGCGGGGCAACATTGGTAGGGTGGTGGGGGGGGGGGAAAGGAATGGTGTGAAGGGGGGCAAGCGAGGGCTTGGGGGGGGAAAACAGAGTGCGTCGTGCGCGTCGGTGGTGGTGGGGGGAGGAAAAGAGTGGTGGGGGGGGAGGAAAGGAAGGCTTGGGGGGGGGTAAAGAGGGGGGGGGTGGGTGGCGGGGGAACAAGGTTAGGGGTGTGGTGGGGGGGGGGGAAAAAGGAAGTGGTGTGGTGGGGGGGGGCAAAAGGAGTGGTGTGGTGGGGGGGGGCAAACGGAGAAGAAGGGAGAGGCGGGGGAGAGAGGGAGAGGGAGAAAGGGAGAGGGGGGAGAAGAAGGGGAGAGGGGGAGAAGGGGAGAGAGGAAGGGGGGGAGAAGGTGGGAGAAGAGGACGAGGGGGGAAGGGAGAGGGGGGTGGGGAGAGCAAGGGAGGGGAGAGAGAGAGGATGGGTGAGAGAAGAGGGGGAGAGAGGGGGGGGAGAGAGAGAGGAAAGGAGACACACAAGAATACAGACAGCCCCCCTATACAGCCAATGACACACACAGAAACAAGACAGCCCCTATACCGCCAATGACACACACCCCCATAATAGCCACGCCCCCCGTAATAGCCAGCGCCCCCCGCTCCGTCTAAAATGTTGCGGGACAGCGATCGTCATGCTTGGGAGTTGGTGACATCACCATCTCCAAGCATGAGCGAGCTCAGCGGCAGGTGAACTCAGTCCTACTCACCCCTCGGCACTCGATTCATGCACACTTAGGTAAGACAGAAACAAAGTCGTAATTAAGTAATAATCCCTCAGAACAGGGCATTACTGGCCATAATGCCCTGGCTGGAAGAGTTGAAGGCCCAAAGCGAAGCCGAGGACTTTAACCCCAGCCAGGGCATATTGGCCGTTAATGCCCTGTTTCTTCGGGGATATTACTGTATAGGCTAAATGTAGACTATTTAATAAATAATAGACACTTTTGTATAGTTATATAGATTTTTTAATTAAAATAAAATGGTAATACAGAAACCACCTATATACGCCACACAGCAGCTCAACACACAAACTGCTGCTACACACACACACAGCACACCACACACAACCACGCAGCTCTACACACACAAGCACACCACACACACACACACACATACCAAACACTGGAGCTCTAGACACACAACACAGCACCTCCTCTAAACACTCCAACCACAAGCACCTCACGACACACACACACACACACACACACACCACACAACACACACAACACACACACATACACAACACAGCACCCTACCACAAACAGCAGTCTACACACACACACAACACAGCAGCTCTCCACACACAAAATCTCCTGCTACACACACATGAACATCCATAAACACTGCTGCACACTGACACACACACAACACACACACACAAAGCTCTCACACACACACACAGTAGCTCTATACACATACATTCAGCTCTACACACACAACACAGCCACTCTACACACACAAAACTGCTGCTACAAATACAACAGCACACACACACACTAGCAGCCACAATAAAAATGCAGCCACTTACTAAACTTTGCACTTGCCCCCCCCCTCTACACACAACACAGCACAAAACAGCAGACTCTACACACAGAAAAACTGTGTACACCCATAAACACTGCTGCTGACACACACACACACACACAACACACACACACAACACACACAACACTGGAGCTCTATACAACAGACACAGCACCTCTACACAATATACACACAACAGCACACACACAACTGCTGCTGCTACACCCATAAGCACTGCATGAACACACACCACACAACTGCCAGCACAAACAAAACTTACTTATTTGCAGACTATCCCCCTCCTCCCCCCCCCCCCAATTCAACTGAATCGCTCAGAAAATCTAGTAAGCTCGGAGGGGGAGGAGTCAACCCGTGGCTGATACTTCCTGCCAATCCCCTGCCCTGTCTCAAAGCTGTTTACTTCATTCTGACAATCACCTGCCCTGTCTCAGATCTTTACTTCATTCTGACGAATCCCCTGCCCTGTCTCAGCTGTTGTTGTGAAAACTGATTGGCTGGAAATAAACACATTGAAAATTACACTTTGCAAGCTGCTAAAAATACCAGGCAACTGTTTGATAATGCCCGGAATTTTAACCAATCAGAGAGCAGGGTTTCAATATGCCTGAATTACGCTTTCCCTATAATTGACAATAGATCTTCCTTAAGCATGGCCTAGAGAATTGGCGAATGTGATGAGAAGCTGAAGCACAGCTCTTCTTTGATATGTACATCTGGCCTCCTCCAGATTAAGCTTGTTCTTTATAATGAATGAAGGTAATTTCTATAATTTCTAGAAGTATACTAAAAGCTTGAACGTAAAGACCTTGACACAACCTTACACTAAAAGTCTGAATATTTTGTACCCCAACCAGGACAGTTTTACCTGAGAATATCCAAGTGATGTGTGTTAGCGCACAGCAAACAAGGAACAGGTCATGTGGCAAATAAAAAATGTATTTATTAAAGCTGCATTAAAAAAACGGTGGAGGGAACACCACTCCTACGCGTTTCGTGCTGTGAAGCACTTTATCAAGGAGTTGTTCCTTGTTTTGCTATGCGCCACACACATCACTTGGATATTCTACGGACTCTGGAAGTGGCTGCACACCTGAGGACACACAGGGAACACAGTGAGTACTCTAAATCACTATGGGCCATCCCAGAAGGAAGGAAAGTTATGATACTTTTTCCTCATACCCCTAACGAATCATTGAGCCAGACATGGAAGATTGAGCATTACACTATATCATATACATTTCCCCTGTGTGATTACCTCTTTATGGATGTATCATGGAACCAGCATTGAGCTCCTACCATAACCCACTACAGTTTTACCTGAGCCAGTAATATATTGGAGACCATCCAAAAAATATAGCTTTGTTTAATACAGCTATTCTTCACTGATGTTTTTTTTTGTTTTGTTTTTTTTTACAAATCTGTGCAAACAGGGAAGGTCAGGTAAACCTGGAGAATTTGATAGTATCTAAACATATTTAAAATAAGGATGTACTGTAATTGGGTTCACCCAGAAAAAAGTATAATGCCATCTGCAGCTTCCTGTTAGCTGCCAGAATGAGGTCCACCAGGCATCCATATTATTTCTTCTAAGCATAGTTAATATCGGAAGATTAAAAGCAATTTTCTGTTTCTGTTTTGGGGGGCATAGCTCAGAAGCGTCCCACAAAAAAAAGAAAAGTACTTTTTAAAAACAAATGAATCCACACTAATTGGCTGCTTTAAGGTAATCTAGTTTATTGCACGTTGTACAGAGCAACTGAGTTGTAGACTGCTGCCAAGGAAAATCTGTGACCATCTTGAGTCAGTAACTGTGAGATGGTCCATAGAGGCTGTAATGTCCCATTAGATTAACACAATGGGGGTCCTGCGCTTAAATGGGACTCGCAGCCCAGGGATTCACACAGTGTTGAGTTTTATTCAAATGCATTGACCCCCACGTGTTTAATCCGAGGGGCCATTAGTCTGGCTGCAGGATATCGCAGCGTGTTATAGGTTTAAGTGCAGAATTCTCAAGGCAAGCAGTTACAACCGCGCAGTTGCAGCTTTACAACAGCAGATAAACTGCTACTGTGTGGAAGGATCTCCTGCCTGTATTACTGTTGCACCACTTATTATATTTGCTCTCCAACCCGAAGTTTAATAAGCTAAACCGTTATACAACGCCCTCGTTATACCGCGAGTTCGGTTATTAACGCGGTTTTCCCGTGGCTCCCGTTTTTTAAAAAAAAAAAAAAATTTTTTTTTGCACACTGCACACGCACACACTGCACACACACTCACTGCACACACACTGCTCATTGCTCACACTGCCAACCTGCACACACACTGCACACAATGCACAAACACTGCTCATTGCTCACACTACACCCTGCACACACACATGCACACTGCACACCACACTGCACACTGCACACACACTGATAATTGCTACACACTGCACCAACTGACACACTGCACCACACAATGCACACACACTGCACACACACTGCACACCACACTGACATTGCTCACACACTGAAACACTGCACAACACTGCATGCACACTGCACACACACTGCACACTGCACAGACACAATGCTCATTGCTCACACTGCACTGCTCATTGCTCACACTGCACACACTGACACACTGCACACAACACTGCACACACACTGCACACTGACACATGCACACCACATGCACCACCACTGCACACTGCCACTGCCACACTGCACACACATGCACACACACGGCACACTGCACACACTGTCATTGCTCAAAATGCACAACACTGCACACACACTGCACCACACACTGCACACACACTGCACACACTGAACAACTGCACACCCACTGCGCACACACACTGCCACACTGCACACAACACTGCTCCTTGGCCTGCACACACTGACACAAGACCCACCACTGCTCATGGACACATGCACACAACTGCACACTGCACACACACTGTCACTTGACACACTCACACACACCTGCAACTGCACACACTGCACACCCTGCCAACATGCACACTGACACCTGCAACACACTGCTCATTGCTCACACTGCACACACGACACACTGACACAACTGCACACACAACTGCACACACTGCTCATTGCTCACACTGCACACACACTGACACACTGCCACACACTGAACTCACACACTGCTCATGTCACACACTGCACACACACTGACAACACTGCACACACGACACCACTGCACACACACTGCACACACACTGCAACACTGCACAACACTGCTCATTGCTCACACTCACACACTGACAAAGCACACACACTGCACACTGGCACACATTATTATATAGAAATAACAGACAACTGCACTTTAAACAGATGTATTTGCCTGTTGTGACTTTTGTTTCACAAAGTTAGGGGGGGGAAGTCATTGTGTGTGGGGGGTTGGGGGGGGGGGCGGGGGGCCCTGCGCTGCGTGCGGGGGCTACGCGGGCCCTGTACTGCGGGGGGGGGGGGGGGGGGGGGGTTAGCGGTGTGGTGTGAGTGAGCGAGTGCTGTCGTGGTGGGGGAGTGCGTGAGTGCCTGCATGTGTGTGCCGGGGTGTGTTGAGTGCTTTGGTGCCTGTGTGTGTGTGGTGTGTATGTGTGATGTATGAGTGCTCCAGCCCGAGTCCGTGGAGGGAGGGGGGGGGGAGTGGGGTCCCTCCTGCAGCCAGTGGGGGAGGGACCCATAGAAAGAACAGCACTTGGGTACCAAAGATGAAGATGATCATTGGGCAATGAGGACGGCAGATTTCTGTACCAAAGATAGATTACATGTCAGCAAGATTGTCCTGTTGTAAAATACCCCACACGTTGCACATAGTGTTAGCATATTAAAGCGAGGCCTTTAACCATGCTTAAGTTCTACTACTGGTCCCTCCAGTCGGGGAGGGGGGGGGAGTAGCAGCTCCCTCTGCTGTCCGTGTAGGGAGGGGGGGGGGGGGGGAGAGTAGCAGCTCCCTCTGCAGTCCGTGGGGGGAGGGGGGGAGGGAGAGTAGCGGGTCCCTCCGCTCAAGCCACGCCCCCCTCCCTGTCAAACTCCCACTCCGCTCCGGTCTTACACTTACTTACACACCACACTCAGACACCTACACAACTACAGACACTACAAAACACGCGAGGGCCCTGCCTGTGCTGCGGCGGGGGGGGGGGGGTTAGCGGTCTTCCGGAGACTGCTTACCTGTCTCCAAAAGCAGCAACACTTATGCAGGCACCCCTCACGTTCGCGTGGCGCATGCGCATGCGCCGTGCGGCTCGTGAGGAGTGGATGTTGCCTGCCAGTTCCCGCGGGACAGGGGGAAGCGGGGAGCGGAGAGGGACATGCCCGCCCATCTCCTGTCCCGCGGTGGATGAATATGCCTAAAGCGCGGCGGCATTTTTTTTTTTCTCGCGACCCCGTTAGTAACGCGGTGGTCTCGGGGTGGACCCCGAGACCCGCGTTATAACGGGGTTTAGCTGTATGTCTATAAAGATGTACATTTATCATCATCATCATCTTCAGCCCTTATCGATCCATTGCTGGATGAATGCCTCCCCAATGATCTTCCAGGTACTGTGGTTGCAAGCATCTCTTCTCCATTTGTTGCTTCAACAAATTTTGGGGATTTCATCCTCCCATCTTACTCATTGTCTTACTCTTTAAATTTCCCTTGGAGTCAAGTCGAGTACCATCTTTGTTCAACTATGGTAATTTCTTCTTCAATATGCCATTTTCATTTCTTCACCGGTATGATGTCACAGACTTTTGTTTTGAATTAATTCATTATTTTCCAGTCTTTTCCGGTAATAAACAACATACAGTACATTTCTCTGTACTTCTTTGAGTTGTCTGAACCTTCTGTAATATCTTTGCATTTAGGGTCCAAGTTTCACATCCATACGTGAGCACAGGCAGACTACACTGGTCGAAATCTTTCCTCTTCAGGCACAGTGGAATGTTCCCTTGAAAGATTGTCTTGTTTCTTCCAAATGCGTTCCATCCCATCTTCATTCTCCTATTGATTTCATTCAGAAGGTTCCCATCCATTGTTATTTGCCGGCCAAGGTAGACATAGTATACGATTTCTTCTAGTTCTATTCCATTTATTTCAGTCTTTGCAGAGTTGGCACATTTGTCGAACATCACATTGGACTTGCTGAGATTCATATCCATATATATTATACATATAGATAGCAGAACAAACGCATATAATTAGGTTACACATTTTTAAACATTAGATTTAAAATCAAAACAGGAGCTTCTTCTCTAAACAATAACACATTTTCACGACTGACATGAGAAGCTCACTGTGAGAGATGTGCAGAGGTACAACCAGGGATACATATTTGGGGGAAATAAATCATAGCTTTTATTCAGCCCATATTTTTAAACAATGCAGTTTAAGGCAGCATACAAATAAACAAACATCCTATCACTATGTAAGGGCTAACTCACTTTCCCTGTCCCTATCTGTAGGGCTGGGAGTAGCCCTCTTGCCAACCTATGACCCCAAAATCTAAAGAGGTACCTGTAATCAGGGGGCTCTTTATGTCAGTCTTTGGATTGTGTCTGTTGGGGAGCATCCTCTTGTGGGTTCCAGGGTCTGCTGCGTCCTGGATGTAGAGTGTCTGGTTTCAGGGTGTCTTGCAGGCAGTACAGTCCTTCTGTGCTCAAGACAACTGTTCCTGTGAGTCTCTTCTGGCAGCACAGTCCTTCTGTGCTCAAGAGATCTCCCCTGCAGGTCAAGCTGGAGGCTTTTCTACCTGTCTGATTAGCCAGGTGGAGACTGGTTAATTGTCTGTAGCTGCAATTAACGAGCTCCCTGCTGGATTCCTTAGACCAATACAGGCTTTCTATTAAAGCCTTTTTAGACGGGGGGTTCTGCCCTGTCACACTCACCCACATGCATTAGAAGTAATTACAAATAGTTTAATCAAGAATCTCTCAACCAAACAAACACAGCTCCTTACAGTAGCAGAAAAACACATTTACATTTCTCTTATAGGACAGGTGAATGCTGAATCTATACAATCACCATTCCATCATATTTTCTATTTATGTTCTGTATTTGCTTCATGTGTTCTATTTACGCAATATTAATTTTGACAGAGATATTTGCAGTTTCAGTTTTTTGTCACAGCATCTTGTCAGTTAGTGAAACTCTGTAATAACTGTATGCTTAAAAATCTGAAGAGAGGAGGGGGTAAGTAGCATCTGTACAGTATATCTCAATCTATATCCATGTATTTCTTTCCCAGATTTTATCTGCTATCCACAAATAATTTCAAAGGCTTGTGTGTGGGATCACTGTTTTTTCTAAAAAAAAATGCTGGGAAAGTGCATGATGTTCTCTGTCTGGAAACCTGGCCAAAAGACAGCTATGTTTTCTTCACAGAGCAATGGTTCTTCGGTCACTGACCCATCCATGAATGGCCTTCAAAACTATCTGTTTCTTTCATGGAAACCATCAAGCACATGTTATAGCAATAATTTTCCAGATGAAATTTCACTATGCCATTTCTTTGATCAAGAATTATCCAGACGTTTTTGTTTGTCTTTTCAGCAAGAACAAAAATGCATTTATTGAAAAATCCAACTACAGTCTGATTACTGCTAGGTATTATCTGCAAGATAACAGTTGTTCTCAGTATGGATATTTAACTCTGCCTGTTACACGCCTCCTTGATCAGCTTTATTGCTCAACTAATTCATGATTGCAATCTGCAAGTTAATGTACCATAATAATTACATGTGAACCAGAGACCAACATTAGTGGATAGGAAATTGGACTCATTATCCATAAAGGCAATGTAAATTTTCACAGTTTCAAGTGGGTCTTTGAGAGAACTGTTTTAAAGCAACAAAACACCATGCACTAAGTCTTTTTTCTTTTTTTATTCTTTATTTTGTTGTAGCTGGGGGTCTCCAGAGATTATCCCCATTCATTTTAGCTCTGATTACCCCCTGCTTCCAGAGATACTACTGTACCCTCCGAAGGGGGTGCCGGTATCTCTGCGGAATTGAAAGGTCCTGGTAACACAGACAAATAGGAAGCCGCCATTATGTTTGGCACACTGTTTCTCTGCCTACATAGATATCGCAGGCCCTAATGAGGTTAGTAATGAGGTTAGTATCTCTTTAAGCAGGGGTACTCAGAGCTAAAATGAATGCGGTTTCGCTCCAGAGAACTCCCCACTTCAATCCTAGAAGAAGAAAAAAAAAGATGTATGTCAAGTATGGCACACCTGTGAGCATGTGACCTACATACAGGACAAGGGGTAATACACAGCTCGCAAGCTGTCCACTCCACCTCCGCAAAGGTCCCTCAAATGGACAATATCTCCCCTATGGGACAAGGGTTAATACACAGCTCGCAAGCTGTTCCACTTTTCATCTCAACAAAGGTCCCTCAAATGGACAATATCTCCACTAAATCTGTTCCCATATACCACCTGTCACAAACAACACACAAGTGCGCACTTGACTTAGATATGCAACCTGTAATAATACTCTAGCCAACTCACCTTTCTCCTTCGCTAAGGTACCTCCAATGAGTTAATATTAACACCTTACTCAATTGCAATCATATCTACTGTATATGCTTCCACCACTCAAGAGATGCAAAAATATGTAATTAATAAATCGTCTCAGGACCCTGTTTATAATAGAAAAAACTATGCACTTAACACACAAAAATCTGTTTTAGCAAAATGTGTCTGAAAATGTAAATACTCTCTCCACAGCGTGCAAAAGTTAATTCAGAGCCCAAAGCATCGCTTATTAAATGTATTAATATATATGTATAAAAATACAGTGCTTAGATTACAGAAAAAGGATTACATATAATTACAATAAATGCGAAACAGTTTCTCAAAATAAAAAATAAAACATAAAATAAAAATTACTATACAGAACATTACCCAAATGTCATAGGTTTTCTCCCAGAGTGGTCACTGGCGCAGAAGCTGAGATCATGTGTTTGGTCCAAACACACCTCTGTTGAAATCTGATTTTCATTAAACTGCTAAAACATATCCTATTTTTTCCCCATTGAAACAACATAAGCCCACCCCTGTCGTAAATCAGCTGCGAAACGGACAGTTTTATGACACAGAAAAGAAACCTTTACAAACGACGTTTAGATTTTGCCTCGGTATATAACTGCACTCATAACTTCTCACCTCTAATACTGAGACACGTGTGTCACAGCAATAGATTCAGGCGTACATTACAGACGCAACGAGACTAATCACGACCGTCACCCCTAAATTTGAGCGACAAATGGATATCTGTCCCCTATTACCTCTTAACCATGCAGTGTGTGGTCTTTTTACATGCCACTCTGTGACACGATTACAGATTTGTAACTCATCGTAGGTACAGTAGATCAGGGGTGCACAAGCTTTTCCCCCTGCGCCCCCTCCTTACCTTGTCTCCGGCATCAAATGATGCCACGGGGTCATGTTGCCATGGCAATGTCCCAGTAATTATTCACAAACTGTGAGTTTGCTTTGAGGCTGGCAGCGCCATCTCTGGTTAGCGTTTACAACCTTCTAACCAACATTTTTTACTTTTTGTGGGCTATCCAGAATTGGTCCCCCCAATTAAGTTTTGTTTGAAAACCTGCACACACCCATGACAAGTCATAAACCCCATATATTGTATTTTTAAACCCAAATTGCACCTTCATTAACCCCTGAAGCCCCTGATGGATTAAAATACATAATCTCAATACATGATATTATCATGACAATGTAGTGCTGGTGTTTTTCAGCTTTGCTGCTGTTTTGATGCTTTGTGTGCATGGGTTGTGTGCCTATGCGAAAACGCCTCGGCGATTGTTTTCAGTCTGAGCATTAGCTGCTTGAGAATTGCCTTAGGGTTTTAAATTATAGGTAATCAGATGATATTGTGGGTATCCTAATTGTGGCTCAGCTCTCTTGCAGGTGACTGAACTGAACCATTGTATGCCTTTCCTTATGTCTTTGCGTATGATAGGCTCACAGAGTACTATATATGGGTTCTCTTATAGAACCTTTTGAACAATGTGTCTCACATATTTAGCAGGTGGTGTTCCAAGGGGCTTGTTAACTGTTTTCTAGTGGCGATAAACAAAGTTGGAGGTATAGCGCACAGCCAGGAGAGTGGGTCAAAAATAGAATAAAAAATACAGCTTTATTGGTCCATTTAAAAACAGAGGTGTAACAGCCCTCCTACATGTTTCGTGCAAATAGCAATTTATTCTAGTGGGATGATTCCTCCTGCATTTATTCTGCTATGCTCTTTATTCTGGATACATATTTGGTATGGTGAGGCACACTGCATTCTGAGCCCAGTTTACTCACTGAGGTGATTACAGCATCCTAAGGGAGTTATTCTATATCAGCCGAAGCCGATGATCATGCGCTTTGGTTAATATAGAATAAGCCGCGAAGTTCCCCCCATCCACTAGTACTTAGTCCTAAACATTCCCCCTCATTTAAGTACTCTCCTCCACATTCCCCCTCATTTAAGTACTCTGTTTCCAGGAGGAAGGAAGATTGCAGTAAGAAGATCGAACAGTTATTGTGCCGTGTGACAAGATCTTAATGCCACATGATCTCTATCACAGCTCTATGGGATCAACTATCTCCATCTCTGTATTTTATAGTAATCCTGAATATAAACTGAAAAAGGTTTACGTTAATTAGAGTAGGATTTGTTGTTGTTTATCAGTATTGAATAATAATTTGTAAAGTTTGTGGTTGTACCCATCTTTTTTTTCTGGCTATGTTGTGGTTCAGTTGCTTATGCTTCAATTTGTTGGAACTACAGTGTTCAATTTAAAATGACTGCAATAAGTTATCACCAGACAGCTGACACATAAACCAACATCCATTGCCTTTAACATATTCAGTGTCATGTTGCAGATGACTCTAGCACTGAAGGACCTAAACATTAACAGTCATGCTTTCATTTTAAACATTACATACAGATTTTGTTCCGAAGAAGCACACAAGGTTTATAAAATAACATACTAAGTGGTATGTAGGAGAAAAGTGCAGAGGTACAACCAGGGAGACATAGATTGGGGAATTAACCAGTGGCTGTTATTTAGCCCGTATCTTTCAAAAACAACACAACTTTAAGGCTGCACACAAATAAATAAAACAGCCTATCCCTTTGTAAGGGCGGACTCACTTCCCAGTCCCTATCTGCAGGGCTGGGGGGATAGGCATCTTGGTAACCTCTTACCCCAGTGTCCAAAGAGGTACCTGTAAGCACCTTCTGACGGGTTCCAGTGACCGCTGTGTCCTGGAATAGAGGGTCTGGTTCCTTGGGATCTTGCTGGCAGCACAGTCCCTCTGTACTCAAGACCACCCTGTGCAGTGTGTGCAGCACACCTTAAAGTCTGATTCATGAGCCAGGTGGAGACTGGTTAATTTACTCTGTGTCATTAACCAGCTCCTTGCTGGACTCATCCGTTACAGATAGGATTTTGGTGTGCTCCCTTTTTAAACTGGGGAAAGGCCCTGTCACGTACCTCGCCCATTTGTGATGTCAAATGACGCTGCGGGGTCATGTGACCTGTGGTGTCATCTGATGTCACGTATCCGTGGCAACTGGCATCATTTCGGCAGGACAAACCCGCTGAGGTCATTCTCCCTCCACTGCAGATGTAAATAAGAATTTTCACAGGTAGTGTTAGGACCTGCATACTGGACATGCTGTGACGTGGCTGCAGGCTTAAAACGCTTTGGCCAAAGGATTTAACTAAATGACCCTTACTCATGAGCGTTCTAACATTGAAGTATTTAACTATGTATTGTGTCACATTAGATGTAGCATTGGGTATTTTTGTATTTTGTAGTTTAAACAATAGGAGGTAGCTGAGAGGAAATTAAAATCCTCTTGATTGGTGCATACCCTAGTTAGTTATTTAATCACTTAATTGGTAGAGTATAAGTAGTTTGGAGGTGAGTAAAATCTACTTTTTATAAAGTCAATTAAAATGATTCAGCTACTTTAGAACAAATACACCCTAATGTGAAATTAGGTGAGACATTGCAGTTGTGTATATACTGATGCAGCGGCCGTTATTCGAACACATCACGGCGCCGATTTTGAGTTCTCTGCTGTTCCCCGACGCAGCATGAACGCGGCCAATCGCCCCAGGCACCCGCGCTTATCGCGGATGCTTTGTTTGAATTTCATGGATTCTGTTTCTTCGTTTACAATAAAATGGATGAATAGTAATGTGTACAGTACTTTGCTACTGTGCTACTGTGTCAATTTCATGTTTTTAAAAGCCAGAAAACTAAAATTCGTCTTTCTGCACTCGCTGTGCTCGCATCTTAGTGCGGGAAGGCTGGAATTCATCCCGCGGTTTCAAATCGGGATTCCGACGTACATGACGCGTGAAGTGTTCGAATAACGGCCACTGCATCAGTAACTGTTGTGTTTTATAACCAATTGCTTGGTGTGGTGCTAAAGGTGTTGTCTGTATCACTTTTAATTTCTCAAACAAGCTAATAACATACACATGTAATGATATAGTATTGTTATTCGTAAAACATGGTGTACCTACACCTGTTAGTACACTATAAGGTTCACCGTATATGTACCCATGTTAAAAAAATCTGCAATTGCAAGGAACTGTGAATTAAAAAAATACGCTTAGAGGGCTGCAAAATCTGTGTATAATCACAGTCTAGAAACAATTTCTGGATGCCAAGAGTAAGAGATTATCTGACGTACTTGGTTTTGGCTGAATGTTTCTTCAGCATGCAGCAAATAAGCATATAAATGGACTGGTTTCCTGAGAGTATGCTACAATTGTATACTACAATTATTACCTGAGAGTACAGATGCTCTATACCTCCTCTAATCCTGTCTGGTATTTGTGTCTAATTAAGTGGGTTCATTAGTATTACCCAAGCGTGACACTGACAAGGTGCCTGTGGGGGTAGGTGATCTGAATGAGGTAGTGTAGCCTTAGAATGGTAAAAGGAAACTACTGGATGTCCAGGGTCAGAGAGTATGAGTAGTACTCCAATATTAAATAAGTGCGTTGCACTTTTTCATATACCTGGTCTGATTGGCTGAGGAATATTGGTTCTACAGTACATATTGCTGATAAACCAGTAAATAGCTGCCTCATAGGAGCCTTTCTGGTGTGTCCACAATCAAAGGGTTCATTTAGTCTTACCCAAGCCTGACACTGACAAGGACTCTGCAAGCTCTTTTTCCACTGTCTCAGAGGAGGATGTGTCACTGCTGATCTCCTCTTCTCCCTCTACCACTTGCCCTCTTGACCCTATTTCCTCCCATCTCCTAAAACCTCTTGCTCCTACTATAATCCCTATGCTGACACACATTTTTAACTCCTCCCTCTACTTTGGTACCTTTCCCTCCTCCTTCAAACATGCAACAGTTATACCATTACTCAAAAACAGTAAGCTTGACCCTACCTGTCTTTCTAACTATCGACCTGTCTCCCTCCTGCCTTTTGCCTCTAAACTCCTTGAACGTCTTGTATTCTCTCGCTTGCTTCACTTTATCAACACCTATTCTATCCTAGACCCTCTACAATCTGGCTTCCGCACTGCTCACTCCACTGAAACAGCCCTAACTAAAATAACTAATGACCTCCATGTTGCCAAAGACAGAGGTCATCACCCTCTTCTCCTTCACATTCTCCATACCCTTGGTATTCGTAACAAAGCTCTATCCTGGATCTCGTCTTACCTCTCCCATCGTAATTTCAGTGTCTCTTCTGCTAACACCTCCTCCTCTATCGATCTTTCTGTGGGGGTACCCCAGGACTCTGTCCTGGGACCTCTTTTCTTTGTACACACTGTCTCTAGGTGACCTAATCACATCTCTTGGGTTTAAATATCACCTCTATGCTGACGATACACAAATTTACTTTTCAACCCTTGACCTTACACCTACAGTACAGACCAAAGTTTCTGAATGTCTCTCTGCGATATTATCCTGGATGGCCCTCCGCCAACTTAAACTTAACATGGCACAAACAGAGCTCCTCATACCTCCTTCCACATTACTGTTGTAAGTACTATAATACACCAAGTAGCCCAAGCACGCTGCTAGGGCTCACACTCGATTCCTCTCTCACATTCTCCTCTCACATTTAAAACATATCTAAAACCTTACGCTTTTTCCTCCGCAATATTACAAAGATACGCCCTTTCCTCTGTTGCTCGACTGCTAAAACTCTGACTCAGGCCCTCATTCTCTCCCGTCTCGATTACTGTAACCTCCTGCTATCCGGCCTTCCGGCCTCTCACCTGCCTCCCCTACAGTCTATCCTAAACGCTGCTGCCAGAATCACTCTACTCTTTCCTAAATCTGTCTCAGCGTCTCCCCTGCTAAAATCCCTCTCCTGGCTTCCTATCAAATCCCGCATCTCACACTCAATTTACCTTCTCACTTTTAAAGCTTTACACTCTTCTGCCCCTCCCTACATCTCAGCCCTAATTTCTCGCTATGCACCATCCCGACTCTTGAGTTCTGCTCAAGGATGCCTTCTCTCTACCCCTTTTGTATCTAAAACCCTCTCCTGCCTTAAACTTTTCTCAGTGGCTGCCCCACACCTCTGGAATGACCATCCCCTCAATACCCGACTAGCACCCTCTCTTTACACCTTTAAGACCCACCTTAAGACACACTTGCTTAAAGAAGCATATGAATAGCACTGAGGATAATACCAGACACATGATACATAAACTTGGCCCCCTGCAGACGCACTTACCAGAACGCCCTCCCACTGTCTCTGTACGTTCTTCCTACCTACCAATTAGATTGTAAGCTCCTCGGAGCAGGGACTCCTCTTCCTAAATGTTACTTTTAAGTCTGAAGTACGTATTCTCATGATCTGTTATTTGTATTATATGTTATTTATATGATTGCCACGTGTATTACTACTGTAAAGCACTATGTACATTAATGGCGCTATATAAATAAAGACATACATTCATACATACAAGCTGAGGTTAGCAGGCGGCCCTGATATCATTTGGTGTGTTCCTGGAACGACACCACTACATCAGGTACACCAATGAGTGCTGTATAAGCGCTCTTTCAGAGCTAGCAGCTGACCAGCCCTCCGGCACACACTTCAGCTCTATACTGAAATGGAGGGCCTCTGTTTGAGCCTCCTCCTGCTTCTCGTTCATGGCGGTAAGTTCCTCATTTGCCATATCCAGAGCTGTCAACATCTAATGCTGTAGTAGGGCAATGTATCTGGCCTGCTTGCACAGAACTTCTTTAAACAATTGTTTCTTGTTTGTCGGCAGTGCTTTTTCAGGGTTGGTCAAGGGATCATCGCTCACTTAGTCCGGCTTCCCGGGTATGGTTTGTTGAGATTTTCTCCCTATCAGGACCGGAGAGACACTTTTTCAGGGTAAACTAAAACCTCTGTCTTGAGCCTTCTAGGGATTCCCTCATTACCAGGATGAATTCTCCATTTGCTCTAGGCTGCAGGGCATCTCGGTCCCCCTTTTTTTTCGCGGGATCTATGAACGTGGTTGACCCAGCGAAGAACCTGGTTTTTTTTTTTCCGCTTTTTTGCTTTGGATGACTACGTATACTGTGGGTCTCCCTCTTTGTTTGAAACTTCAGCAGTTTCACTGCATCCACCATGCTGGCGGGTATAGTTGGCGTTCAGCTGTTCCCGCTCTTGCTGTTGCTAATCATATTCACGGTCATAAAGACCAGTCTTTTCGTGCGTACAGAGGTCAGGCAGCACCACCATCCTAGGGTTTTTTTGTGGGTGCGTCGTGTTTCTTGGCCCACATAAGAAACATCCTCCTCCTCATCAGTATCCTCTTAGGACCGGAAGGGACAATATTCCGTGTGGCCGAGTTTACTACAGGAACACCACATTTTGCCCTCCATTTTGGCGGTATTGGGTGTATTTTTCCCCCTGACCTCGGGAGGTGCTATTGCAACGACTTTCTCCTTATACTGTATGCTAGATCCCCAGCTTGTATTCCTACAGGTGGGCAAACTTCACTTGTAGAGTTCATAGCTCTCACAGGCTTCTCTGTGGATTTATATTTGTCACAGTAAACCTATTATCTCAAATATGGTGATGATTATTTTTTACTTCTAACCCACATGCTATCATTACAGTATTTTCTAATTATGCTTGCTTGCATATCATTACCCAGAATCCTTCTCTGTAGTCTAACACTATATGTCTGACAAGTTTGGGGTAACTGTGGAAGACACCCAAATGCACCGTTTGCAAATCTCTACTGCCTTTTAAATTTAAATGATAGTCAGCTATGAAGAAAAACAGGGGTGTTCAAGTTTATTTTCTTGGGGACTCTCACATGAACCTTGTGCTACATGAAGCATTTTTCAAAGAAAACATGAAAACTAAAAAGGAACATGTACGTAAAAATTGTCTTGACTATTAAAGTTGTCTTTCAACATGGAACTCAAGTCTCACAGTGCCTGATATTTAAAAATAAATAAATAAAAGAGGGTGCCATATGACTGCCTATCTTTGTTTGCCTCTGTGTCATTGTCAAGAGCCATATCTAGCTGAGACTATAGGAAGACAGACTGAGATGAAGACCAAGGTGTTGTAGTGATGATGGGCCTAGGGTATAAAGTGACAGCAGAAGGGATATTCAGGCTAAGGGATGGGAAAACATCCATGCTTGTCCCAGCTTCGAGCCAACCAAACCAGAGCTGGCAGCCGCAGCAGAAAGGAAGAGAGTTGCAGTTTGGGCTAGGAGAGCAAGGGAATACAGTTTTTGACCTCTCTCATACAGTATGCCTTTGTGTCTTCACACCTGAACTACTTCAATGCACTTTACCTGGATCTCCCTGTAGCTGTGCCTTCTGCAGCTAGAGCAGAATTCTGTGGCCAGGTTTTTAACGAACCAGACCCATTCTTTGCACTGGCTGCCTCTTGTAAGATGGCAAATCTGTTTTGTGATTGGCTTATTGACCTTGAAAGCTCTACATTTCCCGTGTCCCAAGCTGTCTAGAAGAGCTCCTGGTTCTCTATACTCCACTCACTCCACAGGTGAAGGAATGCTTACAGTTTGCAGAATCTCCTTGTCTCCCTTTGTGGCCCGAACCTTTTAGCAATGCTGTTCCTACTCTGTGGGACTCTCTGCCTCATATGGTCTGATATGACCCCTCTCTGGAAATCTATAAAAATAGGCTCCAGAATTACCTTTTTACCCAGGCATTTGATTAATGAACCACAAACTGCCCAGCATTTAATACAGTGTACTTCTCTTGCCATTATATATGCGACAAAACATCACCTAGGAGTCAAATGGTCTGCAAAGGTTTGTACCACTAGACATTCTGGCACTGAAAATTGTTTAATAATTGCCTTTCCATTTTAATTTGTTAAGCGGAACTTCAATGAGGAACAAATTAGATGCATTTTTGCAAAGTATCAGAGAGTCTCTTGGATCAATAGAGCTGAGTTGGCCTGTATGATTGTCGTAGTATTTGGAGTTTGAAAAGCTATTGAGTATATCTAAAATTATTAAACAAATGTTAAAAATAGTAGTAAAGCTGTTACATGGATCTTTTGTTTCATGCAATAGGGACACATCTTTTGTACGTTGGATTCCACTGGGATTTTGAAAGGCCTTTGCTAGTCCATAGACCCTTTTAATGGTAATAGCTAAGCTCTGAGGTTCATTTGAAGTCTGATGAGGGAATTAGCAATAACTCAAGAATGTTTAGATAAAAGGAACTGACCGACTCCAGCGCTATTTTTGTGCTGGCACGGGTGAAATCTTTTGTTATGGCTTTGCCACCCCTGTGCCAAGCATGCGTTGACAAACTGGTATAAAAATGAAAAGCTGCTAAGGGAATGTCAATAATGTGAGATGAAAGCTGCAACCTCATTCCAAGTAAGCTTGGCTTTTCCATTTCAAAAGCTTTGCTAAAGCCGTGAAACTTAAAGCACCATTTGCTCATATTCCATAAAATAAAATAAAAATTGGTGGAGAAATGTTTGAGAAAAGATCATATAAAATATAAGTATTTGTATGGTTCGAAGATGGATGCTTTTTTATTTTGCATTGCAATAGTTATATCGTTACTATTGGTATTGGAAGAGCGTGGATGGCAATTTATTTTCATTTACTTAGAATTCTTTTTTTATGAATTGATGCTTTTAGGGCGGAAAGAAAGTGTCTTAAAGCGTCTTTCCGAAACACAAATAATATGCTCCAGTAAGAATTCCACTTTTGACCTGAGGAGAACACCTCTTTCAGTCCTTATGTTGAAAAAATGAATTACTTTATTCTCTTCAAATACCACGCATCATAGTATATAGCTACAGGCTACTGTCAGATATCCCGAAACATTTCACACTCGTGGGCTTTGTCACGGTATGCTTTTGGCTTAAAAATGTATTTCACAAGCTGTCATCCATATCAGACGGCTATCCTTTGATCAAACAATTATCCTGTCTGCTATAAATTTGCACATAAAGCAAAAGTAATTGTTAGGTGCTCATTTTTACAAATACTTCTGTACCAGTATTGGTACAAACTTTTTTCAGTCCCATAACAAGAAAAATTTTGAGGCTCTTCAGCCTACTGAATTTTTTCCATGAAACTCCAAGGAATCTAATTGTTAAAGTCTCCTAAATCCTAAATATAGATATAGAAAACAGCACCAAGATTTAGTAAAACAAATGAACCCTATTACAAGTACTGGGATTTTTTTTTTTATTGAACCATATTGAAATGAATGGGATTTTTTCACAGCAATTTTGCCTCAGTCTTGCCGCTCTGATAAATAGATCCCTGAAGGTTGAAATAAAAAGGCTTGTTCATTACTTGTTCAAGGCTGAAGTTTGTGTCAGGCGACACAACAAGTAGGAATATAAGGTGATGGGTCAAACACCAAGGCTGTTAACGGAATCATTTTGCCTTCAGTGCCTGGGAATGATTGAAGGTCCTCAGTAATTGCTTACTCTGCTTATGCATTAGCACCACCTTTGCCCTTGTGTCATATATAGTGTGCTAATGTCCATAACATAAGCAACATACCAAACTTGCTTTGCAAAACCATTGTGTTTCTAATTGATCATTAACAATTAAAGCTTCCCTGGACCATGGAATACGTTTCTCCATTTTTAACCTTTCTGTAAGTATCTTCAGATAATCCCCTGTTTAGGGTGTGTCTTCCGAGGGTAATCAATCTCCTGAACGACCTTTTTGCCATTACAGCCACCTTTGACATGTCAAACTCTCCCAGAATTTCAGTATTGGTCCTCATAGATCATGTGGGAAGCAAATCGCAGACATGGCTCTCATGGGTGAAGGGTTTAACATGAAGCAAAGATTCCAATACTGTGACACATTTATAAGATAGGCTTAACTTGAGACTTTACAAAGAGCTGAGCTTTAGGAGTGTGACAGCTGCCTAAGCCATTTTGATATGTCTGCTTGTTGACGAAGGATCTTGTCTCTGAGCCTTCATTGGTTGAATTATGCATGTTATTTTTACTGTTTGCACCTAGGTATTTACTACCGACATGGTAACCAGTATGTATTTCATCACATCAGCACTTAGGATGCTTACGCTTTTATCTTCAGTCTACTTGTCGTGACCATATTGTAACGCTTGATTTCTGTAACGCATTTTGGTCAGTGTTACTTTTCATCACCCTTTTTTTGTGCTGTCTCCTTTGATGTTGTGTTTGTTACTGTAAACTCTTGAAGGAAAATATGGTTTATCTGAGGTGTAGAATTCTTAAGGTAAAATAAGGAGCAGTGTGCTAAATATATTGTTTATTTTATTAGCATTATTGGGTTTTGTTCAAGAACCCTATTTTTAAGCATTTGCACCTTTTAAGGCTAAGAACATACTGTATATATTCCAAATATTCAGTCTGTTAAACATTTGGGCCATATTTACTAAGTCATGGTAAGTCATATGACACATTATACTGCTGTAAAACACATTATGTACCATTCAATGGAGTACACCATAAAAAAATTTGGGGCCTAGCACTGTTTGGTAAATATGATGCCCGTGGTACCTGGGTCAGAGCCTAAAAAGCATTGCTTATAAAAGTAAATTATGGAACTAGATGTAGATGTAGAAAATGCTGAAGTGGAAAAAAAACATCTACAAATAAAATAACTTTCTTTTCCCCTGGATTTGTATTTCAACATCTCCAAGTAGTTAATTTATTCGTTATCTCTGGTTGTTCACTTTATCTTTATTTGTGTATTCATATATTTGTTTTCATTATTTATACATTATTTTTTGATCAGCAGCCTTATATTGGTGTTTAGCGGTTGGTGTTGTTTTACATGTCTTTATTATTCTGTGTTGTTAATAAAATCCATTTTATTATTTCCACCACTTTTGAATGCTTTCACTAGACCCCTTTCTCTCTTGTGTTTTCATAGTTACTTGGGTCGTTAGCACCACCATAGGGAATTTTTCTAACCTTTATGTCTGGTTTTGTGGTTTATTTGACTTTTGGGAGCTGATTTGATTGCGGCACTATTCTGTGTGTTTGAAATAAATAACTTGGTTGAAACAGTTTCTCAGCTTAACACTTTTATATAGCAGATTAATTACAAGTGTCTTTTTGGGCAAACTTGTTTTCATTAATTACTGGCTGGAATCTTCCCAAGAAAATTACCCAGATGGGCTTTTGACTTCTTGGTCCAAAATAAGTCTAAGATCAAGACAAGACTAAGGTTGGCACATAGCAAATTCCTACACGGGTGGGTTTTTGCAACACGACCCTCAGCAGAATGAACAAACGATAAAACCGCTCTCCTTGAACGGTACTAACTGTGTGTTCTTCAGTTTGCAGCTCACCTGGTAAAGATGGGTTATCCGAGAGTATGTATTCTGGATGGAGGCATTAACAAGATGAAGCTAACCGGCCTGCTGACCGTCCCCTCTCCTCAGATATGAACAAAAGACGCACCACAACATCTTGGATCATGGGAGCATTGGCATAAAAAAGAAGCCTTTATGACTTCTCATTGTCATTTGCAATGTCTTTTCTATCACATTATCATTTGTTATGTGTTCATTAAAACGACGACAGCTGCTCTGTGGGGCCTTCTGAAAGCAAAGTCAGATGCTTCTAATCCCATTTTGAAACCTACCAAAAACCCAGTGGAGTATAGTAATGATCTAATGATGTGTTACTCAACGTTTGGGCCTAGATTTGCAAAGCTAGTAAACCTATTTAAAATTATGAAACAGGCATGACAAATGATCCTCTTAATAATGTCAGTGTACAAGATGCTAATGCAACTCCCGTCATTCAGTAGTATGGCTGCCAACATAAATCTTAACAATATTGAAGAGCTTTGCTTAGTTTTCTGTAGATATTGATTGCATAGTTAGAAGCACTGCACAATGGGTAGACCTTAAACGTAACCACAAACAAGCAAATGGAAAAAAATAATTGTTGTGGGGGTCTGTTACAATTGTTAAAAAAACAAATATGTTCTTTGAAACTTTCTCAAGATATATTTATGAATCCTCAGTCTATAATGGAGTGATGGATTGTTGCATCTTCCAGGAGGCAGCTTTTGTCTTTCTTAAAATGTACAGTATATATTAAAAAGATTGGTTTGAGAGCCAATGTACTGCACCCGTTGACAAATGTTGGTAATGTTCTAAATCGGTGCATTGAATGCAAAGGTAAAACAATATATATCTATGTGCAGAAACAGAAGTTTTGCTTGTGCTCCTTGCCTGTGGTCACCTACATGCAGCGCCATATTAACTATTAAATTGTGTCATAGAATCGTGGGGCAACTAAATAGAATACAAACAAAATGCCTATAAATTTCAGTAAGGACAGCAAGGTACTGAATGGCTTTCATTCATTAATTTCAGGTTTCAGATGTTTACATCTAAAATGGGATAGCAGCACACTCAATAAATGCATTTGAAAGGCCAGTGGTACTGTATAGGTCATAACTGTTCATAATTAATAACATAGACCATATGGACTAGACCAGGGGTGGGCAACCTATTTTTCAATGTAGCCACAGGTGTGGCGAATTAGAAGTGAAAATAGTCACACAAAATGTAGGTATTATGTTGCGCATGCGAAAATTTTAAACACGGTTTGAAAAAGTTTATAAATTCTCAGACCATAACCCCCCTCAAGCTCCCTCACCCCCCTCCTCCTCTCACCCCCTCAAGCTCCCTCACCCCTCTCCTCCTCTCACCCCCTCATGCCACCACCACTATCTTCTTCCTCATCTCATTTCCCCCATCATTATCTCATGTAAACCCCCTCATCTCCCCCAGCACCCTTCATCATCTGCCCCAGCACCCTTCAATCAATCTCCCCCAGCAGCCCCCTCTATCTCAGGCACAGCGTAGCCCGCTCTACACCAACCCCGTCCCAGGATTCAGCCCCACCTGCCTGCCCCCGTATCATTAGTCAGCGCACTCCCCCCATCGGCCGAGCCCCCCATCAGCCCCCCCATCCCCCATATCAGATCAGTCAGCCCCCTCCCCCCATCCCAGGCATCAGCCCCTGTCCCCCCCGTCCCAGGCATCAGCCCCCGTCCCAGGCTCAGTCCCCACCACTCCACCTCCCGTCCCAGGCCATCACCCCCCTTCCCCCCCGATGCCAGCATCAGCCCCCGGGTCGCGGCCCCCAGATATCAGGCATCCCCCCTCGCGCCCCCCTATCATGCATCAGGCCCACTCGCCCCCATTATCGCATGCATCCCCTCTGTCCCTGCAAAGTCAGGGCATCAGCCCCCGTCCCCCGCATCAGCCCCGTCTCCTAACCAGATCGCGGCGGCTGAGAAAGAAAGGGAAGGAAGCGGTGGTGGCGGGCCTGGCCAGGGGAGTGAGGGGATGGGGAGGAGCGTGTCAGCGCATCAACTTCTGATGCTGGAGGGGAGGAAGCGCGTCACACCACTGAAGCGGGCTGGGAGGAAGAGGAGCGTGCCACACAGCCGGAGCGCGCTCCTTCCCTACCATGTGAGGCAGGCCTGCACAACTCGTAAAGCGAGAAGGGCCGAACTGCTCCAAGGAAAAAAAATTTGGGCCGCGCGGGAAAAATCATCATCATCATCATAATCTTTCCTCCAGCACCTCTCATCATCATCCTCATATATCTCCCCCAGCACCCCTCACTATCAACCTTTGCGATACTCCCCTACCTATCTCTCATACCCCCATCTCTCCCCCTCACCCACACACATAATACTCCCTCTCCACATCAAACACACACTACCCCCACCTCCCCCCTGCACACCACACAACTCCCACCCCCCTGCACCTCACATCCTTCTCCCCCCGTGCCCCTCACATCACTCCCCCCGTGCACCTCACATCACTCTCCCCCCGTGCCCTCACATCACTCCCCCCGGCACCTCACATCACTCCCCCCCTGCACCTCAACATCACTCCCCCCCTGCACGCACCTCACATCCCCCCCTACCTCCAATCACCCCCCCCTACCTCCAATACCTCACCCCCCTACCTCCAATCACCCCCCTCTGCACCTCCAATGACCCCCCTAGACCTCCAATGACCCCCCTCTGCACCCCAATGACCCCCCTGCACCTCCATGAACCCCCCCCTCAGCACCTCCAATGACCACCCCGCCCCCCCAAATCCCCCCCCCCCCTGCACCTCCAAAGACCCCCCTGCACCTCCAACTCGAGAGGAAGAGCGGAAAGCCGCCGCGGGCCGCACAGTGAGTGCAGGAGTCCCGGCGGCCCTTATTTTGTGGTTACTCAATTCGCCACACTTTGACTCCCAATTCGTCACAAGTGGCGAATGGCGAAAGGGTTGCCCACCCTGGGACTAGACAGACTGCTTATTCATGTGTTAAAGCAGCGTTTCTGCTTGGGATTGTTTGGTACTTGGTAGGAAGCAGCGGATCCACGTTAATTTCAGCTCCGGGGACCTCCTGTTTCCCACAAGACTTACCTGTAAAGAGGCTGCAATCTGCAACCTCGGCTGGGCAATGAAAATGTCTTTTTAAAGGTCCTGCATCCCGTGGGCTCATAGGAAGTCGTGGTGTCATCCCTTGCAGCTTCCTTTTAGCCCACATGACGTGTGAAATTTAAAATCGATTTGAGATACAGGCAGCACCTTCCGAGGTAAGTATCTCTGCAGCAGGGTGTCACCGGAGCTGAAATTAATGCTGTTCAGCTCCGGAGACCCCCTGATTACATTACCCATGAGGTTGGGGGGGGAGTGTTTTTTAAGGAAAAGTTCCTTTACAATGATGTTGACATAAAATGGCAAATATGGCCAGTACTGTGCACACCTAAACCACAGTGGAGAAAATAGCCTATGGAGTCGCAGTGTTTAGTGGGGTCTCTGTCAGTAAAAAAAAAAAAGAACAATTATTTCAAGTGAATTTTTTTTCTGTTGTGCTCCCTTCATTGAAAGGATCAAAATCTTACCTGATGGCTTATTTATACACATAAATAGGGATTTTACCGGATTTATCCTTTGTTAATCTTTAGCAGAACATTATCCGGCTTTTCTCTAGTAAGGATACTGTGACCCAAGCTGTTAAAACCAAACAATAAGTGAAACCATTTACAAATCTGATTTGGTGGCATTAAGACACATTATTATTATTATTGCTCATGATGGAAAGGAGCGATCATATATGCAGCTGTTATTGAGCCGTGGTGGTGAAGAGCAAAGGAACAAATGGAAGCGTGCACTGGCATTGCTAAAGCCGTACCTCTGAAATGTTACTATAGATTTACCAAATATGCGATTCATTGTTTTGCTTTTAAGAAGTGCAGTTAAATTGGTGTCCAAAGCACTGCAGTGTAAAGTATGGCATTCATAAAATGTTGTGTAAATGTTTTATTTTGTAAGAAGTATGGGGGTTGTGTGCCAAGCACAGTGTCTCTGACAATTATTTCACAGTCTGTCCTCTAGCATTGAATCAAATGTAATGTACTGTATATAAATTGTCCTCTATTTTAGTTCAATACATTTGATGTAAGTGATTATGTAAAGAAGGTTAATGACATATCAGTTTACTTGCCTAAATTATGCCAATGGAAGAAGGAAAAGAGACAAATGCAAAGAAAGTAGAAATCATATACACCATTCTGTACACCCAGTTATGGGTAAGTCCCCAAGTAACGTTGATGCAAAGGACGGTTAGACGACAAAAACTGTGCCATTTTGTCAACACAAAGATGAAAACTTTTTATAGCGCACTATATTAACACTGTCTATTAATTGAGCTTGATACATAGCCCACTATATGTCAGAGCCAGTATGTTTCATTTTTGTGTACGCTCAAAAATTGTTTTCAAACTTCAACTGTGAATGTCCTGATGCGTTGAACAATTATATGGAATGATAATTACTTGAACATCGTGTTCTTCAATAAAGATGGCATCATTTTCATAGAACAATCTTTTGAGCCTCTGAAATGTTATTTAAAAATACCTATACACTGGACCGCTCTCTCCCCCTTCCCTGTCCCCTTCTCTGTCATCCCCTCCCTTCCTCCCCCCCCCCTTTCTTTCTGTCCCCCTCCCTCTCTTTTTTCAGCTCCTAACCTACGGGACCACCCAGTGGTCCTGAGGTTTCACCTCTCTCGGTGAAGATTCTATTAAACTTTTAAAAACTTCTATATATTAGGTTGATATTATACGTTTATGTATGTACATTGAAAATGCCTAATAAAAACGTTTGTGAAAAAAAAAAAATACCTATACACAGGGCCAGTTTAAAAACACCTTATTAAGCGCAACAGTGTATGGATGTCTATTTCGTTGTGTTACACTTTGTGCTGTGCTATGTGACTCCACTCTTAAAAATACTCAAGCTGTTAGTGTGACACCTAAGTACCAAATCTGTTGGAGTCAATCTGAACAGCAGACAGTGTATCAGTGTATCAGACGGAATCGCCTGATGTGAACGTTTTGCAACTTTATGTACATGTTCTGACACCTGAGTTTGTCCTCTGTCAGAGCACCTGTAGGAGGACTGGGGCCCTCAGAGAATAGAGAGTAACTGCACGCAAGAAACACCTGTGACAAGAAGAGATGACAGTGAGTGAATGGATATGATGGATGAATGAATCAGAAGTCAGAGGTTGGCAGAATGACAAAAAGTTATACACTGATTTAGGCCGCTATTCAATATGCTGGAAATCTGTTTTCCTGTGTTATTTACAGAACAATTGAATCCCATTTATATAAATAGAGCCGGGCTTTAGCATGTGGAAGAATTCATAACAGTATATTTAATAGGGGCATACTCCGAGAAGCAGGGACTGAGACAGGGAGGCATAGAAATTTAGATAGAGACTAGCGAGAGTGACTGAGAGGCATGCACGAGAATGGGAATGCAGCCCAAAGAAACGCTCGCAGATAATGAAATCGTGACAAAGACTAAGGGGCTTATTCAATTCAATGGGAATTGTTCGGCCAATCGTGGTGCAATCAGTCTCCTAAGAGCATATTGAATAAGCCCCTAGAACTCAAGAACACAATGTAACATTGGCAAACATAGATTTGAAAAACCGAAGGACGGAGCATAAGAGGGTTATTCGGGACACTCGTACGCAACTCTCTTTGACTTCAATAATACTGTACCCTATTAGGCTTAGACTTAAAAAGAGAAATTAAGACACTGACAAAGATGCAGAATGCCAGTTGCAATGATGAGACATAGGGCGGTTTTGTAGTAGGTGCGAGTTTGCCTTTGCCGTGCGGTTTACAAAAACTCTCCATACTTCATGAGGGACAACCTTGGGTCATCAGCAGTCCTGATGGAAATGTCAAAAGCTCTGACGGTCGGGCTAAGGATTCTGGGAAATTACATGCAAAAGAGCACACAGTGTCACCTTTTGCTTCAAATCCATTTTAACATGGACCCCTACAAGCTTATACCTGCCGTATTACACAGCTTTTCAGCACAGCCTGGGTTAAAGAAGTGCATAGTCTGTAAACCTGTATAAGATAAAAATGCATTGGTCTTCTTCCTGTCTATGCTTTATCAAGAAATTCCCCCCTGAGTCTCCAGGAGCCGAGGGGCTAAACATCCTGCTGAATGTTTCATGTTACTGCCGACTGCTGGGGATAAGCCAGGTTTCTGGCGCCACAGAACAAAGCAAGTATTATTCTTCAAATCTTTCTCTACTTGTTAATACCACCTAAGTTCTGTATTTTTTTTATTTTTTTTAACTATCTATAGAATTACAGTAAGGTAAAACTTGTGATCAGGTGTCCAAAGACCTGACAATCATATTTTATATTTCAGTGTTTTATCTGATTCTGAATTATCCTTCATGCCGTTGAAGGATTTTTGCAATACTGCAAGTAAAATACAGCAGTAAAATACTTAAATTGTGACGCTGTAGTATCTGTGACGTGTTATCTTTGAGACATACAATGTACCAATTCATTCAGTTTTAACATAAATCGACACTGCACAACTGTTGTACCACAAAACATTTTTTTTTCTCATTCCTACAGATTACCTTCTGTGTCTTACGTTTAACACTGGTAGATTCAGGTGCATTAGATTGCAAAAACAAGTTGTTTTTATGGTTCCTATTAATAACACGTTGTCACTTGTTAGATGGGGTAATGTTGGTCGGCAAGTGGATCACAACATGGTTTTAATGTCACAAACCTTTCATAGGATGTCATTTTAAATAATGTAGAAAATATTGCTTATTTTTCATAGGTTTCGGTGTTAACTAGAGAGATACACACATATACAGTACAGATGTAGCAAGACTTGCGCTCTCCGTGACCGTGGGGAAAAAGGCTGACGACCTGTGGTATGGGGAAGATAGTGGGGTTAACTATTATCAGCAAGAAATCCGGCATAGGGGTAGAATTATGGGGAGGTAACCTGGCGGGTTCCTTCACATTTTTGTGGATATTTGGCAAGATATATAAAATTGGGACATTAGGCTGTTCAATATTCAAAAACTCACGTTCAACTTTATCTAAAATGGCCAATAATCTCCCTTTATTTAACAGTTTGTTCCTTTTAACTATAAATACCTCAGTTGGATTTTTCTTTAATATTATATATGTATTTTTATCATTAAGTAATCTAACAACTTCTCATAAATATTTATTTCGATTCATAATCACTGTTACTCCGCCTTTATTGGCTGATTTGACTACTATGTTCTTATTGTCTCGTATTTCTTTAATTGCCTGAATTTCAGCTACATTCAGATACATTCAGATTCTTTGTGAATGAACTCTGTTTCTGTTCTAATTTATCCAAGTCATCTTGTACAGTACTAGCTTCTGGAAGGCAGCTACTGTACAAAACTACCCTTACTATGACTCAGATAGAAATGTGATTTGTTTTTGAGTGATGTACTGTGTGAATGTATTTTCTACTTACATTAGATTTATGATTCTCATTTGGATAAGTTTGTTTGTGAAACGTCATTTTCAAAGTAAATATTCATGCAAACTTATCAATATATGTGTTAAATGCACAAAATGTGATAGCTGGTGCAAAATTAAGTCCTTTATTAAATAGTGTTTCCTGTCCTTTAGTTTAAATGGTATTACTAATATTAAAAATATTAATCCTTTTTGGTTGTTATGTCTGTTGTTTTTTTGGCTGGATTTAATCCCTATTCTCTGCCCTCTTTTGTTCTTCCCTTTTTCATGTTATGGATGATGGTGTTTTGTTCTCTTCTAGTTTGAAATTGATTGTTTCCTTTTATTCGTGTCTAGTCTTTCTCTCCATTCTCTAAAAAAAGTCAGAGCAATATGTGTACTGTAGTGCCGACGGTTATTCTAACACAAACCAGTGGCAATCGCCAAAAAGACCCAGGTACATGCTGGGTCTAGTTTAAGGCAAGTTTAAAGCATTTCTGCATTGACTAATGGCCCATTAGATTAACAGCGGGGGTCCCTGGCATTCCCATTCAAACTGTATGTAGTGACTTAGAATAGTGTCTCTCCCTATTGTCTCCATTGGGAGTCCAATATTGGTCTCTATACTTTCTTTTCTAAATGGAGATCTAAACTGGGGTTTATACTGCGGTTTATAATAGTCATTATTATAATTACATCGTTGTTGTGGTTGATATTTCTTATTATTCATTGATCTATTTTTACCAATAGTTATAGGTCCATTTTGGATTATCGCCATAATTATTTTGTTTATGTTGGTCTTTTCTTTAGTATTTTTAGTACTTATAGCCCAATTTCAAACGCACCCTTTTTCATAATCTAACTTGTCTTTAGTATACTTTTGTTTATTAATTATAATTTCCTGTTCGTTATTATCCAGTCTTTTCTTGAATTCTACCTCCTGACATATTCCTTTGTTTCTTTAAAAGGATCTAGTCTATTTTTGATCTGAGTTATTTCTTTATCTATTTTTTTCCAAAGTTCTTCTTCTATGGCTCACCTAAGAGACACCTAGGGGCCTCTTCACTAAACCTCGGTTAAAATCAGTGCTTTGGCGAGCGACTTTGCATTGTTTTACCGCACTATAAGACATGTCAAAACGGTATTCAGTAAGAAAAAACACAATTTTTTTTAAAGTGCGGTCCAAAAAATGCAAGATTGTACTACTTGTTTTTTTTTTTCCTAAGTGTTATCGCACTGAAACTTTTTAACTGCAGCCTGGAAGAGTTGCATGGACAGAGCTGCATCTCCGTGCAAAGCTCTTACAGGCGATCGTGCAGTTTAAATATTAATTTTAATAGCAGTTTACAAGAGCAGGGGGTCACCCCCCCCCCCCCCCCCAACACATACAGTACAGTAATGGGCAAAATAACTATTATCCAGATATGGATAATAGCTCATTTGCTATTATAAAATCAAACATTAGCTTGCCAGCATAAATAAAGTAAATAAAACTTTTTACTTACCCCTGCCATCATGAAGGGCATCCTCATCAGCATACTCCAGGTCCATGTCCTCCGTTGCCAGAAAGAATACAAAAAAAATACAATGTAATGGCCCTTGACCCCTTAATCACCTTGGTGGTTAATAACCGCTATAGTAATTAAGGGGTTAAACCCCGTCCCCCGCTACCCACCCAGGAGGCCTAACCACCAACCCCGGGACCACTATACCCACCCTCTACCCATTGATTGGCATAGTGGTATATCATACCCATATAATATGGGCATGATAAGCCACTATAGCAGTCAATGGTCACTGTCACGGTAACTTATGACGATCTAATATACATCAAATAACTGGGTTGAACTGAACGAGGCTTAGATATAATAAAGTATATTTATTCCTTAGATAGGTGAACACAACAAGATAGTACAATTAACAGACTAGAAGGTAACACTTACTTAGTGGTTGGAATGAAGAAGTAGTCAAATAGTAATTCTCCAGCAATCAAGAAGACCAAGACTGTAGGGTTGACAACAGTTTAAATATCTTTTCCACCCTATGCTTATCATTGAGTGCAGACTATTGGAGAACAATTATCTGCACCCAATCTCTAACGTGGGAACACTATTAACCCATGCCCCCCAGCTAGATGGCACATGCGTACTGGGACCCTGAGGGTCTCATTTCTGTAGCCCTACACCCAAATCAGGGGCGCCGGGCAGTCTGCCAGATGGGGTATCTGGCAGGATATTCTTTGTTTTGTAGGTGTGTTATAGCACCTACAAACCTCTCCAGCTTTATGCTTCTCCGCCCTCATGTAAACAGTTAGAGTGGCTGAGTCTTTGATCAGGGGCCTGGTTCTTAGACATTAGGTCGCCCCCCTGACCATTTGCATTCCTTAGTGTGCAGGAATCTTCGCGGGCTTTTGTCCCCGCTTTGAAATACAGTATGGTTCTTAATATACAACCATATTAAAATATCCGGTTCGGCTGGGTCCAGCGGGTCGAAATGGCCCAGTTCTAAATGCCGGAACTGACTTGCCATCATGGCCAAGTTTCAGCCCGCTGCGACCTTCAGAACCGGAGATATGCAAATACAAGATAAACTGTTCATTTCTTTATTACAAATTTCTCCGCTGTAAAATAAATCTCAGTTTTTCACTTATTCCCCATTGAAAACAACGGGCTCCGCCGCCATAGACTTTCAATGGGTTGGGGTGAAGAAGACTTGGGGTGAAGAAGTGGCAAAAGGAAGAGTGAGGGAGAAAGAAAGGAGGTGGTGGTCAGAGATGGGATTAAGTGTGTTGGAGAATTTAGAGAAGGATCAGACATAAGAGACAAAAAGAGAGGAGAGTTAGGCCACTGGGTGAGACCAAAGGAACTGGTTATAGAGAAGAGTATAAAAAACAGCTGGGGAGTTAGGTTTGATGAGAGGAATGTTAAAGTCTCTAAGAATGAGAGAGAGGGAGAAAGATAATGGGAGCTAGGCCCAGGTGGGAGGTCCAACCCCAGATGAAGCCACAGTGCAAGTGGAGAAATGTGTAAGATTACAAGACACAAGGATTTACAAAGAAAGCTCAATACTTTCTTTCATGCTGGGTTAAAAATGTGAGTGGCAAACTACCAGCCAAATATCTAATTTTCTGGCTTGGACAAGGATACAGAGTTGCACGTTTTGGAGAAGCAGATTTACTGGTACATCAGGACCTGGCTCAGCACTCCCTGCATGGGATCATCTCCCTATTGAATTTCATCACCAGTACGCATCAGTTGGAGAGCAGGAGCTCTCAGAACACCCACTAAGAAAGGTATACTTTTGCCTTGATGAAGTTGATGTCGGTTCTATTGACGAAATGCGTAGGAGTGTAACAGAAACTGTTTGTTGGCAAGTTGTCTCCCCCACTTACAACAGAGACTAATCTGGTTAGCCTTCGGCACTTTTACTGAGACAGCGCGAGTCTACCGTCTTTACGGGTGGACTTCGTGACGCCAGGTAGTGCTGCGAGTGGCGCCGTGAGGTCTGCAGCTCCTTCAAGGGATTTCCCTGAGCCTGTAGGTTTTATGGGTCAGAGCCTTGTTCCGGTACCTGCTGATTTGGCATTATAATTAGCCGCTCTATGAGGACACTATACTCGTGGAACTTCTAGCAAGCAGACGCGTCCCTGGATTGTGTGTCCCTATCGGAGCTCTCTATAGCTTGGCTGATGACTGCTTGAAACGACTGAAACAAGAGAGCCGTGGAGCACCGCTGATACTTACCAGACGATCCTGTTTGATGAGCTGAGCGGTAACATGTACCCTAAACATGCCCTGTCTAACTAATTTTTTCTTGCTGTACGTGCATATCAATACCACTTGATTTGTTTATAATATAATTTATTATTTCACACTATGGGAGTTTGTGCCCTGTCTCTTTTTTTCTTTTCATGTGATCTATGGTGTTGAGGCACCATTATTGACGAGCAGCAGATCTTCCACTTCATAATATAAGGTTAAAAGTTTTTATACCTTGATGCACTTTATATTTTGACCACACTTTGTGTTCACAGTTTTATCACTGTTACATGTATATGCTGAAACCACATTATTAGTACCTTTTTTGCGCAGTATTTAATTTTTTTTTTATACTTTTGCCTTGTTGGACGCCATGGACCTTACCTCAAGAGACATCTGCACAGCAGTACAATCGGTCCTGTAACTGGAGTTTCCTGACCCACGAAGTGGACACCGCAACAGGAGGACTGATCTCCCACAGTGCAGACCAACTGAGAAAGGAGCAAGAGCGACCCAGTAGCCAGTGGGAGTGCATACTCCATATCAAGCGATGATAACTAACTTTTTTTAGAACCATTTGAGTGTACAGTATTATATACCTGTTTTTTTATTATACTGAATCTATAAATACTTGTTGCGCCCCTTGATTTTTGTTTTTGGGAGATATACAACAGCAATGCAGAGAAAGACAGGGGACAAGAAACAAATAATATGAGCTTCAAGAGAAAAGAATGAGAAGGAAATGCATGGAGATTTGACTGGAAACGTGCTACGAGTAGAAAGAAGAATGCCTTCTCCCCACTATGTTTGTCACCAGATCTGGGTGTATGACTGAGAGAGGACACCATAGAGCAGTTGCATAGGTGAGGCAGTGTCCATGGGAGTTAGCTATGTCTCAGACGGCCAGAAGGTTGAAATAGTTGAACACATTCCACAGTGAGCAGGAGAAAGGGAGGCAGGGAATGTGGATAAGATTGGAGGGGCTGGCAGTACTAGGTGCAGAGGAATTTCTGGAACTGATATGGTGACAGGATAGGATGGGTATATGTGTTGGTTCAGGCTTTAGGGATATGTCACACACAGTAAAAGGAGTAGAAAAGAGAGAACGGTAGTAGGAGTGAGTGTTACCTTTCTTATAATTGTTAAACTACTGTAATTTCTACTTTTTTATATTTTCTTCTTGCTGTCAAATAAAAAGAAGGCTACCACTTATTATATAATGTAATCTTTGTTTTGTTTTATTCATTGATTCCAGTTTTGCAGTATCATTTAAATTATATTTACCAAGCGTTTACACCCAGGTAAGAGAGAGAGGGCTGATACTATTGAACTTGCTTTAAGGATAAATCAGCAGACACTGGATAATGAAATATGTTATACAAAAAAAGTGTTTTATTAAAACAAAATTTCTTCCACAATCTCAATGCAGATTTTGAGACCTGTTTGTTTAAATATATATTTATATCGTTGTCATTGAGGATTTTTAGCACCTGTTGTGAAAAGTCTGTCATGCCAGTGGTAATAATTGAACTCTTTTTCTGCCAGAGGTTGCAAAAAACATTATTTTTATTTAATTTATAAAATGTTTATAAGGAAGTAATGCATTGAGAATTACCTCTCGTTTTCAAGTATGTCCTGGGCATAGAGTTAAAACAAATTATACATAGTTACAAATACAATTACATAAATGAACAGGGTATACATTATATGCAAGACATTAAATGCACAGTAAGAGAACATATATATTATAGGCGTATGTAACAGTTATAGACCAGATTAAAACATGAGACAGCTTTAGTTTTGAAAGAACTTAAACTGGTGGTGGATGTGAGAGTATCTGGTAGGTTGTTCCAGTTTTGAGGTGCACGGTAAGAGAAGGAGGAGCAGCCGGATACTTTGGTGAACCTTGGGACCATGAACAGTCTTTTGGAGTCTGATCACAGATAAGTGCTGCATGTGGTAGGGGTGAGGAGCTTGTTGAAATAGATGGGTAGCTTGCCCAGAAAGTAATTGAAGGCAAGACAGGAAAGGTGAACTTTGCGCCTAGACTCAAGTGATGACCAATCTAGTTCTTTGAGCATTTCGCAGTGATGTGTGTTGTAATTGTATTGGAGAACAAAACGGCATATTGAATTGTAGAGGGTATCAAGTTTGCTAAGGTGGGTTTGGGGTGCCGAGCCGTATACTGTGTCTCCATAGTCGATAATTGGCATTAGCATCTGCTGTGCGATACGCTTTCTGACCAGCAGACTTAGGGAGGATTTGTTCCTTTAAAGTACACCTAGTTTGGCATAGGTTTTGGATGTCAGGGTATCAATGTGCATTCTGAATGTTAAGTGGGAGTCAAACCATATGCCCAGGTATTTAAAACTAGTAACAGGAGTTAGGGTGGTGTTCTGATCTGGAGCTCAGTCACTGGAAGCTTTAAAAATTTAGCCTTGGTCCCAAATACCATTTTTACAGTCTTGTCAGTGTTTAAAAACAGTTTGTTTTGGGAGATCCAGTTTTCGAATCTCAAAAAGTCAGACTGAACTATGTGTTCAAGGTCAGAGAGGCTAGGCATTGCAGCAAGGAGTTTAAAAGGAACCACATTTTGGCCATGATAAATAAATATTTGTAGTGGTTCTACGATCTAGGGCAAGCAATCTCAAAAAAGATGATCTTGCGCAATACCAACTGTCGCGTCAGAGGCTCACAGAATACCCCAAGTGCGGGTGGGAGAATGAAACTAGTCTCCCACCCCGCACTTGGGCTATTCTCTGAGCCTCTGACGCGACGGTTGGTATTGCGCAAGCGCACTCCGCCGATGGTCCGGAGCTCACTGTGTCTGCTCCCACTGCGGGGAGGGACTAGTGTCTTGCAGAGCGCAATTGCGCACGCACTTAGAGCCCCAGTGAGGTATACAATCAGGGCCATTTGATGATGCGCTCGCCCCACGGCCTCCATTGACATTGAGGACTCTCCCTCAGTTGGTTACTGCGCAAGCGTGTACTACTGGGGGTTGCTAGACCACGTATGTCTCCGGATTGGTAGTTGGGGCGGAGTTAGTCACTATCGTCTCTGTGTCTGAATATACTGATTAGGTGTATACACATCAGAAGACCATTAGCAATCAAAGTGGGTGGATCGCATGTAGCTGTGAGTATTGGCTGGTTATGTCATTCTGTGTCTATATATATATATATATATATGTTAATAAAGTTGTGATATGTATACCTTGAGAAAGCGCTCTGTAAAGCGTGAAACGTTGGTAGGGCTCTCCATTGCCCTGTTTTTCAATGACCAATAAATAATCTTTTTATGGGATACGCACCCTCCTTTCTACTTTTTTGATACCTACAGTAGTGCTTTTCCAGTTTTTCTCCTCTACTAGCCTACCCCTTGGACGGAAGCACACCTGGGGACCCCTCACCTTTGGATCGCATGGACTGTGCAGCACTCAGAGTGAGTCAATCGCTTGCTACATGTTTTCCTGTTCAGAACTTTATTTAGACAATTGGTACGTTATAGGGTGTTATTATGCTCAATCTTCCTGGTGTTATTGTTTACAACAGCGTCACTTATTAGTGAATTTACCATCCGGGACTGCAACCCAGTACCTGTCTTCTATCAAGTTTATGTCTAGGAGTCCCCCCCAACAAGTATCTGGTTATTCATTCATTCATTTATCCTACTGATGGGGTCTTTAGCATTACGCAGTCACATGGTAATGCCAATGAAATGCTCCAAGAACTAGATTGGTCATCACTTGAGTCTAGGCACAAAGTTCATGTTTCCTGTCTTGCCTTCAAAGACTTTCTGAGCAAGCTACCCATCTATCTGAACAGGCTCCTCACCCCTACCGCATGCAGCACTTATCTGGGATCTGAGATCCAAAAGACTGTTTACGGTGTCAAAATTCAACAAAGTATCCGGTCACGCCTCTTTCTGTTACCGTGCACCCCAAAACTGGAACAATCTACCTGAGACTCTAGAAGCCGCCACCGGTTTCAGTTCTTTTAAAACGAAAGCTGTCTCACATTGTAATCTTTAACTGTTCATGCAATATCTTTAAATATAATCTATAACCCTGTTAATTTAATGTAACCACGTATTGTTATCATAACTCTGTGCCAGGACATACTTGAAAACGAGAGACAACTCTCAATGTACAGTATTACTTCCTGGTAAAACATTTTTATAAATAAATGATAAATAAATTGTTACTGTACAAATTCTCCTATGTGTTTTTCTGTTGGTGTCTAAATACTGTAGGGTTAGAGGGCAATGGAGTGAGCATCAAGACTGAGGCCTTGGCCGTGTTTGGCGCTTGCTGGCGGAAGCGTGCTGACGCGCGCTCCCGCTCAGCACTGAGCCCCTACAGTCGCAATTAGAGCGGCTTTAGTAGGGGCTCACCTGCGCTTCCGCGCGCTTGCGGAAGCGCAGGTCTTAGGGGAATTTAAAATTCCCCCGCTTGCCGGCGAGACAGGCCGGTCACGTGAGCGGTTCGCCCAATGAGGGCAAATCAGCTCTGTGACGTCACTGGCCCGCCCCCGGCCAGTGACGCGCCCGCCCCCTGACGGTCTGTCCCCCTTCTGCCCCGATCCATGTCTGCTGTGTGCATGTGTGTGTGTATGCATGTGTGTGTGTGTGTGTATGCATGTGTGTGTGTGTGTGTGTGTGCCTTTGTGTGTGTGTGTGTATGCGTGTGTGTGTGTGTGTGTGTATGTGTGTGTGTGTGTGTATGCATGTGTGTGTATGTGTGTGTGTGTATGCATGTGTGTGTGTGTGTGTGTGTGTGTATGTGTATGCATGTGTGTGTGTGTGTGTGTGTGCCTTTGTGTGTGTGTGTGTGTGTGTATATGTATATGTGTGTGTGCATTGTGTGTGTGTGTATGTGTATGCGTGTGTGTGTATGCATGTGTATGTGTATGCATGTGCATGCGTGTGTGCGTGCGTGAATATATTTATCAAAGTTGCACAATGTTAATAAATAATTTATTCTCACATGTCTTTTTTTTTAAAAATGTAAATATTATATAATACACATACACACACACACACACACACACACACACACACACACACACACACACAGGTTCCCCAGTGACACACAAACACACTGACAGCTACCAAGTGACACACACACACATTGATACCCGCCTCCCAAGCGCTTGCTGTCTCCTCTATCAGGACAGCAAAAAGCTCCTGGTAGAGCGAGCGGCAGCAAGCGAGAGCGAGCAGCAGCACCTAAGCGCTTACTATGTCCCAGGCCTAACAGGAAGCCACTTATAATAATGTGAGGTGTCGTCTAAAATAAAGAAGCATCTGACACTTAAGTGCAGTTATGAGCATTACAGTGTTACATTACAGAATACAGTATATATCTTGGGAGGAAAGGGAGGAGTGGTAATGTACCTTTGAAGCTACGTGATATAGTCGGCACAGAGGACAAGGTTATTAAGGGGTTTAAATAGCAGACCAGTGTATTACTAAAACATGCCAGAAACAAGTTCTTCACAAGTTTTTAATTTACATAGTAGACTCATTTAATCACTCTCTGCTGGTTTTGTAACATTGCGCTGCAATACTGTACATTGCAGGACTTTCACACATTGAGGTATAGTAGTAACTGACCCTCTGTACTATTTTTAATATTCATGTAGACAGAGTACAGGGATTTTGTTCATTTTTAACACGGGACTGTCTTCAAATATGAATATGTTTAGACAGCTTTACATATACAGTATAGAATAAATATTATTCTAGCCAGCAGAAAAAAACTAGCTATTAAAGGTGTAATCTCTGATAGCCAACCCTCAAAAAATATAAGTTGGAAAACAATCTCCTATAATTGGTTTCTGAAAGTCAATATCTGGTCTACAGTCACTCCCAGGAAGACATAGGGGCTTATTCTGTAAGCGCCGTTAGTGCTCTCCCGCGCAATCTGCACTGAAAGCCCCATTGACTTGAATGGGGCTTTCCATGCAGAACGCACGGTAAAGCGCTAACGGTGCATACAGAATAAGCCCCATGGAGTCTCCGGTATTGCCCATTGAGGTGTATATTAAGCACCTACATGGATTTTGCACGTGATGGTTGAAAACACTGGAAAGATTATTTGATGCACTGCGTTTTAGGTGACATCAGGAGCAGTACTCTACTATTCCTGCAAGTTCCTGGTTCAGGACTCTGTCCAACGCTTGGAAAGTCCAAACTTGTGTGCCCAGGCAGATTATCTGTGTAGATAAACTTATAAGACTGTGTGACTAGCAGTTCATTGATATGTTTATTGAAATGGGTGGGAGCAAGAACAGAACATTGTCGTAAGCCCTTTGCTTGTTTCATCCAGGATCTCCTATATATTGTCCGCACCACCTGTCACATAGCAGAAGTTGGATTGCATCCACCACCCACTTCGGAAGTACATGGGATACTCAAGAGTGCCAGTCTGTGTCATAGGCAGCTGTTCAGGAAAACAGTTCCAGTCATCATAATTTTCTGGAAACCGTTTTCCGTTAACATGGACAGCGCCCGCACTTGATCAGTGTTACGGCAAGGTCTAAATCCTGCTTGCTCAACACAGAAATTATTTTCTATGATTTACATTTGAACAGAACTCGAGATCCCTTTATAATTAATATATATATATATATATATATATATATATATATATATATATATACACAGGCAGACCCCGCATTAACGTACGCAATGGGACCGGAGCATGTATGTAAAGCGAAAATGTACTTAAAGTGAAGCACTACCTTTTTCCCACGTATCGATGCATGTACTGTACCTCAATCGTCATATATGTGCATAACTGATGTAAATAACGCATTTGTAACAGACTCTATAGTCTCCCTGCTTGCGCACAGCTTCGGTACAAGTAGGGAGCCGGTATTGCTGTTCAGGACGTGCTGACAGGCGCATGCGCGAGCTGCCGTTTGCCTATTGGCGACATGTACTTACTCGCGAGTGTACTTAAAGTGAGTGTCCTTAAACCAGGGTATGCCTGTATATACAGTGGTCGACAAATCACCAAAAAATCTACTCGCCCAATAAAAATCTACTCGCCACCTAGTACCAAACGTGTGCTGCTTGGGCCAATAGGAGCTCGCCACGATGTTAAATCCACTCGCCCGGGGCGAGCAAATGTATAGGTTTGTCGAACACTGTATATATATATATATATTATCAAAACTTTGAAGTGGGAAATATGCTTTTAATGTTTGTGGTAAGTAGATGCAATGGTTAGAATGGAGTGAAATATGCTGAGGTGAGAGATAGGAATCAGAAGGAGAGGGAGTGAGAGTCGACAATTGCTACAGTCAGTAATACCACAGTTAGTGAAAGTTCAGGGAATTCTCTAATAATTGCTTTTCAGGGCAGGGTGTGTGGAAAATACCTGCTAACTGCATATTGAAGGATGTCACCAGTAATTAGGTTATCATTTTACTGCCAACTCATCAGCAGCATTCCTCCAGAGATGGAATGTGAAGATGGATGGGAAGTTTTCCCCCCTATATTTCTTTAACGGAATAAGGGGTCGTGAACTTTGTTCTCAACCTGTTATTAAGACATTCTGAATTTCTTCTCAATGTTATTTTTAGAAAGCTGACTTAAAAGGATCTACATTTGGACGTGAAATAATAAAGGTAAAATGTTCATAAATCACATGACCTACGTGGAAACAAAGAGTTGATGACCGATAAGCACCGTTTGGCAAACCTGGTCTGCTTTCCTATGCTACTATATAGCCTCAGGCCATGTGCGTTATACTGTAAAGCTGTTTCTCCTTGCTGGTCATCCATTCATTTAAATGGTCTGATCTCTGCTCCAACACATAGGAGATGGCTTTATAGCATATTGAATGGGACTCATCCCTTTCCTTAATGTTTCATTATCACAATTCATGACAGATTTAATGTGAACCTGCTACCCCAAAAACATATGTAATCCCCCTCCTTGTGGGTTTAGTAGTGTTCTACAAGGAGTTAATGGTGATGAAGCAGATGCTGAGTTCCGACCTATGTCAAAGGAGGTATAAAGGAGTAAGCAGAGAGTTCTGGAGTAGAGGTTCCAGCATGGCAGAAGGAGAGGAGCCTCGGGGAGTAGAGGTAGGGGACATATCCCTTAAAGTATTGTATAGGTCAGGCTGCCTTTTATTGTGTTACCATTAGGGATAGTGCACATCAGCTAGGATCCCATAACATAGCCATAATGAGAAGAGCATGTCCCAGTAATGGGAATGTATACATGCCTCAGTGGGCAAAGCTGAAAAGCCACCAGGATGTCCGGGGATCAGCCCTACAAGTGGATCCCTTTCCACAGTATTCAGTCCCCCCTGAGGAAGTAGTAATTCCAGAACAGGGCAATAAAGTAACACTAATGTTACACAGAACAAGCCAGGATTTCAGCAGGGGCCTGCAAGATGGTATTATAAAGGGGGGCCGGGTCCAAAGTATGAAGCAACTACTATATCAAGGAAATGTGTCTCTCACGAGTGTCAAGAGTGGGCACTCAGGGAACACAAGTATCAAGGGTGATAGTGGTATGGATGAAATGTAGTACAACTATGTCCATCTATTAGTTTTTCACACATGGCTTCTCCATTTTGGCTTTATTTTTGTTAAATAAATCATGACACGGTGTAATGTGTCATGTTGTTGTTCATCTGAGGTTGTATTTACCTAATATTAAGACCTGCTAAGGAACAGATGATTGTTATTAAGCGTTATAAGCCTGCAGCCACTTCACGGCATGTTCTATGTCTTCCGATTGAGGGGAGCGCAAGTGGTCCATAGCGTATATAAAATAAGAAGAATATAGAGAACAAAAAAATATATAACCCAATGGTCAAGCTCAATGAAGATAGACACTAAACACTTACAAATAGTAGAATACAGGTACTACACTATATTGTGCTATTCTCTCCACCTACATGTTATATCGAGTGGATGACCTCACGCAATATACAGATTGAAGAACTACTTGATAGATTCTCCACCCCACCCCTTGCTACTCCTGTTGCAGAGAGAAGTGTCACCAACACGCTTACCTGTATTCTACTATTTGTGAGTGTTTAGTGTCTATCTTCATTGAGCTTGACCATTGGGTTATACATTGTTGCACTATATTCTTCTTATTCTTATTTTAAATACACTGTGGACCACTTGCGCTCCCCTCAATCGGAAGACATAGAAGATTCATACAGATCTGGAAAGGATCTATAGAGGGTTTTTCTTGAAGCTGCTACTTATTACTATTATCACTTTTATTCACTATTGGTGGTGGTTAAGTTATTATGATGGCACATTAAATTGCACGATATTAGTTGTGTGATGGTAGTAAGAGTATTATAAGAGTTCACATTTATTTTGTCCTTCACCTATTAGTAATAGTTCATTAGGAGCGCCCAATTACACCCCCTTTTGTTTCACACTTCACGGCATGACCAGTATGCAGGTCCTAACACTACCTGTGAAAATTTTCATTAACCTCTGCAGTGGAGGGAGAATGGTCTTAATAGACCTGTCCTGCACAAGTGCATAAAAAAACCTGCGACGAGAGTACAATGTCCCACAAACGCACATTAGAAACTCTCGATCTAACACGTCATGACCTCAGAGGCAATTAAACTATTATGGGGGGGGAGTTGTTGTTTTAGCAGGGGCTTTCCCATTAAGAAACAAACTAATGCAATTATCCATTTATAAATATCAGTATTTTTTTGTTTTCTTTGAATTCCCGAGCAACACCGGGGACTTTCAGCTAGTACTGTATACAACGTATGTGTAGCCATGCATAATAATGACTGCGTACATCTTCCCTGTTGGCAGTAAGTCCTGGTAAGTACAGGCCTGCCAACAGTAGTTATGGAGGTTTTCCCTCACACCCTGGTGTGGTGCCCTGTGTAAGGAAGGGAGTGGCTGTAATGCTCTAAGTCCCTGTATAGTGACTCAGAGATGCGCCTGCCCCCTGAGGTATAAAGGGCACAACACTGTCAGTTAGAGTGTGACAAGTGGCTGCAAAGTAGTTGCAAGTGTGTTAGCCAGCAGTGTGTGTGAAGCAGCTGGTAAATGTAGCTCCTGCATAAGGAATGGAGGAATACTTTGTGACCCTAGTGCTGTAACAGCGGTAGCGAGAGTGACCAATCAAGTCGTCTAAGCCACACTGTGTCCAGGGACCTGGCGAGTGGTGGATCTCTCCCTAGGAGAAAGGGAATCCACTTCAATACGGAGGGCGTACCTGGCCAAAGGGACAGCACGGAGAGTGTGGCGGCTAGAGCGGGCAGCTGCATGGGGCAGTCTGCTACATCCCAACCACATTAAAGATGCATGTTCAAAGATACCCCCGCTGTGTGAGTGTGAAGTTACTCAGCAGTGGCAGTCACCACCGAGAGAGAGTTCCTCACGCACAGGACCATCCCTGCGGAAGTATAGATCCCTGATGAGGTGGAGGCGCTGCACATGAAGTAAGTTGGACTCGTAACCACTACCTCAGATACCTGTCCTGATGATATCCTCTTATAACACCAAGCGGGAGACTCAGGAGTCCTGTTACTTGCAGGTGCACCACCACACACGACCTTGTAATGGGGACCGGTTAGACCACACGGGCCAATGTGAGATTGGGTGGGTCAGACAAGGGGGGTCCAGCCGTTACAATTGGAGGCGCTGCTGAGATACCTGTTAACAGGACAGGCTTTTGCTAGGCACACATTAGGAAACAGGGAAAGTGTCTGCTGCCACTTTGTGCTGCGTGGGACGGAGCCAGGGGTAGTCAGGGAGATGCTGGAGCTGCATGCCGCAAAGACGCCTTGGGATCCGTTAGGGGTTAGTGAGTCTGGAGCCGGGCGCTATTGCTGTTCTAGTCGCCTTGAGGTAGCGCTAGCGGGGGACGCCTGAAGGGGTAAACTGGTAACTTAGGGCAGGAATTCTGGAAGGGTCCGCACTAGGCTAGCCAAAAGTAGGTCGACGCCCAAAGTACTGCATGGAAGAGCCAGAGTACTCTAGTCTCCATTCCAGATCACTTACAAAGGAGCACAGACTGTAGGAATGTGTTACAGTAGACACAGAAAGAGTGAGCCAAGCCTGAGGTAGTGCAAACACGAGTCAGATCTACATTAGGTACACAAGGTGGTGCACAAGGCATGTTTATTGTACGGATGTGGTAGCTGCCCCGCAGAGTGGAGCTCCACGTACAGGAAATCGGTGTTCAACGATCAAGAGAGACCTGTCAGAATGGAGGATCTGCACAGAGCAGAAGGTCCAGGATGGCGGGGAGAGAGAACCACAAGAATGGAGGATCTGCCTAGAGTAGAAGGTCCAGGATTGCGGTCAGAGGAAGAACACGCATATGAACTGTGCGTGGACGAAGAACAAGCTACAGAAGAGACTTTTGTGAGTTTGTTGTGGAATGGCGTGAAAGCCGTGGCTGAGCCGTGTTTATCATGTTTTTGTTCTCGGGATGATACCCCTGAGAATAATGAGCATGACAGTGTTATCCGATGGGAGGAACGAAATGGACTTTGTTATACCCCAATTAACAAACAGCCAGATGCTACCTCATATGGAAAGAAGGACAATACTTACCAAGATGGCGGTTCCCGCGTTCCCGGGATACCGCGTGGGCATGCTGCAGAAAGTCTTGCAACTTTGCAGTTTGCTAATTGTTGGTCAGGATTGGCGCCAACGAGAAAACTCCACCCCGTTGGGGAGTTTGGCGCGAAAGCTGGAGCCGCGCCCTCATGGACTATGACTCACTCTGCACCTGTGCTGGGTCAGCCTACAAGTCTACGAGACATCCCCCTAGTTTCAACCAGGGGGAGTGGTTTGCAGTTCCACCGGATATTGATGGAGAAAGAAGGAGGAGGGGTTGCCAAACCCGCCCCTGCCCTTCAGTTGCGAAGAGCCAGTGACCAGTACAGACCTCTGAAACGAGTGCCTCCGCTGGTGAAAATGGCTGCAGTTGCTGATAAAGTGGACCAGAGTCCGTTGATCTCTACTCATCCCTACTCGGCTCCAGGAGGCTTCCTGATCATCCGGGTAGAGGGTGTGGAGACTGTGGCGTGTCTTTGCCTGCAGTGCCGACTGCCGGGCGGAGCCATGGGCAGCGAGGCCCGATGCCCCCACTGTGGACTGCAGTACATGTGGCCCATGACCACTTTTGTACCGGTACAAGCGGTGGGAGTAGCAGGAACTGTCCCGATGCCGATCGACGAGCAGCCGGGAGCACTATGGAATGAGAGTGCAGGTCCCGCGGAGTCGGAGTCAGGTTCGGTGCTCCCGACGGAGAAACCCAGCCATCGGAGAGGTGATCACCGAGGAGCCCATCGCCGGTCTCCTACTGGGATGCCTCGGCCGAATTGCAAGTTAGAATCCTCGGACGAGGAGTGTGCTAGGCTGTCGAGTAAGATGGTCATAAAGAGAGACTGTCATACTATTGGTACGCCATGGAGAGATGCCATTCCCCGTGGTGTAGAGACGCGGAGTAGAGTGTCTCCAGTACCGCGACCACCCGATCGCCGGAGTCCCCCTGCCGTGGTGACTAGTGGATCGGAAGGAGGTCGATCCACCCCGACCCTGCGAGGTACTAAGATGACACAGTGCCTGTCGCAGACCCAGGGGGTGGAGGAGAAAGAAGAGCGAGTCCAGAGCCAGACTGGATCGCGCAGCAGACGGGCGTTGCCGGATGTCCTCGTGGAGGAAGAGATCCCGATTGGGGATCCAACCCAAGATGGCGTCGAAGCACGTGCGTGCACGGAGGGGATTCCGGATGACCAGAGCTGCATCGAGTGGGAGATGATCGCGCCTCTGCGGTCGAGCAGCGGAAGTCGTTCACCTCCTGCCAGACGGAATGGGCGCTCGAGTCAGAGAGTGAAGAGCCCAACTGCCGGTGAGAAAGAGAGACTTTGTGCCGAAGCCGAGACAGGTATTGCTGGGGAGCAGGTCGTAACCCTGCCTATACCTACGATTCGGTCCCGTCCCCAAACCCCGTCCACCCCCAAGGTTAGCCCCAAGGCCCTAGCTAAAGCCCCTGTCCCCGTCACTATTTCATTCGGGTCCAGTTCTAGCTTAGGGTTGTTAGGGTATTCCCGGGGTCCTATCCAAGGACGGACTGGAAGCCTGGACTGGGGAACGTCCGATGATGGATCGGAGGGTGGAGGGAGGATTTCTCGACGTGGGTCGATGGCCAGTGAGAGTTATAGCGCGCTGGGTATTGAGGGCGGACACTGGTCACAGAGTAAGAGCCAAGTGGGGCGATCTGAGGGTACGTCCGGGGTATCTTCGGGTGGGCCTGATGAGGAATCGATAGAGGAGTCTATAGAACCTAGTTCCGAAGAACGGAAGGAGACTAGGTGGTGGGCCCCGTTGTACGAAGGGTATGTTGCTTGGTTCGACCGCACCCGATTTATCCTAGAAAGGGAGGGGGTGGTTGATCACTGGTGGGCTGCCGGTGACTTTGATGACGAGGCATACCTTAGGGCCCTAAGGGTAAGGTGGGATCGTATCCAGGCAGGCCTTATTATCCCAAAGGGATCCGCAGGGTTGGATGACCCGGTAGAGACCGATGAGCCCCTGTCATGGGTGCTACCCGGGGCGGCTGGCGAAAGTAAGTTGACCAGGACTTGCCGAGCTAAACGGGCTATTGAGGCAAAATACAGAAGGTCGCATGGGCTTGATTACCCGTATGTCCCGGAACCTCTAATGAGAGAGATAGAGGAGAATAGGGAGAGATGGCTTAAAAACGATATCCAGCACTATATCGTAGATAAAGGGGGAGCCATTAAAGGAATTCAGGCCGAGCAGAGGGTAGCTCAACTTATGCGGGTCTGGAAGATAGGACGCAGTGTGTACATGCACAAAGTGGTGTATTGCAATGAGCGAGGGATACCACGGGAATACAGCGTGACTGTGCATGATGCCGCGGGGCGGGAGGTGAAGAAGCCAGATCCTCGACATTATTATTGAGTGCCAAATTAGAGTGGTCTGCTTTTTCGTTAGCGCTCCCTGCTGGTCAGTGAGTGAGATGGGCTTGCATTATTATGTCAATGTGATGATGTTTGCCATGTTATTTGTGTGTTCTTTTGCAGTGTTTCCTGGCGCAAGGTACACCAAATTTAGGTCCCAGCCGGGACGGTGGGTATTAACCAGGGGTAGTATGTAGCCATGCATAATAATGACTGCGTACATCTTCCCTGTTGGCAGTAAGTCCTGGTAAGTACAGGCCTGCCAACAGTAGTTATGGAGCTTTTCCCTCACACCCTGGTGTGGTGCCCTGTGTAAGGAAGGGAGTGGCTGTATGCTCTAAGTCCCTGGATAGTGACATCAGAGATGCGCCTGCCCCCTGAGGTATAAAGGGCACAACACTGTCAGTTAGAGTAGTGACAAAGTGGCTGGCAAAGTAGTTGCAAGTTGTTAGCCAGCAGTTGTGTGAAGCAGCTGGTAAAATGTATGCTCCTGCATAAGGGATTGGAGGAATACTTTTGTGACCCTAGTGCTGTAACTAGCGGTAGCAGAGTGACCAATCAAGTCTGTCTAAGCCACACTGTGTCCAGGGACCTGGCGCAGTGGTGATCTCCCTAGGAGAAAGGGAATCCCACTTCAATACAGGAGGGCGTACCTGGCAAAGGGACAGCACGGAGAGATGTGCGGCTAGAGCGGGCAGCTGCATGGGGCAGTCTGCTACATCCCAACCTACATTAAAGATGCCATGTTCAAAGATACCCCCGCTGTGTGAGTGTGAAGTTACTCAGCAGTGGCAGTCACCACCGAGAAGGAGTTCCTCACCAGGACCATCTCCCTGCGGAAGCATAGATCCTGATGAGGTGGAGGCGCTGCACATGAAGTAAGTTGGACTCGTAACCACTACCTCAGATACCTGTCCTGATGATATCCTCTTATAACACCAAGCGGGAGACTCAGGAGTCCTGTTACTTGCAGGTGCACCACCACACACGACCTTGTAATGGGGACCGGTTAGACCACACGGGCCAATGTGAGATTGGGTGGGTCAGACAAGGGGGGTCCAGCCGTTACAATTGGAGGCGCTGCTGAGATACCTGTTAACAGGACAGGCTTTTGCTAGGCACACATTAGGAAACAGGGAGAGTGTCTGCTGCCACTTTGTGCTGCGTGGGACGGAGCCAGGGGTAGTCAGGGAGATGCTGGAGCTGCATGCCGCAAAGACGCCTTGGGATCCGTTAGGGGTTAGTGAGTCTGGAGCCGGGCGCTATTGCTGTTCTAGTCGCCTTGAGGTAGCGCTAGCGGGGGACGCCTGAAGGGGTAAACTGGTAACTTAGGGCAGGAATTCTGGAAGGGTCCGCACTAGGCTAGCCAAAAGTAGGTCGACGCCCAAAGTACTGCATGGAAGAGCCAGAGTACTCTAGTCTCCATTCCAGATCACTTACAAAGGAGCACAGACTGTAGGAATGTGTTACAGTAGACACAGAAAGAGTGAGCCAAGCCTGAGGTAGTGCAAACACGAGTCAGATCTACATTAGGTACACAAGGTGGTGCACAAGGCATGTTTATTGTACGGATGTGGTAGCTGCCCCGCAGAGTGGAGCTCCACGTACAGGAAATCGGTGTTCAACGATCAAGAGAGACCTGTCAGAATGGAGGATCTGCACAGAGCAGAAGGTCCAGGATGGCGGGGAGAGAGAACCACAAGAATGGAGGATCTGCCTAGAGTAGAAGGTCCAGGATTGCGGTCAGAGGAAGAACACGCATATGAACTGTGCGTGGACGAAGAACAAGCTACAGAAGAGACTTTTGTGAGTTTGTTGTGGAATGGCGTGAAAGCCGTGGCTGAGCCGTGTTTATCATGTTTTTGTTCTCGGGATGATACCCCTGAGAATAATGAGCATGACAGTGTTATCCGATGGGAGGAACGAAATGGACTTTGTTATACCCCAATTAACAAACAGCCAGATGCTACCTCATATGGAAAGAAGGACAATACTTACCAAGATGGCGGTTCCCGCGTTCCCGGGATACCGCGTGGGCATGCTGCAGAAAGTCTTGCAACTTTGCAGTTTGCTAATTGTTGGTCAGGATTGGCGCCAACGAGAAAACTCCACCCCGTTGGGGAGTTTGGCGCGAAAGCTGGAGCCGCGCCCTCATGGACTATGACTCACTCTGCACCTGTGCTGGGTCAGCCTACAAGTCTACGAGACATCCCCCTAGTTTCAACCAGGGGGAGTGGTTTGCAGTTCCACCGGATATTGATGGAGAAAGAAGGAGGAGGGGTTGCCAAACCCGCCCCTGCCCTTCAGTTGCGAAGAGCCAGTGACCAGTACAGACCTCTGAAACGAGTGCCTCCGCTGGTGAAAATGGCTGCAGTTGCTGATAAAGTGGACCAGAGTCCGTTGATCTCTACTCATCCCTACTCGGCTCCAGGAGGCTTCCTGATCATCCGGGTAGAGGGTGTGGAGACTGTGGCGTGTCTTTGCCTGCAGTGCCGACTGCCGGGCGGAGCCATGGGCAGCGAGGCCCGATGCCCCCACTGTGGACTGCAGTACATGTGGCCCATGACCACTTTTGTACCGGTACAAGCGGTGGGAGTAGCAGGAACTGTCCCGATGCCGATCGACGAGCAGCCGGGAGCACTATGGAATGAGAGTGCAGGTCCCGCGGAGTCGGAGTCAGGTTCGGTGCTCCCGACGGAGAAACCCAGCCATCGGAGAGGTGATCACCGAGGAGCCCATCGCCGGTCTCCTACTGGGATGCCTCGGCCGAATTGCAAGTTAGAATCCTCGGACGAGGAGTGTGCTAGGCTGTCGAGTAAGATGGTCATAAAGAGAGACTGTCATACTATTGGTACGCCATGGAGAGATGCCATTCCCCGTGGTGTAGAGACGCGGAGTAGAGTGTCTCCAGTACCGCGACCACCCGATCGCCGGAGTCCCCCTGCCGTGGTGACTAGTGGATCGGAAGGAGGTCGATCCACCCCGACCCTGCGAGGTACTAAGATGACACAGTGCCTGTCGCAGACCCAGGGGGTGGAGGAGAAAGAAGAGCGAGTCCAGAGCCAGACTGGATCGCGCAGCAGACGGGCGTTGCCGGATGTCCTCGTGGAGGAAGAGATCCCGATTGGGGATCCAACCCAAGATGGCGTCGAAGCACGTGCGTGCACGGAGGGGATTCCGGATGACCAGAGCTGCATCGAGTGGGAGATGATCGCGCCTCTGCGGTCGAGCAGCGGAAGTCGTTCACCTCCTGCCAGACGGAATGGGCGCTCGAGTCAGAGAGTGAAGAGCCCAACTGCCGGTGAGAAAGAGAGACTTTGTGCCGAAGCCGAGACAGGTATTGCTGGGGAGCAGGTCGTAACCCTGCCTATACCTACGCCAATGTGAGATTGGGTGGGTCAGACAAGGGGGGTCCAGCCGTTACATATGGAAAGCAGCAAGTCGGTAAACGGTCTTCCCCACACTCTCTTTACATGAACGGCTACTGTGTGGCTGCATTTCAGGTCCCTGCAGGGACAATATAAAATGGACGTATTTGTATTTTTTTGCAAGCCTTAATTTGGTAATGATTTTGTTGTAACAAAAGAAACCTTGCCCTTATTCCACCAAAAAACTGTTAGCGAAGCGTATGTTAAACAGATCTCATTGGGGGCAGCTTTATTAATAATGTTTAGGAGATAATTTACATATAGTTGCTGTTTGAAACACAGCGTGTTATAAATAATTACACTAGAGCCTAGAATTTCCTGTAGGAATTACCTTTTTACCCTGATCTGCTGCTTGTCACCTGAGTTTAGCACTTTTTGGGAATGTTGAAAGACTCCTTCCTGCCTTCTGCTCCTCGTGACTATTTAGGACATTATGACGGCCTGAGTAGGAAGTTCCCAAAGGAGCAGTGTCCCTGCAGGGCAACTTACAGTTAATTTCTTTAATTGAAAGCTATTAACAAAAGGCATTGTGAAATCATATGAATATAATAAAAACTTATATTTGTTTAAATGCTTTCAGTTCCAATGAATTTACAGTGGGGAATTCATGTGTTCTTCATTGTGCAATATTATCAGCATTAACACTTGGGTAAGCTACAGTATGTACTAGATAAGGTAAGTGATGGAGAAGATTTGAGTGGAGCTGAACTCTTCTCCAACTCTGGGAAGCGGCTTCAACCATGAGATCGAGACCCATATTTACTATGTGTTGCAGGTTCATAAGGCACCTTCTGCCAAATGTGTTATACTAAAAGAAACTCAGAAGGATCCAGCGCTCCACGGTTTTCTAAATAAAATAAATTTATTGTGCCACACAACGTTTCGACCAATAGGTCTTTCTCAAGTGACTAGCAGGTACTTCCTTGAACCAGCAGCACCGGTAAACTGTATACTTAATTTACTTTGTGGAGTGCAGCCTAACCCCCCTTTAAAATACTAAAAGAAACAGCATTGCCTTCCACCTTCAGCGCTGATTGATTTGTTCTGCTAGAGAGTTTCTGAATCGTGAATAACTTTTAATATTTAAGTTATTTTTGAGGTGTTTTTCTTTCTGTGTCCAATATATTTCCAGACTTTTACTGGGCATTTTAAGTCTTCACATATGAGGTGCAATTTATACAAAATTGAAATAAAGGTGATTGGTCAAGATGGGCGGATTCGGATCCACCTCATATCATCGGCCAGTTCCTTTGGTTCGCAGATTTCTGCAAATCAGTCTCAAAAAAATTCATCACCGACATTCCAATCCAATTCCACTAGCCACTGGCGCAGTCTAAGAATCCAATCCGGATTGTATCCAATGGCGGTTCTGAATTAATCTGCATCGATTGAAAGTGGAACAATGTGCCGATGTATTTTACACCACGGTATGGATTTTAAATGGAAACCTCTGGAAATTCTGCAAAACGGATTTTGACATTTTCGGCCATCTCTTGTGATTGGTCTGTTTTAAAAAAAATCAGCTAAAATTAAGTATTTCAAATAAATGTAGAAACATTAGATGTTACCATAGTAACCAAATGCTTAAAAGGTGGCCTGCAGAAAATAAAAACAGTCACATTTTACAGAGCACAGATGAGTTACATGTTTGCTTACTTTAAACGTGATTGAATGTTTCTAAGGAAGGCAGTTACTTGGGTAAATTATCAACATACAGCCACGGCCCCTTTTATTCTCCAACATCTCCGAATTTTTTCGGGATTTTTTCCGAATGCCACGCACTTCACCGCACTTCACCGCACTTCACCACGTTCATGCCGCATTCTGACTGCATTCATACCGCATTCACACCCGCGGTTGATGTGTTTATTGATGTGTTTATTGATAATGGTTCGGATTTAATTGGTTGCAATTCTTCGCGTATATGCCAGATGCCAGATATTCATGAATTGTAATGCACATGCGCTTCAGTAATGTATCGACTTGCAGGTGTTTAAAAGAATACAACAGTGGTCCATTCTAAACTGGCCTTGGGACTGAACAATGTTGCCGTATTTTATTCTGTTTTTGAAATATCAATGCACAGTCAAGCGAGTCTCCTGTAAGCAATATCATTGGCTGAGCAGCTTCTACAGTAGATACTGAACAATTGGTGGAACGCTAGGCGCATGCGCATTGGAACCTTCTTGAAACGCATATGCGTGTCATTACATCAATAGTAGGCGCATGCGCATGTGAACAGGAGACGCCCCCCCGAGAAAATTATTGGTGGGGCTGACTGTGGGAACTTCTTTAGGGGACTGACTGACCATTACAGTAAAACTTTTACTTTTTTTCCCTCAGAAAATAAAATTTTGTCATCTCATGCGGAAAACGGCAAATGGAGGGTTTTCGATGGATAATAGCGCTTTGTGTTACAATGCCTGCACATTGCTGAATCTGATTTAAAAAAAAACACGTACCGGAGTCTACAGTTTAGTGGCCGTTGTTATTGATTAGGATAGAATACCTGAAACAGTATGCTGTTGTTTTCAGACCGTATACAATACTTTTTTATATATACTGTATAATAAACCCGAAAAATAAAAAGTATGCATTTATTCTACATGTATTCCAGTACATATGTGTATTCTATACCCGTACAGCATGTATTGTTTTAATACTCTTGTGATGTACTGTACAGTGCCGAGCATGCCTGCAGTATACTGTACAGTATGCCTGGACAGTACTGTATGTTCTAGAAACACTGTATTTTGTTACAGTATAAAAGGGGACAATGGAACAATTTAAAACAAATCAACATTTTCTTTTATTGGTGGAGTAAGTACAAAAACATTTATTTACAAATACAATTTAAAAACATTTTAAGTGTACAGCAATTCAAAACATTAACAGGTGTATGGTTTACTGCTAATGAAAACATTTATGTACAGAAAGTCAAAACATTTACAGTAGGATGGTGTACACAACAGTCAGTCAGGCCTGCACAACTCCAGTCCTCGAGGGGCGCAAACAGCCCCGTTTTTAAGGATAACCTTGAAAACCGGGCCTGTTTGCGGCCTTCGGGGACTGGAATTGTGCAGGTCTTGTGTACAGTAAGTAAAAACATTTCTTTATTAACACAAGTTAAAACACGCAACATCTCCTTTATTAAAGTGCAGAAAGTCAAAACATGTACAGCACAACAGTATGGTGTTATTAAAAAAAATTCTTATTCATAAAATTAAAAAAACGCAACATCTCCTTTATTAAAGTACAGAAAGTCAAAACATTTACAAAAACATTTACAAAAAATAAACAACAGTGGAACAGTCACGCAAATTCGATCCCCACCAGATTGTCCTTCCAGGGCCGATGCCTTGTATGGCGCAAAATGCCATTAATGGAGTCTCGAACGATTTTCAATAAAGGATCTGAAATTGAAAAATATCGCCGCAATTCCTCCATAATAATCCTTCTTAAATTTTCAGGAAGCGCCCTTTTTTCGCGATTTCCTTCGTAGTTTACATTGTAGACCCACCCGCAGTACACCAAGTAGGACACGTGGTGCTTAAAAATTAACATGGCATACTTGTGGGGTAAACCAGCACTCATCACCCTATACTTCTCCCTGAGTGCCGGTGGCAGCTCGCGCAGGATGATGTCGGGCACCGTATCGATGCAAGCGTATGTAGGTTGGGTTCTGGGAGTGGGTGTTCTTCTGGGAGCGGATGTGCTTGTGGCGGCGGGCGAGGGTAGGTTGTTTGGGAGGAAGCTTTCCTCCTGTCTTGGTCGCCGTGTTGTCTCCTGGCGTGGTCTTGACGGGGTTGTCATGTTATCCTCCTCCTCAACGGCATACATGTACACAAATTCTTCTGGTGGAGGGGGTGCGCTTGTTGTTGGAAGGTGGTTGAAGGTCCCATTCATCACATCCATGCCACCCTCCTGCTCCAGTGTCGGGGATACAGGGGCATGAAAACCGAGCAAATGATGTATCCCCGCTATGTCAGTCTCTATCTTCTCCATCTGTCGATCCATCTTCTCCATCCGTTGATCCATCTTCTGCATCCGTTGATCCATATTTAGCATGGTCTCTAAAAGCAGATCTATCTTTACCAGCACAGTAGAGTTCCCGGGGATATCCACACTTAACCCATTCAGCATGCGGTCTAACGAGCTGGTTCTTGTGCATGGCGTGCTATGGACATCTGGGTGGATGGGTGCTACGGAGGATGAGATGGGGGTTCCATGGAGAGAAGCGGCAGCGTTGTCGAAGAAGGATGTACAAAGCGACCTGTGGATTTCCGGGCGAGAAGCGGCAGAGTCGTCTAAGCGTAATGGAGAAAGTGACCCGTGGATTTCAGGGGCACCAGCTGCAGCGTCGTCGAAGAGCAGTGGCGAAGATGGGCTGTGGGTTTCCGGGAGAGCGGAGGCAGCATCGTGGACGAGTAGTGGAGAAGTATGGCTGTAGATTTCCGGGAGAGCGGCGGCAGAGTCGTCGAAGCATAAACGAGGAAGTGGCCTGCGGGTTCGATGGGTTGGCTGCCATTTGTTTTGCGTTGAGTGTACATCACCGAATTTCTTCTTGACATAATAAGGCTTACGTGTATTAAAACCCTTAGCCTTTGGGGTCAGCAGAAGGTTTTCTTTATTGGCCTTAGCCTGTCGCTTTGGCCTTGGCTTGGAAACGGCTGCCGCCTTTCGCTTTTTCTGTGTGATAGGCACAGCAGAGGCGAGTGGCTTCTTGCGTCCGTAGAATCGGGGTTGATCCATGGAAGCAGATGGCACAATGCAGTATCTGGACAAGGGCAAGTTCAGATAAAGATCATCGAGTGGTGGGCTATGCAAAGTGTGTAACCTTTTATGCATGGCGACGAGGTACAGGTGTTGAAAGTGGGCGTACTCTAATGTGAGTCATTACTGTATAAATACACCATCCATTTTGTGGATTCACTGCACATTGAATACACATCGACTAAACATCGAATATACATTCTTGTGTTTGTATTTCTTTCTATTTGCAGCAATGCCTGTTAAAAAGATTTCAAAGGATCTCAGCATGAGAATTAAGGAGATGTACACGAGCGGACACTGAATTGCAGATATCCAATGCTGGTTAGCTGCTTCTGGCCTCGTTGTGTCATCAACCACCGTGTGCTATCATGCACACGGAAAAACCAAACAACGCACGAGGACACAAACGGTAACTAACGCGTAAGTATATTTATATAACTATATAATACAGTATATCTATTATTGTTTATATTGCTGCATATTAATTGAACTATATATTGTGTAGATCTATCTCATTTTATAGTTATTTCGGTATATTTATATAACTACAGTATATAATTCTAAAGTATTAGACTTTGAAGACAACAGCTCGCGAACGCCCCCCTGAGTTTTTAGACGGTATTGCAGTATTGCAGACAGCGCTAATAAAATGCTAATATTACGAGCGCTAAAATACCGCAATATACTTTGGAAAAAAAAAAAAAAAAACTGCCCGCGGTTATCAGAGTTGCGCCGCTACGGCCGCACTAGGGTAAAGGCGGCCGCCACTGTATGCATTTATTTTCTTATTTTATGCAACAAAACCATTTCTTGGTTGGTTTCTGAGTTTCATGCATTTTAGCGGGATTTACTCTTTTGTTTCACCAGGATGTTCAGATCGGGGAGTTCTTATGTAATTCTGCTGTTTCTGTAAGTTGGGGCAGCAGACGATCTGTGAGAAACCCTGATTATTTTCTACCTAACTTAAAGATTTCACTACTAATAATTTTGAAACTCTATTATATATATATTTTTTTTTTAAATTGAACACTAGGGTTTTAAGTGTTGGTGAACTGAGTGTACATATTTTTGGTAACCGATGTGCATCTGTCTTCAAATTTGTTTGTCAAAACGGAAACCTTTTTCACATTTTGAGTCTGCAACATTTTTGCAAAAATGAACAGTGCTCAGAATTGTCATCAATTTTGACACGTTTGCCATACAATTGTACCACTTTTCACCAGAATTTAGCTACACTAACATTATATAAAGGGCCACAGGACCTTCCACACTGACTTTTAACATGGCCAATTTTTTTGTTTTTTGCACAGCATTATGATTTTTTTTTAGCAAATACAAATTGGCACATTTCTCCTGGTATGGAAACTTCTGCCAAAATGTCACTTGTCTCTAGTGGTAACATACTTTCACTCATGTTGTAGGCAAGCCAAGCATCACATTTCTTATTATATTGTGAAATTTTGAAGCACTTATCTGATCTTAATTACACTGCTGTTTACAAAATGTCATAACATTTGACTATTTCCGAATGACGCCTTCTAAAAGGAAGCATATTTGATATCAGGATATTAGCTGTCACAGGAAACATAATCCTGTTGGATTTCCGGAAGTAAGACTTTAGGGCAAGGGTGTAAAGATGAATAAAGCAGATTAATACACATTGCTCATTTTACTGTCTTACCACATGCCAGGACAAAAATGGGGACTGTTTTCTACTGATTGCAAAGCTGAGCATACAGTATAACAGCACAGTATTTATTGAAGAAAATAAGTCCCATTGAAAGACTTTTCTCTTTCTTAAATCTGAAGCAATTATTTTGCAGTGTTTCTTTCCTAATCTTGCTTTATTAAATAGACCTCATGGTTTGTTTTTTTGTTGCACAGCAGTTTTAGCTCCATACTGTAGTTTAAATATCTTCCACACCACCGCTGTACCAGCAATTGTCAACTCCTTGGGGGCTAGTGTGAAAACTGGAGTAAAACCAGTGAAGAAAAAACAGCCTCAGATTTATCAAAGAAATAGAAACAAGAGCAACTGAAGTTTTACCTTTTGTACTGGTTAAAGCCAGGAGACTTTAGTACAAACTCCATTTAGCCAGGAGACCATGTTTTCTAAAGTAAAAATACAGAGTGCTGCAACTGCATGTTGTGTCTCTGTTCATGTATACAGAGTGCTGCAACTGCACATTGTGTCTCTGTTCATGTATACAGAGTGCTGCAACTGCATGTTGTGTCTCTGTTCATGTATACAGAGTGCTGCAACTGCACGTTGTGTCTCTGTTCATGTATACAGAGTGCTGCAACTGCATGTTGTGTCTCTGTTCATGTATACAGAGTGCTGCAACTGCACGTTGTGTCTCTGTTCATGTATACAGAGTGCTGCAACTGCACGTTGTGTCTCTGTTCATGTATACAGAGTGCTGCAACTGCATGTTGTGTCTCTGTTCATGTACACAGAGTGCTGCAACTGCACATTGTGTCTCTGTTCATGTATACAGAGTGCTGCAACTGGATGTTGTGTCTCTGTTCATGTATACAGAGTGCTGCAACTGCACGTTGTGTCTCTGTTCATATACACAGAGTGCTGCAACTGCACGTTGTGTCTCTGTTCATGTATACAGAGTGCTGCAACTGCACGTTGTGTCTCTGTTCATGTACACAGAGTGCTGCAACTGCATGTTGTGTCTCTGTTCATGTACACAGAGTGCTGCAACTGCATGTTGTGTCTTCTATGTCAGCGGTGCGCAAACCGGCGGGGGGCGCAGTGTTTACAGAGGCCCTGCGCACTTCCCGAAGGCACTTCAATTAAGTGCTAGGGAAGCAGCGAAGGCCTCTGTAAACTGCACTTACTGTGAGGTCTAGGGGAATACCTCCCTCTGGAGGGGTTCCCCCCGCGACGGGACTCACCGCCGCTCCTGGTGTGCCCCCACATCGCCGTGGTGTGAGGTCCAGAGGAGCACTGTCCCCTGGAGGGGTTTCCCCCCGTGGCTGTGATCACCACCGCTCCTGCTGGGCCTCCCCTCTCCTCCGCTTCCCGCGGCGGCTGCTGACTTCGCGCATGCGCGCGCACGGCAGGGGACCTTTGCATCCGCCCTCGGGGGGTGTTCCCGCCCCAGCTGAGGCCGCGCGTGTCTCTCCCGCGTGGCGCACACGCCTGATGCGCATGCACCGCTCACAAGCTGCACATCTAATACACCTGTGGTAAGTTTCTCCCTACCAATCCCTATCTTCCCTGGGGCCGCTCCCTCGTTACTCCCCTTCTCCCTATTGGTCTTTCCTCCTACTTATACCTTGCTCAGCCATTCATTCTTTGGCTGAGCATAGCTTTGTATCACCTGTATTTACCACGGTCGTGCCTGCCTCAGTTCCTGTCTCTTTGTCTCTTTAGTGTTCCCTTGTGTACCGACCGGCCTGGCTGTGGATCCACTTTCGTCTCCTGCCCTCGGCTTGTATCCTGACCTCCTGGACTTCTCTACCCCTTCACCTTGGTTTACAGAATCCTACCTACTTCCCAGCTCTGGACCCCAGGCTCTCGGTACCACCTATCTTCTGGAACCTCCCTTCTCGTCTGGCGAGTATCTTACTTTACCTTATACGCCCAGACGGTTCCAGACGCCTATTTTCCACTTTCCAGGCGTGTCCCTGTAGCTGTGGGTGCAGTTTGTTACCCATTTCACCTCAGTTTCGGGGTCCCTCCTTGTCCGTGGTGAGCACAGCGTAACATTATGCTCAGCCCTTCAGGAATGGAGACATCTCCTGGAGGGAACGGAGACCCCCATTTCGATCTTTACAGATCATAAAAACTTACTCTACATTGAGAGTGCACGTCTCCTTGGGGCACGTCAGGCTCGTTGGTCTCTTTTTTCCGAGATTTAATTATCTCATATCTTACATTCCGGGCTCAAAGAATCTAAAGGCAGACGCACTTTCACGCCAATTCCTAGTTGAGGACAATTCCGAAGCTATTTCTGAGACAATCTTACCTTCCAAATATATGATTTCGGCTAACTCTTTTGATATCCTGGATCAGGTCATGGCAGCACAATCTAACCTCCCGAGGGACCTTAAGGTGCCGATCGACCGTATGTATGCAGCTCCTCGTTTCCGTAAGAAAATTCTTGAGTGGGGTCATTCTTCTAGGTCGGCCGGTCATCCAGGCATTAACAGAACTTCTGACCTCATTGGTCGTACCTTTTGGTGGCCAACCATGCTGCGGGACATTGCGGAGTATGTAAAGACTTGTCCAATATGCGCCCGGGTTAAGACCATTCGTAAAAAGCCTTACGGTCTTCTACAACCCCTCCCTATACCTGAACGCCCATGGAGTCATCTCTCCATGGACTTTGTGGTGGAACTTCCAATCTCTAAAGGGATGAACACCATTTTGGTTGTTGTGGATCGTTTTTCCAAATAGGCCCATTTCGTCCCTCTCAAAGGCCTGCCCAATTCCACCACTATGGCAGACATTTTTGTTAAGGAAATATTCCGCCTTCACGGAGTTCCTCTTTCCATCGTATCTGATCGAGGTACACAATTCGTCTCAAAATTCTGGCGGGCCTTCGCTCACAGGATGGATATCACCCATCATTTTTCTTCCGGGTATCATCCCCAAACTAATGGGCAGACTGAGAGAACGAACCAGACTCTGGAGCAATACCTCCGATGCTTCATCGCAGACAGCCAGGATAATTGGGTGAATTTACAACCATGGGCAGAGTTCACCCATAACTCTTTAAAGAACAGCTCCACGTTAAAATCCCCTTTTTTCATTAATTATGGCTTTCACCCGGGTCAGCTGCCCATCACCCCAGTTTTTTCCGGGGTTCCAGCGGCCGATGACCGAATCAAGGATCTTCAGGAATCCTGGAAAAGGATCCAAGAGGCCTTGAGAAAGGCAACCCACAGACAAAAGGCACAGGCAGATCGTCATTGCCGTCAGGCACCCGTCTTCAAACCAGGGGATAAGGTCTGGCTCTCCTCCAAGAACATTAGACTGAAGACTCCAAGCCACAAGCTGGCTCCCAGGTTCTTGGGACCATTCTCAGTAATAGAACAGATCAATCCGGTGGCATATCGGCTGGAACTTCCTCCATCCATGAGGATACCCTCTGTGTTCCACGTGTCACTGCTGAAACCTGTGTTCCAGAGTCCGCGGTTCCATAGGACACCGATTGACCCTAAGCCAGTCATAGTTCAGGGGCAGGAGGAGTTTGAAGTCCAGTCCATTCTGGATTCCAGGAGGACAAGGGGTTCGGTGCAATACCTGATTCACTGGAAGGGTTTTGGGCCAGAGGAAAGATCTTGGGTACCCTACCATCAAATACATGCCCCCAGACTGCTGAGACTCTTTCACTCCAAATTTCCCCAAAAACCATATTGGAGTCGTCCTGAGGCCG
>CM071567.1:186887001-187084161 GCA_036426205.1 Ascaphus truei
AGGTATTGCACTGTGTATTTTTGTCACAATGGAAGTAGCTTTGGGCAATTTTGTTCTTTGTTGTATATCCCTAAAAACCAAATGCCTCTACCATTCCGTTACTCATTTATTCGATCGGATTCTTTTTAAGCGTTGCTTTAGTTGTTTGCGTGTGTATCTATTCTATTATGTTTATGAGCTTTGTGGTTTTATCTGAGGCCTGTCTTTCGTTGATAAACCCCACCTGGTCTGGTTTATATGTTTGTGAATGGATTTTTTGCTATTACTGTATTGGTATTGGATCTCCCATAAAGAAGGCGTTGAACATCGGAAGCATCGTTGGGACTAGGTTGCAGATATATGTTTTATAGAATACATTTGTAAATCTGCTAAATTTGCTTTTGGTGTCTTCAAGGACTCAACTATCTTCCTAAGCTCGACCTAAGTGATGTCTTCGTTCATTCCAGTTTATGTCTTTCTGGTTTAGGTTTGGGCTACATTACAGGAGGTTTTCTTTAAGGAAAATCCTATTTAGTGTGAGGTCTAGGGGAATACCGCCCTCTGGAGGGGTTCCCCCCGCGACAGGACTCACCACCGCTCCTGGTGTGCCTCCACGTCGCCACGGTGTGAGGTCCAGAGGAGCACTTTCCCCTGGAGGGGTTTCCCCTGCGGCTGTGATCACCGCCGCTCCTGCTGGGCCTCCACGCCGTCGCGGGCGGGATCTCCCCTCCGTTTCCCGCGGCGGCTGCTGACTTCGCGCATGCGCACGCATGGCAGGGGACCTTTGCGTCCGCTCTCGGAGGATGTTCCCGCCCCCAACTGAGGCCGCGCGTGTCTCTCCCGCGCGGCGCACACGCCTGATGTGCGTGCACCGCTCACAAGCTGCACATCTGATACACCTGTGGTAAGTCTCCCTACCAATCCCTATCTTCCCTGGGGCCGCTCCCTCGTTACTCCCCTTCTCTCTATTGGTCCTTCCTCCTACTTATACCTTGCTCAGCCATTCATTCTTTGGCTGAGCATAGCTTTGTATCACATGTATTTACCACGGTCGTGCCTGCCTCAGTTCCTGTCTCTTTGTCTCTTTAGTGTTCCCTTGTGTACCGACCGGCCTGGCTGTGGATCCACTTTCGTCTCCTGCCCTCGGCTTGTATCCTGACCTCCTGGACTTCTCTACTCCTTCACCTTGGTTTTCAGAATCCTACCTACTTCCCGGCTCTGGACCCCAGGCTCTCGGTACCACCTATCTTCTGGAACCTCCCTTCTCGTCTGGCGAGTATCTTACTTTACCTTATACTCCCAGACGGTTCCAGACGCCTATCTTCCAATTTCCAGGCGTGTCCCCGTAGCTGTGGGTGCAGTTTGTTACCCATCTCACCTCAGTTTCGGGGTCCCTCCTTGTCTGTGGTGAGCACAGCGTAACACTTACCTTGCTACTGGAGACGCGTGGCCATGGTAATGCGACATCAAATGACACCGCGAGGTCATGTGTCATCAAGTTGCCATGGCAACGTGACGTCATGACACCGATGCCGGAGCCAAGGTAAGAGGGGGGGGGAGGCCAGAAGAGAGGGGAAGAGGCGCTGGGAAAATAGATTGTGCTCCCCTGTTCTATGTTCATGTACACAGAGTGCTGCAACAGCACGTTGTGTGTCTATGTTCATATACACAGAGTGCTGCAACTGCACGTTGTGTGTCTATGTTCATATATACAGAGTGCTGCAACTGCACGTTGTGTGTCTGTTCATATATACAGAGTGCTGCAACTGCATGTTGTGTGTCTATGTTCATATACACAGAGTGCTGCAACTGCACGTTGTGTGTCTATGTTCATATACACAGAGTGCTGCAATTGCATGTTGTGTCTTCTCCAGGGCCAACGACAGGGGGGTAGAGCCGGGATAAGTGTCCTGGGCCGCCAGACCCTGGCTCTCCCTAGCTGCAGCCTTGTCCCATTTCGGGCCTCTCTCTCCAATTGGTGTGTGCCGAAAGGTGAGCCTGACTTCTAGGTGCACCCAGCTACCACCCACACCGGTTGGAGAGAGAAAGGCCCAGCATGGAATGAGGCAGCAGCTGAAGAGAGCCGGGAGAGTTGGTGGGGGTGGGGTGGTAAGTGTATTTGTGGGGAGGGGTGGTAAGTGTATTTGTGGAGGGCGTAATTGTATTTGTAGATGGGGGAATTGTATTTTGAGGGGGTGGCAATTGTATTTGGGGGTTGGGTGGTGGTGTTTGTATCTGGGGGGTAGTAGTTATGTCTCTATTGGAGGGTTGTTTTGTATTGGGAGGGGGTATTATGTGTGTATTGGTGGGGGTTGTATGGGTATTGGGCAAACTTGTGTGTGACCAGGGGAGGAGGGGGGATTGAGTAAGGGGATAATTGAGTGATAGCGAAGGGGGAGAGAGGAGGTGTAAGAGAGGGAGGGGGGAGAGTGAGTGGGGAAGAGTGAGAGAAAGAGAAAGGGGAGGACTTGTGACGACGCCGCACAGGGGGGTGGGGGGGAAGAGCCCAGACGAAGCTCTAGTCCTGGGACCGAAGAAATCTGTCTGCGACCCTGGTCTCTCTGTAAACATGAACATAACTAAAAGTTAAATATTTAAATTCCTTTCGAGACGGACACAACGTGTTGACCTGGAAATTGTCACTACTTCTTTCAACAGCAAAACATACTAGTTGGCATTACCGGTGGGAAAATACGGTATTTGGGTGAATTATATTAGGGTGTTTTGCAATAAGGGGGGCCATTTATCAAAGTGTCCGAACAAAAAAACTGCACCAGACTTATCAAAGAAGTGTGAGGATTACTGACATGCGCCTACCCTGCGCTTCCTCTTGAGCACCCCCGCGCACGTGCGGGGCATCAACCGGCCGTACTCCCTCCCTGGCACATGCAGCATGAAAGCTCGCAACTATGATGTCATCTGATGCCGTGGACATTGGCTCCATCCCCAGATCACGCTGCATGCTTCCAGTGCGCGGCGCACACACAAGACGCGTGCAACTACTGATCATCAGCTCTAGCAGCTACGTCTGGATCTCGGACCCAGCCTATCACAGGCTTCCGCTCCACCCCCTTGGAGATTGGCTAGTCTTACCTATATATGCTCAGCTGTGCCACTGGCACTTTGGCTGAGCATAGATTCTTGTTACTCTGTGTCAACCTCTACTAACCTTGTCTTGTCCCTGCCCTGTTGCCTTGCTTTCTAGATTGATCCCATGTGTACCGACCCGGCTTGCCTTTGGACCATCTGCATCTCTGGAATACTGAAAATGGCTATCTCTGACTCTTCGCTCTTCCTGAAACCCTGACCACGGCTTTGCACCTCGACTATCCTCCTCTCTCCAACCCTGACCTCGGCTTTAGTACCATCTACGTCCCGGACCTCTCCTACTCTGATCTTGGCAAGTATTACGACTACCCTGACCTCTCCGCCCCAGACCCGGCTACCAAGACTATCCTACACTCCGGACGTGGCCCCCGTGCCTGTGGCCGGTGTTTATTGTTATTCCCATTTCAGTACCGGGGTCTCGTCTAGTTTGTGGTGAGCACAGCGTAACAAGAAGAAACCCCACTGGGGAAACATTTTTCTTGATAAACTTGGTGCAGTTTTTCTGCCCCTAGATTTGTACCAGGGAGACTTTAATACATAGGCTTCGTTGTAGCAATGATTGATTTTTTTTATAAACACGTTTTTATACTATATACAGAGATGCCCTCCCTCTTTCTATGCTGTGCATTCCGTAAATAACGGCTTGTATTTTTTGTCCTGATTATTTGAAGAGTATAAAATAGCTGCTATTTTCCCTGTCGCCTTGGTTAATGTATACTGTTTGAATTACAAAAACACATTGCATGCAGCATATGAATGCTTTGAATTTCTGTTTTGCAGGTATTGTGCATTTTTACCTGATTTGAAAGTGTCAGACAAAACTGTATGCTTTTTACTTCGTTGTCACGGAACATCCAATGAAAAACAATGTCATATATTTTCTTGGACATTAGGAGACCTTCTCAATTAAAATGTACAGGGTGAAAAACTTGTTCAAAATAGTACATTTAAAAAAAAAAAAAAAACAACAACAACAGGAAACACCATATTTATTAAGGTAGAAAATAATCCAATGATTTGTGGGGATTTTTTTTTGTGCTTAATCTGATGCATCCATTTTAACGGAGGGAAACTGAAAATACTGATCCCGCTGCACTGTATTTTTCTTCCCTTCTTTTGGTGCTCTGTTCTAATGTGGAATGTGTGAATAACAGGACACATTTGGAGAAGATTAATGGTGTGTAATTCATCCAATCAGATTACTGGATTCTCATTACAGCAATACTTAAATCATTTTAATAATGATTAATCTCTCCGTCCCATCCATCCATTGCATCATTTTTCATGCACAGCATGTGTGATTAGGACATTACATTTTTAATTTTGCAAATGGTCATCTGTTTTGGTGCTAAGACACATCCAATTTCCTATCATTCACCACTGATGAACGCGTGTGAATGAATCTCAGGCTGGGTAATGAGCCTTTTAATTAGCCCATAACGGTGTCTGGGAGTACAGAAATTTGCATTTAAACAAGAGCTGTGGCTTTGCATTTAATTAAGCTATTTAGCTGTGTCGTTTGCCTATCCAAGTCTGTGCAGAGGAAGCAGCGTCAAAGCTTATGGTCTCATTACAACGTTCAGGCGGCACAGAGAAGCTATACAAATGTCAGGTTTTTTTTTCATTAAAAGCTGTGAAAAGAAACAGAAGTGCTTGTTTCCAGATTTCAACAGTTGAAGTCCCCGTCCTAAATAAATGCTAGAAAGGTGACATTTACATGTACGCATTTATTGTCTAAACCGCTGTTCACAAGAATGTTCTGCAGCGCCTTCAAAGGGATTCATTATAAAATCTCTACGATGGACAGAATACATTAATATTCACTCATTCCTGTTCCAGATTGAAAAAGGGGGAAATATTTGACGCGTTCACAGTTTCTACCCACTATACAGTACATTCTTTACTGAGTCACATGTTCAACTCACAGTCTGAAGCCAACATGTGAATTTTCATCGCCGTTGGCAGAAAATGACGGTGGTGCTCTGTTCAGGGATTAAAAAAAAAACGTTTAGTAGTAGATATGAGGGGAACCTTGTAGTTTTTTTTTTATATATATAATTATTTTCCATGTTAACCATAGTTTTTATAATGCTCCATCTAGCATGCCAATGTTGAATTGATGCAACCAAAGAAGACAAGTAACTTTGTGGCATTAGAAAATGCCCAGCACTACCATCTTCCTATGAACAAATTCTTAAGTATTACAATAAAGTGCACCTAATTGTTGCACATGGGGAGGCCCTGCAAATATCCATATTATGCATGGAAATATGCATTCAGATAAGAAGCAGCCAGCCACTGCAGAGACGCACTGAGTGCAATGTGATCTTAATAAGGATGCTAATGTCATGAGTGAATCATGTTGGGAAAACACCAGCAACAGTGCGAGCATTTGTGAGTGAGTGTATCGTATTTAAAAATGGGCTTTGTTAGCCAGGCCCCTGCAGGTAACTTAAAGTCCGTTGTGTAAAGATACAAAAGTGATGGCTTTCCTCAAAAGGCATCAGAGACAAACGTTCCACAAGCCACGTGCTCCAGCTCATCACTTAACACCTTCAGTACTGCAAACAGTGGAAGTCAAACATACTTGAAAACGAGAGGTAACTCTCAATGTATTACTTCCTGGTAAAAATATTTTATAAATAAATTAAATAAATCACTTTTTAATAGCCTTTTTTTCTTAGGCCTTTGGTGAAGCCTGGGTTGCCGTGCTGTTGTTTAATCACGTGTACACACCCGTAATGGATAACAGACCGTGTAGAGTAATAATGCCAGTTCTCTGACTGGTCATTTGATATCACCAAGGGAGCCATTGTTTCAAGAATAAAAGCAGTGAGCTGGGCACATGCCTGGATAGTTACGGAAACATAAAGGTAACAAAAATATATTGTAAAAATAGCACTGTGGAAAATACTGGACACATGATATAAAGCTTAGCCCCCTGCAGACGCACTTACCAGAACTCCCTCCTACTGTCTCTGTACATTCTCCCTACCTACCAATTAGACTGTAAGCTCCTCGGGGCAGGGACTCCTCTTTCTTAATGTTACTTTTATGTCTAAAGCACTTATTCCCATGCTCTGTTATTTATTTGATTACCACATGTATTACTACTGTGAAGCGCTATGTACATTAATGGCGCTATATAAATAAAGACATACAATACAATATAAATAAAGACATACACTACAATATTGCTCTATGCTTATTGCTTTTTAGCTGAAAAAACAATGCAACAGAGTTTCCCAAGCGAGATACCAAGTGGGACTGTCACTTACAGATTTCTTAGTACAGTCTCTTCCATTTATTAGAGATCAATGAAGAATACAACGTTTCAGGTCCCATACGGACATTTCATCATGTTTTTCTCACTATTGCCTTTTAGCCCCTTTGCTACCAAAGTGGCCAGTAATGCATTGCAGTAAAGGGGTTACATTGTAGATTTTTTTTTTCACTTTTCGACTCTGTTAATAGATACAGTATCTGTATATCTTTTGTGTATATTTGTGTAGCCAGGTTCCCCTCGGTACTCCCAGGGTTCCTACCTCCTGCGGGTGGGAGTTGCGGGGGTCAGGTGGCAGGTGAGGTGAGCCCGTTCTTTGCGGCGCACCCGGCTAGCGGGGGCTGCCATTGTGCATATGCACGCGCATGCGCAGTGGTCGCGCATGCACAGATAGCGATCGGGAGTTGCGACGGCCATTACAGAGTCGCGCATGCACAGTAGGATCGCGCACGCGGCCCCAATGGCCAGCAGCCTTCGCAGGACTACAATTCCCATGAGGCTTAGAGAGACGAGGACCAGGTGCCCCAGAACAGCCTATGAGGGCCAAGTATTCCCGGCAGAAGGGAATAGATACTTTTCGCGGGGAAAGAAAGGAAAGTAGTTGGAGCAAGGAGCTGGGTAAGTGAGGGTGCAAGGGAGCATTAGCCCTTGCACTAGGCCAGTCACCCCCATAAGCCCCAGATAACCATTACCCTTGCCCCAGCTTGTGATTGCTTCAGGGACCGGCCTTACGTGAGTAGATCTGCCCCTTTAGCTGTTTGCTCAAATCAAAACAGCACTCCGTGGCTCGCAGTCTGATTACTGGTTCCTGGCTCAGACCCCCTCCAGATAGAGACTATGTTTCCGGAGGACCCTGCCACGCAGTGACTGCGGCCTGCAGGTTGCAGACGGATCCAACTTAAGGTATAGACGGTACGGTGCATGGTGATATTCTCCACGCCGGAATTCACCCCACGCGTAGGAGGACGTTGCGTCGGATCAGGCGGATTCAATCTAGTTATCTTGCTGCACCCGTGGGCTGGAGCCCCGGGCAGGTACCTATAGTAGTGCACTAACACTTCAAGGGATAGCGCTATCTCCAACACATTGGATGGGTTTGGACATAAGGGACATCAAGGGAATTGGTGCCCAGCACCCAGGTACTTTGAGGGATACCTATGTTGATGTGTGCACCAAGTGAAGTTCTATGTATACGGTTATATGCATCATGCTGTGTGGTACAGAGTACCGAGGTTATTAGTTATAGTAAAACGGTTGATTGCATATACTGTGTGTATTATTATTATTGTGTTCCTATAAGAGGACCATCCCACTCTGGTGGGAATCCTTACAGGTGGAGGCGCTGTGTTCGAATAATCAGATAACCCCAGGCTCCCAGCTGCAGAGGTTCAGGCCTTCTGTGAGCCTATCAGGTAACACACCAAGTGTATTGCTACATATGGTCCCCATCTGCGATTGGGGGGGGGCTAAAGGTGTTACATTTGGAGGCGCTGCTGAGATCTCAGACCTGGGGTGCTCTTAAAGTCTAAATTTAGCTGTTGCATTCGCCACCATGTTCTCACCGTCTAAGCAACAAGTGCACGACTGGGCGCTGGAACTCGACGAGTCCCCCCACCATGTGCTCGCTGTGGGGGATGTGCCCGCAGGCATTCCCTCTCAGGAAGTCATTAATCAGGTCAGATCCCTTCCCGGGTTTGCTCAAGCCCGCCAAATCGGGCAGAAATGGAACCCCACATACCGCTGGTACATACTCCTTATAGCAACCCGTTATGAAGTAAGGGAAAATATCACCCTTGCTGCCCTACACTTTCCGGGAGCCTTGCCTCTGGGGTGTCGTGTCATTTTCTCTGAATTGCCTAGGGCACTGCCGGCCCAAATACCCCATCCCGAGTCCACGCCGGGACCCTCCCGCGCTCCCGGGAAATATGACGCGTTACTCTCACTAAATTCATTACTATATTCAGAGCCACTGATACCCAGAGTGATTTTCAGTCCCGGGTCCCCCGTGGAGACCCCCCACCAGACTGGGCCCCCGCCCTCCGTGTACCCGTCCTCTGAACGACAGACAAGTACCAGACTCCAAGCCAGTATTCAATCCCGGGCCCCTAAATCCTTACAGGTGGACTCCGCGGCGGGAGGAATCCTACCTCAGCTAGTAGAAGCCCTGAACCAGGCCTCCCATTTCCATCAATACCGCAAGCTCAAGATATTCTCCGGGACTAGACCCACACCGGCGGGTGAGGCAGAATTTGAGGAATAGAAAGACCACACGGAACACGTGCTCCCGGAGTGGACTTGCTCTGCTGCAGTAAAACGGCAACGAATTATCGAGTGCTTACGACCACCTGCTACGCATATGGTGCAGTTTTACGACAATAAACACCCTAACGCCGACGCGACAGCCCTGATCCAGACCCGGACCTACGGTGTTCCAAAGGACACTGTGTCATTACTGGCCAAATTCTACTCTCTCATGCAAGTCGAAGGAGAAGAGGTGTCAGAGTTTCTTCGTCGGATCCAGTTGACCCTATGGCCTCTGGTAAAGAAGGAGGTTATTCCTGCAGCCCAAGCTGATGGCATGCGAGTCCAGCAACTTCTGCAGCGCACCTTGCCTATGCATCCAGTGGCGATACGAGTCAGTTGCACTCTCTCTCCAGATCAGCATCTAGATTTCAAAGATTTAATGGATAAAGTACTAGCTCATGAAGGTAATCTACAGTTGCACCGGCCAAAGCCCCTGAATGACTCTACGAAACGAGAGAAGACCACTACTTCGGCCAACGGATATCCTCAAGATGAACTGAAAAGAGCAGCAATCACAAAGGCCAAAGAGATCGAAGGTGAGGAGGATTCTCCTGCTCATAAAAATCCTACTGTGGCACTACACTTCCCCAAGAGGGAGTCGGCGGCCTCCAGGGCTGAGACCCCTCTGGGTGGTCAAGACTGCTTCAGGTGCGTCCAAAAAGGGCACTTCGCTAATGCTTGCACAGGGACAAGAAAGGTCACATCCGACCCACCCAAAGCCATGACCTGCACGGCGCAGACTGAAGAAATCCCTTCTTCTTCCGAGGGCTCCACCCCGCCAAGCATTGGAGAAGCCGTAACAACGGACGCCTACATTCATGTGGGGCCGGCTGCCCTCATACGCATCCTCGTAGAAGGCATTTACGCAACCGCGTTGTTGGACACTGGATCTCAGGTAACCATTGTGTATAGCTCGTTCTATGATCAACTTCTGAGTCACCTGCCATTGCAGACTGCGGACACTATTAGACTCTGGGTACTTAGTCAGGAGGCCTACCCCATTGATGGCATGGTGAAACTTCGGCTGGCCACACTACAATTGAACACTGGCAAGTCCCATCCAATGGACGTGGAGGTGTTAATATGCCCCGAACCTCAAGAGCATCCCAGTGCCCCGATTATCCTTGGAACAAATACCGATGTGGTACGGGCAGTATTTCGAGCATACTTGAAAGAGGCTTGTGAATTACCCCTCTCGGCTCTACCCATACAACCCAGTATGACGGAAGACCCTCCGAGCCCGGATGAAGTAGAATACGGAGACTTATTCAATACTCACGAAGGAGTGACCGTGATTCCCCCAGGGGGAGTAGAAGTTATGTGTGCGGAATGCTGCTATCCAGAACGAGACAAGGCCAATCAGCTCTTCTCCTTAGAGAGTGCACCTGAAGAGGATGCCTATCGCGGTTACCGACGTGTGCCTGAAATCCGAGAGTGGAAGGGCGGAATGCCTATGAACGTCAAGGTATATATTCACAACATCTCTCCCTATCCCATGCCCTTAGACCAGGGACAACGGTTGGGTCGGATATACCCTGTTTCCTCTGTCGATATGATGTCCGCCCAAGTAGATAGTGCCGCACCACGGGAGCAATCCACGGAAATGGCCTTTGACTTCGGGGAATCCGCCTTGTCCGCTGCATGGAGGGCTCGTCTGACTGCCAAGTTGGAAGAACGGAAGGACGTATTTTCCACGAGTGAAATGGATGTGGGCTATAGCTGAAATGCCCAACACACCATCCGGCTAAGTGACACCACCCCATTTCGGGAACGATCCAGTCGTATTGCCCCTCGAGATGTGGAGGATGTGAGAGACGTGTTACGAGAGATGGAAGCCGCGGGCATTGTGACTGAATCCCGTAGCCCCTACGCATCGCCGATTGTGGTGGTGCGAAAGAAGAATGGGTCGGTGCGATTGTGTGTCGACTACCGGACCCTGAACAACCGTACCATACCTGATCAGTATACACTGCCACGAATTGAAGAAATTCTCAATGCACGGTCGGCAAGTCAGTGGTTCAGTGTCTTGGACTTGAGGTCTGGGTACTACCTATGAGTGCAGAAGGCCAGGAGAAGACAGCTTTCGTATGCCCCCTTGGCTTCTACCAATTCACTCGTATGCCCCAAGGTATTTGTGGAGCTCCAGCAACATTCCAACGGTTGATGGAAAAGACCATCGGAGACATGAACCCCCGGGAATGTCTCGTCTATTTGGATATATCATTGTCTTTGGCAAGACTTTGGAGGAACATGAGGCACGGCTAATGAAGGTGTTGGATCGACTGGGGCAAGAAGGACTGAAGTTATCTTTGGATAAATGTCGATTCTGCCGTACCTCGGTGACCTACGTGGGACATATAGTATCCGCTGAGGAGATAGCCACGGATCCCGCCAAAATTGAATCAGTGATGGAATGGCCAAGACCCGGAAAGGTCATGGAGCTACGCTCATTCCTAGGACTATGCGGATACTACTGCCGTTTTGTAGAAGGGTATTCCAGTAGGACCAAGGTTCTTAACAATCTTCTCAAGATATACCCAGAAGATACATGGGCGTGACTGCCGTTCCATGACAAGTGGACACACACCTGTGAACAAGCCTTTCTTGATCTGAAAAAATGTCTAACAGAGACACCCGTTCTCGCGTACGCCAATCCCGAACTACCTTACGTCCTTCATGTGGATGCAAGCCTCAACGGGCTAGGAGCAGTACTCCATCAGAAATATCCGGCCGGTCTTCGACCAGTGGCCTGTGTCAGCCGCAGTTTAACCCCCAGCGAACAGAACTATCCCGTCCATAAGCTGGAATTCCTTGCCCTTAAGTGGGCAATTGTGGATAAACTCCACGACTACCTGTATGGGGTCACCTTTGAAGTGCGTATGGACAATAATCCGTTGACATACATAACGACGACCGCCAAACTGGACGCTACAGGCCATCGATGGTTAGCATCCCTCTCAAACTACAGGTTTACCTTGAAGTATAAGCCTGGGCCGCTAAACATCGGAGCTGATGCCCTACTGCTGCAGCCAGCTTTAATCTAACATTTACCCGTGGTTATCCGTGGCTTTTTTCGGCTGGCGCCGAACTTGGCCGCGCGCCAGCCGCATCTTCCCTGCATCTTCCCCTCCCCCTTCCCCTCCCCTCGCGACCCCCTGGCTGCTCCGCCTCTGCACAACACTGATTCTCCTGATGCTCTCCTGATGCACGCATACACCCTTTACCCCGCCTACCCCTTCAGCCTCCATCCATCTTCAGGGATGCCAGCGGAACCCTGGCAAGCACCCTGGCACGCGTGACCGGCGCCCCAGTGATGCGCGGCACACATCAGAAAAAAAAACAGCCGCGTCTGCCTGGCGTCTGCCCGCACATTGCGGTGGCGGCCGCAGGAGAATAAAAGCGGCCGCCACTGTTTCTAGAAGGCCCGGACTAGAGGCCACCCCAGATGAGGACATTTGGGAAGAAATTCCTGGGCCAGGAATGCGAGCCATTTGCAACACGGCAGCTATAGTGGGGAATACAGTGGCCTTCTCTGAATTACGTGTCGTGGATTCATTGGGATGTCAATCCAAGGCTCTACCTGCTGCCTACTGTGACCCCGAGGGACTGAAAGTCACCCCTTATAAAATTATCTTGTGGAAAGATATGATACAATACCAGGTAAGGGACCCAGTAGCAGGCCTTATCCGCCAGGCGGTGCAGAAAAACAAACTTGATATGCTGAAGCGTGCTCCCAGCGATCTCGTGGCGATTCTCATGTGAGAAGCTGACAAATTCCAATTGGACAACGGTTCAACTTCCTGGTTGATGACGTCACCAAGGGGAGTCGCCGATTTCGGCGCCGTTCAAACTCAGACAGCTCGCGCAGTAGGGTGCTAGTAGAAGGGTAGAGCACTTGTCCAGAATGTCCTACGCGTTTCGAAACCAACAGGTTTCTTCATCAGTCCCTTTGAACGGCGCCGAAATCGGCGACTCCCATTGGTGACGTCATCAACCAGGAAGTGTTTCACATGGAGGAGAGTGCCAGCGCCCAGCTGATGCTCAGTTTTGCTTTGCAAAAGCACTGCATGGGCTAACAGGTCCCGTTCTACTCGTGCTCTGGGGAGCAAGGACCAGCAGAGGTTGTGCATCTACCCCACTAGGACCCAGCACCAGAGATCAGCGTTTCTACCCCTGTGAGGACACCTATTCCGGTCTCCAGAGGCGTTGGGTAACATATCCCGAAACTGCTTGTTGTTACTGCATTTGATGTACGCACATTACTCACCCATTTTTTGTATATGTGAATATAATTTGTAATGCACTATGAGCGTTGTGCGCTGTGTCTTTTTTGTATTTATCTGTTAGCTCCAGGGGGTCCCTGAGCCCCCCCTCCATCGCAGCTGCAGACGCTCTGTTCAAGGTCATGGAATTTAATTTACCTTATTGTCACAATTAATCACGTCACGTTTATAATAGTTGCGCACTTTAATTCTCTTTTTTCACCTCATAGATGGTACGGTGCATGGTGATATTATCCACGCCGGAATTCACCCCACGCGTAGGAGGACATCGCGTCGGATCAGGCGGATCCAATCCAGTTATCTTGCTGCACCCGTGGGCTGGAGCCCCGGGCAGGTACCTATAGTAGTGCACTAACATTTCAAGGGATAGCGCTATCTCCAACACATTGGGTGGGTTTGGACATAAGGGACATCAGGGAATTGGTGCCTAGCACCCAGGTACTTTGGGGGATACCTTACAGGTGGAGGCGCTGTGTTCGAATAATCAGGTAACCCCAGGCTCCCAGCTGCAGAGGCTCAGGCCTTCTGTGAGCCTATCAGGTAATGCACCACACCCGGTAACTCAAGTGTATTGCTACATATGGTCCCCATCTGCGATTGGGGGGGGGGGGAGTGGGCAAAAGGTGTTACATATGTAACGGGTTTCCCCCCCCCCAATCGCAGATTATAGGGTGGGGGTGCAGGAAAACCTATATTGTTACACTAAGCGTGGTGCACTACCTGTTGGCTCACAGGAGGGCTGAGCTGCCGCCACGGGAAACCTGGGGCACAATACTAGCATATACCATTACAATGATGCAGCGCCTCCACCTGCGATGGCTCCCGCCAGAGGGGGAGTGGTTCCTCGCAGGACAATACCCAATAACCACATACAACTGATTGTATAAGAACGAATACCTTTTTACTGATATGACTAGAACATGCAAGGTCAACAAATAGTAACAGGTGTCCCTTTCTAAAGGTAACCTGACTCAACGTTTCCTTAAGGTTAACGCTAACGGACACCACGGCGGGTGTCCACACTAATGCGTCACGGCGGACGCTACTGTCCCAACACAATAATCCCACCGTCAAGTCCAGTGAGTCCCACAAAAGGCTTGCACTCCCAATACATAGACCAGCGTGTGTGTATTTGTGTGTGACTGCGCAGTCACTATGTCAATTGATAGGCCTTGTTGGTGCACGTGAGTAGATGCGTTACCTGCCCGGCTCCAGCCGCGGGTACTGCTATACCGCAAGGGAAACGCTGGGGTGTCCTCCAAAGGTGGGGTGAATTCCGGCGTGGATAATATCACCGCTTCTTCCGCCATCGGTACCTTGATGATAACCGGGTTGATGTCCACAGGCTGCAGTCAATCCGTACTGAGCCTCCGCACTTATAGTCTAGCGGTCCCTTAGAGACCAAGCTTAGGCCCAAGCCTTTCGGCGGAAAGGGCAGCGTCCGCTGGATTCCTCACTAGCATATAGATAAAGGGGCAGGGTCCCTAACCTAGGGCCTGTCCTTATCACACTCCACTCGGGTGACTCAGGGCTATCTGGGGCCTAGGGGAGTACTGGCCTAGTGCCAGGAGTCACGGACTCCGGCACCCTACCTCTTACCCCTAGCTACTCCAGTCGCCAACTGCCGTCGTGGTTCCTGCGCGCAAAATGTATCTCTATGTTGCCAACAGAGCTCCTCTATCCCTATTGGCTCCCTGGCGTCACGGGGCCGCTCCAAAGGCTCATGGGACTTGAAGTCCTCTTGCAAAGCCCTCCTCTTTAGGCTAGTCCTTCGCGGGCTTTCTGGACCTTTACTGCGCAGGCGCGAGCTCCCTGTAGTCCTGGAGTGCTCCTGTTCCTCGTGCATGCGCAACGTCCCTAACAATGGCGGCGCCCTGCTCCGCGAACCGACGGAACCACCACAACTCGATACCGGCCGCAACCCTTAGTACTACGCGGCTCGTGTACCAACAGGAGAGAAGGTAATACCGCAAGGGGACCGGCTACATCCTCCCCCCGGTAAAATCCCCAACGTCCTCGTTTGGGACACAAATCAACATAACTATATACAGCAGTTATATAATGAAAAATGCATTTGAGACATAACTTAGCACATGCATGACTCTATACAATGTTACACAACTCCGTGAGCATCACAATCACAGATTGGATCTTGCTCCGTGAACACTGCTGAGTCTTATAATGGGGTGCCCCCATCTGATCATAGGCTACCCGAGTTGGAGGGTACCTGTTTCTTTGGCTCCGGCGGAGCTGTTCTTCGCCAACTCCCTCGGGGGAGTAATAAGCACAGTCCTGGGGCTCAGCCTCTTCCTTTGAGGGGAGAAATGTCTCTGAACAGTCTCTGTTAGGCACAAAGCTCGGGCTCTGTGGATCCAACGGTTGGCCTGTTGGTGCCACCTGAGTAGGCTTTGGCCTACAGGGCCCTTTACCCGTAGCTCCTCTGGGAGATGCCCCTTCTGTGGAGTAGTCCCTTTGAGAGGGTCCCTCCAAAGGATCTTCAGTAGTGTCAGAGTGGGTCTCATTATGGACAGTCTCTTGACCCTGCTCTGATAAATCGGGCTCACCATTGAGCGGTGTGGCCAGTATCTCAGTCTCTTCATCTTCCACTTGTGGAATGGGAATGCCATACCTTTACCCGGCCGTCAGTGTCTTTGATACGATAGACCGGGAGGCCAGGCATTTGGGATTCTATCTCATACACTCCGTCTCTCCAACGGTCGGCCAGTTTATGTTTTCCTGGTACGCCTAAGTTCCGAAGCAACACAGCGTCTCCTGGCCGAAGTTCCCGATATCTGCCTTATGTCTAATCGCCTCTATTATCAGCATTTAGTTGTGGATTTCTCTTGCCTGCTGATATGCCTGAAGCTGCAGCTGTCTTTGAGGTGTTTGCACATATTTAAAATGATAGCATTATGTTCCCTCCTTGAGACTCTAAGACGCACATCCACTGGAAATCAGCTTCCCTCCCAAACATCAGGAAGTGGGGAGAATCCCGTTGACTCGTGTCGGTGCAATTATACGCATGCACCAAGGTTTCTACATGTCGACTCCACTCTGATTTCCTGGGCACTCTGTAGTTTCGCGGCATGTCCTAGCAATGTCCGATAAACCGCTCGGGTAGAGCATCTCCTTCGGGGTAAAATGGGGTCGTTCGGATTTGGCAATGTTCCATTCGGAGCAGTTCCCTGATCAATGTACTCTCGTAAAATCCCGCCCCTGATCAGAGTGGAGGCGGTTGGGAAGGCCGTAATGTACAAAGTATTTTTCCATAATATCTTCGCCACGGTGATGGCTTTCTGGTCTTAGTAGGGAAAGCTTGAGCATACCGTGTATAGTGTCTTGATAACCACAGCACGTTGCATATTCCCCGGCTATCCGGTTCAATACACAGAAAGTCCATACACACGAGGTCCATGGGGCCCGAACTCTGCAGATGACCCATGGGGGGCCTCGGGTAGGCAGGGGTTTTACGCTGTATACACCCGGGTACATCGGCGACAGTGACGCTCAACGGCCTCTCGCATCTTAGGCCAAAAAAAACGATCTCGGACCAGCCAAAGTGTTTTGTCGGTACCAAGTGTCCCATGATCATCAGAAGGACTTCAGCACCAGAAATGTAGGTTCTTAGGAGACTAGTTGTCTCCTATCCGGTGGTTGTGATACTGTACCACCCGGTAGAGTAAGCAATGTCTATTTCGAAATGGTCCCACTCCCGCATGAGTAAGGCACCAAGTTTTTTGGGTGCGCGCTTAAGAAGGGCAGGTTTCTCCTTTATTACGGCTCTAGGATGATACCAATAACCGGATCTCGCATTTGGTAATCTACTAGGTCCTTCCACCGTAGTACTTATCAGGCGTGATATTCATCCCTTTGGGATCACAGTAAGCAGCTGGACAGCCCTGCGACCGGCACCACAAGGAGTCAGCCTCGTAATTCTGAAAAGGCCACTTGGCCGTTGACGATAGCGGCCATGCTACACATAGCTCTTACGCCGGGTCCGGGGTATTACTCCCATTCCTCATCATCTGAACAGCGCTTAACCCGGGTCGTCGGGAGAGGGCGTCAGCCCCTATATTTTAAGGCCCCCGCTTATATTTCATAGAGAACTGTAACTGTTCAGGGCGGCCAACCAGCGGTGTCCGGCGGCGTCCAATTTGGCCGAGGTATTGACAAGGGTGAGGGGATTGCTATCTGTCCTTACTTTCGAAGGCACCCCGTACAGGTAATCGTGTAGCTTCTCGGTAATAGCCCACTTGAGAGCCAGAATTCTACCTTGTGGACAGGGTAATATCGCTGCTCACTGGGTGTCAGGCTGCGGCTGATGTAAGCCACAGCCGCAGGCCCTCCGTGCTTTCTGGTGCAGACGCACCTAGTCCATTTAGGCTGGCATCCACACTGCAGGACGTATGGCTGTTCGGGATCCGCATACGCAAGCACGGGTCTTCGGTTAGGCACTTTCTTCAGTGTCGAAGGCCTGTTCACACTCCTTGTCCATTTTGTCACCGAACGGTTGGCGGGCCGACCAGCCTTCTTCCCGGTCTCTGAGGGTAATTTTTCAACTTTTTTCCGAGGGGCTTAGCCTTGCTCCGAGTATCCTTCCCGAAGCGGCGGTAATACCCCAGAATCCCAGGAAGGACCGCAACTCTGTGACGTTCTCGGGTCGAGGCATTTACCTATGCTTAGGCCTGGCATACCATTGGCGGTCGTGGCATCCTTGGCGACACTATGTGTCCCACGTAGGTCACCGCTGTGTGGCTAACCGGCACTTGTTAGGGTAATTTCAACCCTTCGTTCCCCAGACGGTCGATTACCTAAATAATCGGTTCTTCGTGTTCTTCTAAGTCCTTCCGAAGACGATGATGTCATCTAGTATACCAACATTCCCGTGGGATCATGTCCCCGATAGTCTTTTCCATCAACCTCTGGAACGTGGCCGGGCGCCCCACATATACCTTGGGGCATACGGGTAAATTGATAGAATCCAAAGGGCAGACGAAAGCTGTTTTTTTCTTGATCTTCCCCGCGCTCATGGTACCTGATAGTACCCGCGATCGGAGGTCGAGCACACTGAACCATTGAACTTCTCGTTTAGCGCTTTCTTATTTCTTCGTGCGTGGGAGGTTGTACTGATCCGTTATCGTACGTTGTTTTCAATGTCCGATAATCAATGCACAGTGACGGATCCGTTCTTTTAAACGCACCACCACTATGGGGGACGCGTATGGGGCCCCGAGACTCTATCAAATCCCGGAAATCTTCCATATCGTGGAGAACGTTTCTCACGTCGTCTATATCTCGTGGGGCGAGGTGGCGTGACCGTTCTCGGAACGGGGTGGTATCACTCAATCTCGGATGGTATGTTGAGCACTGCGACTACCCCCACATCCATCTCACTAATGGAGAACACATGTTCGTCGTTGAGCCACCTGCGTGCCAGCCCGCTTTCCCACTGGTGGGCAGTGTCGACTCACCGAATTTTGAAATTCATCCTCAACGACCCCCACCTGCGGCCCGCCACCTTCCCTCGGGTGTGTCTACTACGACGGGGCTGACTGTGATATGCCCCCCCAACTTCTGACCGAACTCCAACCTCCATCGGGAAGGGAGATATTCTGTACATACACGTGGGTTCGCGTGGAATCTTGGTTGTCCTCCCTCACCTCCGGTATATCTTATATCCTCACTGGGCTTCTTCTTCAGGGTACTCTCCAGAGAGAAAAGCTGATCCTCCCTTCACTCGTTCAGGGTAGCAACACCAGACAGGCAGTCTCCGCACTCCCCCCCCGGTAATATGGTCATCAGTCTCGCCCTGGCGATTGTAAGGGTCTCCATGTCGCTCCCGGGCATAGATCCATGGCACTCGTCTCTTAAGACTGGATTCTAGAAGAGCGGTGGCTAGGGTAACTCGTTCCATCTCTTTCAGGTACTGCCGGAACACTTCTTGTACTATCCAGCATTAGTGCCTAGAATGATCGGGTACTTGCATTGTCCTTGGGTCTGGGCATACCAAGGCCGCTAATTGCATGGGGTGTCGGTTCCTCTCCGGTGTTCAGCTGAGTATTTCCATCTGCACTGTAAACTCCCAGCGATCGGGTAGTCTTCATTGCTTAGCCCCCGTACTCACATGCTCGGCTTTGATTCTCAGTGTACAGTGCCGGAGGTGCTGTTCGTAAGACGGTTGAGATATTGGTCACTTGCGACCCTGTATCCAGTAGGGCCGATGCGTAATCCTTCTACTAATCTCGGCACCAATTGCTGCGGGCCTACTTGGCTGTACCCCTGGTTGGGGGTGTCCGTCCCGCCTCATATCCGCCGGGGCTGTGGAGTTCCCTTGGGGTTTTCCACGTCAGGTCGTCGGCGCTTGCGCTGGCTACCATCGTCCGGGGCGTGGTTTCGTCCGAGTGAGTTTTTGTCCTCAGGGGTTCCTCCCGTTCTGGACAGGCCCCGAGTGAAATGGCCCTTTCTTCACCGCATTGGTGATCAAGGGGTCCCTTGATTCAAACGCCACGTACTGGGAGGAGGAATTGCGATTTGGCCTAGCTTGGGGCCACGAGCCCTTAGGCGACATCTTCTCTGGAGTCTCGGGATCTTGGCCTTAGCCCCAGTGGCTTTAGTTGGGTCAACTGGGGGCTGACCCCTTAACCTTGGCGGAGTATATGCAAACCGCCAAATGCCTCATGCTTGTTGTCCTCATCTACTAGATCCTCCCCGCAAGGGGGTGGGTCGTTTCCGTCATCAGGGAACATTTGACCAGGAGGGCATAGGGTTGTCGGGAAGCCTCCTTTCTGGAATTGATTCCAGCAATACTCTCCACATAGTGGACTGATCTGGTCTCGTTTCCGCATATCCCATAGGACTTTCACTAATTCGGTGGAGATAGGCAGAAGCACCCCCCCGCTTCTGGCGAAGATGAGGTACCTCAGCAATCAGTTGGCGTTCATCCTCGGTTCGCCACGTAAGCACACTCAGCATCTCCAAACATTTTCTGAGCAGTGATATCTGCATGTTGATCTTTAGCCAGCGTATAGTGAGAAGCGGGGTCTGTAGACACTCTTCATTTGCGTTGTCGTATTGACAGCCTCATTGCATGTCATTCCTCACCACTGTGTCTTGTTGGGGTTGAAGTATACTCTATCGATGCGTCGCACGCGCTCTATTGCCCTCATGGTGTCGGTTTGTGCCGAAAAGATTTTCATTCTCCGATATCCTGCTGTTGCATTGAGCTTCAGCACCTGGCTCTCCCACTCGGCAAGAACTTTGAGCAAACATTTGGATCTCATTTCTCCCACTTGTCGGGCGGTGCAATACTGAGCCGCGTGACTGTTGGTCGGCGCGCGCACTACAGTAGACTCACAATAACTCTCAGGGGAAGAAGACGAGCGGCACATATCCACCTCCTCTAAGTTCGTGTGAGAGCTGTCAGGTTTCGGACTTGATGGGCCGCCGGGTACACCCCACGCACACACTCGACTCGCCGGGGGCCGTCAAACCACACACTGGTGGTCCTTGTTCTTCATTACATCGTCCCAATGTCCACTCACACGAATAGTGCCCCTTGGTCTCTGTACATTGATCTACACAGGCTAGGAACCGTTTTAATACCAACCCGGTATGAGATGTGTTGGCGCAGAGCCACTCATATGGCCATAACGGGATGTCTATAGGGACGCCTCACACCGCCATGTGTGGGCCGGTGGCAATCTTCCAGCCTCGTAGCCCCTCATATACTCTTGAGCGCTACAGGCACGGGAACTATGGGTGCATTTTAGAACGTCTTTGATGGGCACCCCAGGTCCTAAGCTCAGCAGTGCCTCCAAATGGTAACGGGTTTCCCCCCCCCCAATCGCAGATTATAGGGTGGTTGTGCAGGAAACATATATTGTTACCTCACGTGGTGCACGACCTGTTGGCTCACGGAGGGCTGAGCTTCCCCACGGGAAAACCTGGGTGCACAATACTAGCATATACCCCCCCCCCCCCACCCCCCACCCCCCCCCCCCCCCCCCCCCCCCCACCCCCCCCACCCCCCCCAAAAAAAAAAGATTTTTTTTTCCATTTTTTTTTGTTTGTGTGTGTGGTGTTTTGGTTTGTGTTTTTTTTTTGTTTTTTGTTTTTGTCTTTTTCCGTGTTGATAAAAATAAAACCATCCCCCCCCCCCCCCCCCCCCCCCCCCCCCCCCCCCCCCCACCCCCCCCCCCAAAACAAAACAAAAAAAAAATTATTCTTTGTTTTTTTTTTTTTATGCTTGTTTTTTTTTTTGTTTTTTTTTTTTGTTTTGGTTTGGTTTTTTTTATATTTTTTTTTTAATACACTTTTTTTTCTTCCCACACCCCAAACCCACAAACACCCCCCCCCCCCCAGCCACCAATCCGACTCCCACCTCCCACCCCCCCCCCATCTACTCCCTCAACCAGATAATTTGTTTTTTTTATCTTTTTCCATTTCCTTTTTTTTTTTTTTTAGTTTTCTGTCTGTTTTTTTTTTTTTTTTATGTGTTTTCGCTTTTTTGTGTCCGTTTAAACGCCACAAGAACGTGCGAAGACCAATCTAGCACAACCCTACGGGCGCCCGACTTTTTTTGTATTTTTCCCGCCTGCTTGCCCTCCCCACTACCCCCACCATGAGACTAACTTCTGCTAAACGCCCTTTGATGACCAGTCCCCCCATTCTCCTCCCCCCTTCGCTGGCCCCGCCAGGGGGGAAGGTTACCCGCAGGACAATATCCCATAAAACCACAATACACCTGAGTTGTAAGAACGATACTACCTTTTATGATATGACTAGAACATGCAAGGTCCAAATAGTAACAGGTGTCCCTCTCTAAGTAACCGTGACTCAACGTTTCCTTACGGTTACGTCTAACACACCACGCGGGTGTCCACACTTAATATGCGTCCCGGCGCGACGCTCTGTCCCAACACATAATCCCACCCTCAAGTCCAGTGAGTCCCACCCAAAGTCTGCACTCCCAATACATACCAGCGTGTGTGTATTGTGTGTGACTGCGCAGTCCACTATGTCAATTGATGGCCTTGTGGGTGCACGTGAGTAGATGCGTTACCTGCCCGTCCTCCAGCCCGGGTACGGCTATACAACCGCAAGGAAAACGCTGGGTTTTCCTCCACAGGTGGGGTGAATTCGGCGTGGATATATCACCCTCCCCCTCCGCGCCGTCGGTAGCCTTGATGATAACCGTTGTGTGTCCACTCTCAGTCAATCGTCTGAGCCTCCGCACTATGTCTAGCGGTCCTTAGAGAACCAGCTTAGGCCCAGCCTTCGGCGGAAGCACCAGCGTCCGCTGGATTCCTCCCTAGCATATTATATAAGGGGCAGGTCCCTAACCTAGGGCCCTGTCCTTAATCACACTCCGCTAGGGTGACTCAGGGCTATCTGGGGCCTAGGGGAGTACTGGCCATAGTGCCAGGAGTCACGACTCCGGCACCCTACCTCTTACTACCCTAGCTACTCCAGTCGCCAACTACCGTCGTGGTTCCTGAGCGGCTCAAATGTATCTCTCTAGCTCTGTGGCCAACAGAGCTCCTCTATCCCTATTGGCTCCTCTGGCGTCACGGGGCCGCTCCAAAGGCTCATGGACTTGAAGTCCTCTGTGCAACCCTCCTCTATATGCTAGTCCTTTGCGGCTTTCTGGACCTTTACGCCAGGCGGAGCTCCTGTAGTCCTGAGTGACCCTGTTCCTCGTGCTTGCGCAAGCTCCTTAACAATGCGGCGCCCTGCTCCGCTAACCGACGGAACCACCACAACTCGATCCCGGCGCAACCCTTGTACTACGCGGCTCGTGTACCACAAAGAGAAGCGTAATACCGCAGGACCTGGCTACACCACCCACTATATAATCAATATATAGTAATTATTAGCATCTTTGCCGGAAGCGCTATGTAACTTAATGGCGCTATATCAATAAAGATTATACATACTCGTTTCAAATTCTTTATTTTTTCCCCATAGTAACCATTAAGTACTAATGTCACTAATACTCTAATTTACTATATTATATTATTTTTATTTAGTTTGACTGACAACTTCTCTTTTTTGTTCTGGTAGCATGTATTTTCCTATTATTTGTGTGTGTATATGTATGTGTATATGTATATCTTATACTATATAGGGACAAGCACTGTTGTTCTGCTGCCTGCAGTGCATGCCTGCCTGCTGTGATGTCTCGTCCGTGTCCCATGGGAAATCTCATTGTGTACCCTTGGGCCGCCCCCGCACACCCAACCCTCATGGCCCGAGGCGAGAGTTGACGGCCCAAAGGATCACACAGTACACCACACACACAGGACACCACACACACACAACAACGGACACCACGACCACGGACACACACACACACACACACGTACACCACACCCACACACCACACAATGGTCACACACACACATCGTGGGTGTTGTACTGTAGCAGCAATGATAATCCCGGGGGTGGGGGTGGTTTGAGGGGGGTCCACATACCGCGCCTGAAGCCTCCGCCTCTTCCCCGAAATCACCTCCGTCCTCCTCTCCCGTGTCTCCCGTCCTTCACCATACCATTCATAACCCCCCCCCCCCCCCCCGGCTCCGCTACAGTCGCGGAGCAGGCGAGTGCCGGGACACATGCGGTGTGAAGCGGCCACAACAAGCTGTCCTCCCGCCTCAGTTCCCACTGTGGGACGCGTCCGACGGTGAGGGAGGGCACTGCCGTGACGGTTGATGAGCGGCTTCACACACCCTCGCCCCCCTTCCAATCCCCTCCCTCCACCCCCCCTCCCCCCCCCCCCCCGCCCGCACAGTCGCGATTCGAAGCGCGCCGCCTGGGCCAAACTTTGGGAGCGGCCCCAACAAGCTGCCTCCCGTCCTCAGACCACGTGGACCTTCCGGACTGGTAGTGGCTGGCCTTCACACCTCCCCTTCACCCCCTGTCACCCCCTCCACCCCCTGCGCCGCTACAGTCACGGGGGACGAGCGCCCTGGAACAACAGCGTGGGCGGGGGCCACAACAAGCTCGTCCTCCCGCCTCAGTACCACGTGGGGCGCGGTAGTACGGTAGGGGCGGCGACCGGGTTTAGGGGAGCTGCCGACGTGTGATGGAGCTCCCTTCCAACCTCCCCTCACGCCCCCTTCACCTCCCCTCGCCCCCTTCAACCTCACCTCCCCTCACCCACCCCTTCACCTCCCCTCACTCCACTTCCCTTCCCTTTCCACCTCCCTCCACCCCCCTTCACCTCCCTCCACCCCGCCCGTTCACTCCTCCACCCCCCTTCACCTCCCCCCACCCCCTCCCCTCCACCACCCCCTTCACCATCCCACCGTCCACCCCCCCCCTTCCCTCCCCTCCACCCCCCCCACTTCATACCTCCCCTCCACACCCCACCTTCCACCCCCCTTCACTCTTCACTCTCCTCCCCCTTACAACCTCCCACCACCTCCTCACCACCTCAACCCCCCCAATCCAACCCCAACCCCCCTTCCCAACTCCCACACTCACCTCCCCCCCCTTCCCACCACCCCCCATCCCCCCCACCCCCCTTCCCCACCACCTCCCCCCCACCGCCCCAGCCCCCTTCCCACCACCTCCCCCCCACCCCCCCTCCCTTCCCCCACCTTCCCCCACCTCCTCACCGACCCCCCTTGCCCCCCACCGATCCCTCCCCCACCTCCCCTCCCCTTCCACCCGTCCATCCTCCCCCACGACGCACCCCACCGCCTTCCTTTAGGCTTGAGTTCACGTTCCAAGGCCCACACTTACAACAAAACACACACAGACCCAACAACAAAAACACCACACGAGACACAACACCACACAACGACTACTAGACACACACACACACACAACGTATACCAACACATACACCGTAACACAAACACACACACGTAGACACAAACACACACACCGTAGACACACACACACACTAGAACACACACACACTAGACACACACTTACACCACGTACCCACGTCCACACACGCAGTATACAACACACACTACGTACTAGACACACACACACACCATGTACACTAGACACGTACACACACACACCACACACATGTACACTCATACCACACACACACACCACACTGTACACGTAAGACACGTACAGCACACACAGTACACATATATCACACACATGTACACGTACACCACACACGACACATGAGACATACACACACACACATGAGACATACCACACAGCCAGAGACCATACACCCACACACGACATGTACACAACCCACCACAGTATACACTCACTCACACACGTATACACACAGGTATACATCACATAATGTTACACCACACACAGTATACACACACTGTGTAATCACACACCCACGTGTTATACACAACACACACCGTGTATACACACACACGTGTTACACACACCACACGTGTAACACACACATGTGTACCACACACAGGTTGTACACACACACACACATGTTCACACACCTGTGTACACACACACAATATGTCACACACACCACACACTGTACACACACCCTGTATACCACACACACACATGTATACACACAACACATTGTTACACCACACATGTATACACACAATATCCACACCACATGTATAACACACACACACACACATGTGGTATACACACACACAAATGTGTACACACCAACTGTACACACACACACACACACACCTTTATACACCACCACACATCAGCATACTGACACAAACATGTATAACCAACAAACATATAACACGTACCACAAATGTGTATACCACACACACATTGTATACACACCACGTGTATACACACCACACAACGTGTATACACACACCGTGTATACACAGTGTACACACACTGTGTATACCACACATACGTTACCCACAACAGTGTATACACATACACAGCACACTAACACTCACACCAACATGTATACACACAACACACATACAATGTATACCCCAACAGTATCCACACACACACCCCAGTCACCACACACTACTCAGCACACCGGTTACCCATGCACCCCCCAGCACACTGGCATTCTCGGCTCCCCACCATTCCCAGCCCCCATCAACAACACCATCAGCACCCACACATCGCCACCTTTGGCACCTCCCCCATCGGCACACCCACATCACCGCACCCCCACATCAGCACCAAAACCCTCCCCAAATCAGCACACCAATACAATCACCATCAGTACAGCCACAGCAGCACTACCACCCGCACATGGGCCGCGTGGACCACTCCCCACCCCAATGCTCCACACCCACACCAACAAACATCCCGGGTCAACGCCGGGGCTCTCACTAGTATGTATATATATATATATGTATTATATATATATATAGATATATATATTATAATATAATTAATATTATATATAGTATATTATAAAGACAGACAAAAACAGACGCACTCATACGTAAAAATTTATACCAAAATATTAATGGAGTAATGTAAAAAACACACTCAAAAACAAACGGAAATAAAAGCGTTATGAGTATACTCAAGATCCCGCCACAGATGCAGGAACCAGGTTGCTCCGGTGAAATCATCAGGTAATAGGAATTGCAGCAGCACTTCCACAATGTACTCCCGTGTACTGGAGAAGGTAAGGAACGCCGCCCTACCAGATCCATCGTCACTGCAGTGAGTCTCCGATCCATATCCCGCGAGAACTCAATGACGTCACAGGATTCACCAGACAGATGGTACATCCCCGCAAGAATAACAAATGGCTGGCTGAGATAAGTGTATATAGTATAACACAATATAACAGTCTTTGTAAAGCCCCTATATTGTGTTTATACACTTATCTCAGCCGCCATTTGTTATTCTTGCGGGACTGTTACCATCTGTCTGGTGAATCCTGTGACGTCATTGAGTTCTCGCGGATTTGGATCGGAGACTCACTGCAGCGACGATGGATCTGGATTAGGGCGGCGTTCCTTACCTCTCCAGTACACCGGAGTACTTTGTGGAAGTTGCTGCAACTCCTTTATACCGGACGATTTCACCGGAGCAACCTGGTTCCTGCATCTGGCTGGCGATTGAGTATTACTCATAACGCTTTTATTTCCGTTTTTCTTTGTGAGTGTGTTTTTTAACCATCTACTCTATAATATTTTGTTATACTTTTTTTTACGCTATGAGTGCGCCTGTTTTTTGTCTGTCTTTCTAGATATCTTCAAGGAAGTGGTGTTCCCTATATTCGGGGCTGCAAACTCTCATTGGATAGCATTTGGAGTCATATGTTGGATTTGATCTGGACTCTATTTTTTCTATTTTGTTTTATATTTTATTGCACCTCATATATTTTTTTTAATTTTTCATTTAATCATTCATTATTTATTTATGTGTAATAGTCCTATACACTATAGTTTTTCATCATTGTTTGCTTTTAATACATATAGTTGTTTGGGTTGGCGCCATATCTTTTTTCTTTTGTGTTTTGTGTATTATATATATATATATATATATATATTATATTATATATATATATATATAATATATCTCTATATATATACAATATATATATATACAGAATATCACAAACACGTGTTTGTGTAATATATATCTAATATTATATACGTATATATAATATATAAGCTATTATATATATATATATATATATCTAATATCATATATAGAATATTATATAATATAATATCTACACCACAAAGAACCAGATTGGCGACCAACCCAAACCCACTATATGTATTAAAAGCAAACAATGATGAAAACTATATTGTATAGGACTATTACACATAAATAAATAATGAATGATAAAATGAAAAATTAAAAAAATATATAAGGTGCAATAAAATAATAAACAAAATAGAAAAAATAAAGTCCAGATCAAATCCAAATATGACTCCACATGCTATCCAATAGAGTTTCTGCAGCCCGAATATATATATATATACAGGTGCGTCGACGAATATTCTAAAACTTGCCTTGGAAAATCTGGGGCTATCACCAACAAGACCCAGGTACATGCTGCAAACATTTCAGTGACATTTCTGCAGAAAGACTAATGGCCCATCGGATTAACACAGCAGGGGTCCCTGCCAGTACCATTCAAACTTTTGTCATCCTCTAATGCAGGGGAGCACAATCTATTTTCCCTGCGCCCCCTGCCGGCTGTTGCCCTCTCTCTGCGCCCGCCCCCCCCCCCTTATCTTGGCCCCCGGCGTCATGACATGGTAACGTGATGTCACATGACATAGCGGCTCCAGAAGCCATCTGAGACAAGGTAAGTGCAGTTTACAGAGGCCTTCGCCGCTTCCCCGGCACTTAATTTAATTGCCTTCAGGAAGCGCGTGGGACCTCTGTAAACCCTGCGCCCCCTGCAGACAATCTCGTGCCCCCCCTGGGGTGTGTACCACTGCTCTAATGTAGGGGTGTGCAAACTGGGGGGCCTGAAATTTTCTGGGAGGCACAGCGCATAAAAAGGCCCCATGTCTTCCCCCCAACATTTAAATAAAATGCCGGGGGAGTGTACAGGGCCTCGGTATGTCTCTTACATTCTCTCCAGCTTTTGGCAACGTGTCACCATGACAACACAGAGTCAAATGAGGCCCGGGGTCAAATGGCAATGAGTGCAGTGGCAACGCAACATCACAATAACGCCGCCAGTGCCGGAGCAAAGGTAATTGGGTGGGGGGGGGGGCGGGCTGAGCTCATGCCGGGGCTGCTGGGAGAGCCTGCGGAACATGCTGAGTGCACCCTCCACCCCACTGCCTCAATTGGAAGACACACACACTGGCTGACACACACACACAGTGACTAATTCACACACACTGATGCACACACACAGTGACACATATACAGTAACGCTCACTGACGCACGCACACACACACACACACACACTGACACACACACTGACGCACACACACACAGTGATGCACACACACTGTGACACACACACGAGGAATTCACAGTTACTATAAATGTAGAAGTGCAAATAGCTAAAACACACATTCTAAGTCAAACTTCTTTGCGTTTTGGCACAGAAATTGTGTTTTGATTTTTAATTAAAAACATCACCATCACAAATACAATTTCTGTGACAATACTATTTAAGTTTCACTTAAAAGGCGCATGCTCAGCACACCCACCCTTTTATTGTTTGCGTTCTTCTAGTTCTTCTGTAAAATTGTCTGTTTTTCTGTTATCTTTGTCCTAGATCTCTAAATTTTGGTTTTTGACTCCATTTAGTAATATCTGCTCTAGGTCTATATTGACATCTTTAAATTTTTTAAGCTCGTGTAACCCTCTTTCCCCCACCCAATCTCACATAGGGTCTCCTAGGGGAAATACTGCTCTGGCTACATGTCTTAGGGTGGTGCATACCTGCTGGCAACAGGGGGCCCTATGTCTTCCGCATGATGATATAGGGGACGAACAGGACAGGCTTCTGGGGTTGTGCCCAAATTCTACTTACAGGTGCAGCGCCTACATCTTGTGAAGCCCCCAGTTGTATGGGGTGAAGTATCTGCAAAATAACTTGTTCCTCTCCTCCCAATATACTTCAATCTCAGGCAGGAGGTATAGGTAAAATGCAGCAACTTCTTTATTTGGTCTCCTTATTAAGCAGCACAGATAACAGCAGGTCTCCTCCTTTAGGATGTCCCTGATCACAACTCCCAGCCAAGGGCACCGAGAGAGGTTCTAGCTCTTCCCCTATCCTCTGGTAGGATAGGAGGTATGGGTCTACCCACACTCCCCGGAGGGAGGCCTCAAGCCTTCCAGAGCCTGACAGCTTGGTACGGGTAACCTTGCCCCTCTCACGCTGGGACAGACTGACTAAATAGGAAGTTGCAGTACATTAAGCAGCTCTAGCAGGCACCACCCCTGTGTCTCTAATTGGACACAGAGCCTGATGACACTGCCTTCACTGACTCACTGCATGAAGTGGGGGAAATCCATGATTGCTCCTGGCAACCTGCCCTTACCCAGGTATTAATGCCAGGAGGAGGGCACACCTATAGCCCAAACCACACAGGGCTACAGTCGTGTTTCAGAAGAAGCAGCATGAGATCTTTCGAGCATTTGGGTAAACTTTCGTCCCATGCTTTAATAAAATCATCTTCCTGTACATAAGGGGCCAAATTAACTCGTAGCCCTATTCGTGTTAGATTAGATCTTAAATAGTTATGTAAACTAGCAGTCTCCCACCACAGTTTTGACTGCTGTCTGCACAGCTTGTTCAGTTCTTGAAAATACTGTATGGTGTCTATGGAGTTTGTTTTATTCATTATCTGTGTGTCTGTTGAAAAAACTGATTCTGACTCTGATTCACATACATTAAAATTGATCTCTTTGGATATGAAACCTGCCCTCTGGTTAGATAAGTGTGTATATCGGAGCTAAGGCAAATAAGGGAAGATGAATCCCCCAGGTAAATTGCAACAAAAAAAGGGGCGGTGATCTTGCTCAACCAGTAAGCTGATAGTATTATTGAAGAGGGTGCTTTCGAGGATAAACATATATATTTGTAACTATGATTTTTGAAAGCACAAAAGGGAGAAACTCCTATGACGGCAAACACCTTTAAATGATAAATGATATGTAACCCCCTAGTGGGATTACTATTGTCTACTAAAGGAGTTAATAGGGAGTTAGTAAGATAATGTTGAGGAAAGGCCTAGTTAACTGTAGCTTAATACATGTTGCTAATGTAATGTTACCATGTAAATGTTGCCAGAGTATCTCCTGTCAGGTGTCTGGCCATTCCTCAGTTCAAGAACCTGCTAGAATAGTCACCTAACTATGTACAAATTCTAATAGGCTAAGGGTGTCTGTATTTTGCCCTGTTACAAGGGTAGGATAATAACATCATACAGGGGTATAAAAAGGAGCTGCTGAAGCTTCCAGATTCCAGGCTCCTGAAGAACACAGAGGAGTCTCATCATGTTTAGTTTATGTCTTAAATGTGTAACTGTATGTATAGAGTATGGTCACCTTTTGTTATTTTGAAGTTAGGAAAGCGTGTCCCTTACCTAAGAAGGGCCATTAATAATGCAGGGTCAGAAACATCATACCCCTTTCTAACAGAGGATGTGAATGGCACTCATTGCAAGGGATCCCTTGATCAGGGACCCACAGAATAGCCACATCTAGCATTGCTCTAAAGTCAACTCTACGCGTATGTACACAGGACTACTATAGTATGGACTAGTAGGGAGCTATATAAGGTGACAGGTAAGAGTCCTGGACAGTGTCTGGAAATGCCTTGAGATTGTATGTCATCCATGACTAATGGTAATAGAAGGTGACAACCCATGTTTGCTTACCTGGGAAGCTATGTGAGTACCCAGGGAAGAAGTATTTGACACCAGTCTGTCTTAATAAAGTAACCAGAATGTTTAATAAAGTTCCTGGGGCACTATTTACCATTTGCTTACATCTTCAGCCAGCTCGGATGCCAGCACCCTGAGAAAAGGTATGAGAGACTCTAAGCGCCAACACCTGCAACAATCTATTTTTACTGCACTTACAGTAGATGTGATCCTCTTTCAGGGCCGGGCAAAGAGTGGTTACAGATATGAATTAAAAGATAACTTTTAGTAATGATAGAATAAATTAACGAGACTGATTGTTATGTTTACTAGTGCTCTATTTATAAGTGATAGCCAGACAGGCAAAGACACTATGTCGCAAATATATAAACAATTGGTATCAACAACCCAACATCTAAGTGAACATATAGAAGATAATGAAAGTCAGAGCTGCCTCTGAGGTTCTCAGTATCTCAACGTTGTGTATGTTTAATTGGTCCTCTTTTTGTGTATTTAATGCTCAGGGATACCTTTTTTTAGGTTTTTAGAACTATATCCTCTTTGGAGGAACCTCCTTTTCATGTCTTCTGCTTGTCTTTTGAAATCTGATAGTTGAGAACAGTTCCTGCAATTTCTTAAGAACTGTACTGTCGGAATTCCTCTAATCAGTGGAAATGGGGGATGGCTTTTGGCTCATAGATAGCTACTTTATTAGTCGCTGTTGATTTCCTGAATGTAGTGGTTTTTAATTGGTAATTTTCTGTCTTATGAATTGGGAGGTCTAGAAAGTATATTGAATTGAGACTTTCCACCATAGTTAGTGTTAAGTTATGGTTATTCATATTCAAACAATTGAGAAATTAATCTAGGCCGTTTTTTGTCCCTTTCCATATCATCAGTATATCGTCTATATATCTCTATATATCTCAACCACATATCTATATGGTTGCTTTATTTGAGATATTGTTCTGTGAAGACAACTGTTTCTTCCCACCATCCTAGATAGATATTTTCATTGTGGGGGGCATCACTGTACCCTTAATTTGTTGGTAGATCTTTTGGTTAAACAAAAAGTAGTTATGTGTCAGTACGCATCTTAGTAAGTCACATACAAAACTGTTGTGGCTGCAGTAACCCAAACTGTGTGTTGTTAAAAAAAAATGGATTTACAAGATTCCTACTTTATGTGGAATGTTTGTGTAAAGTGACTGTACGTCCAGACTGACTAAATACGCACCTTCATCCACAGTAATACTGTCAATGTGTTTTAGGACATCTTAAGTGTCTTTAAACTATGAGGGCAATCCTGTTACAAAGCCGCAAAAATACTTTATCAGTATACATGATGATTTTTTCCATACCTGACACTATTGGGCATCCAGGTGGTTTTATTGCATTTTTATAAATTTTGGGGATGATCTAAAAGTTTGCATTTTGGGACTTTGAACTGTGAGGTATTGGTATTCAACTTTTGAGACATTGTCATCGAGACCTTATTTTAGAATTAAATTGAGATTTCTTGTAAATGACTTTGTTGGATCTGTTTGTAATTCTTTGTAGCATTTTTTGTCCTTCAGTAATCTGAGATTTTCTTTAATGTAATTGTCAGTGCTAAGGAGTACCACATTGCATCCCTTGTCCGAGGGATTGATGGTTATCCCCTTCATGTTACATAGCTCTTTTAGTGCACTCTGTTTCCGTTTAGTAATGTTATTTGTTTTTCTTTTAACAGGGAGTTTTTCCAAGTCTGCAGTAACCAATTTGACAAATTGGCACTTGTTTCCAGATTGGGGTAAAATATGCAGTGCTTTGTTTTACTTTACTATGCTTGAAATGTTATAAGGGTTTTTAGGTGTTCTGTACCTTTTCGATCCAAATCACTTTTTGCCATATTTTTTAATAATTGTCTATTTTTTGTCAAAGAATTTGTGCAGCAGCATCAGCAACAAATAGCAGTCAGTCCCAAGTAATGTGTAATCACAGTATATAGGGAAATCACATCCAATGTAACCCAAATACATTGTTTACCCCATTGGACAGTACTGTATTGAAGGGCGTTATATTGCACTGCCACTTTAATCATTTATTGAAGATGAGGGTATATAAGGGACAGAGTTTGGCAAGGAAAACTGTAGCACCCCTGACGAAATTTGAGCAAAATGCGTGGGGTGAGTAAGACCACAAGATAGAGAGCCCAATCAGTTCATCACCAAACATCACCAGAGGAGTCTGAGCATCACGTGACTTGAATGTACTTGGCATTGACCACCCCAGATACCAAGGGAGACAGACCTCCGTTGTTTCACTGTGTCAGGTTTACTCAATCTGTTCTCTTTTATCCATAAATTTGTAAGTGCACTGTGCAGCTTTTATGTTTTTACTGTTTTTATTAAACAAAATTAGACTATGTTTGCTGTTTTGAAAATTCTCTTTAAATACCCGGTCTATGCCATATAGAAGACGGGAATCTAGAGTGGAGGAAATACTCAGCAATCTACTCACCTAATTCATTGGATCTACTAAGCAACATGCTTTATCAAGAAGATTTCTATCCTATTTGAAGATTTGAGTCCTATTGAAGTGGGGATTGTTAATACACTTCCCATATTACATTATATATATTTTTTTGTCTTTCTATCCCATGTGCTATAGGTTATTTTTCTTTCCGTGCAGTATATAGTGACTTCACATCCAAGGTAACCCAAATACATGGTTTACTCCGTGGATCCCCCTAATTTGTGTCAATAGGTCACCAGAATCTAAATGAATGATGGCAACTTCCCCACATAGGACTGTAAATAATCAACATAACGGGATAACCTATTTGCCAAAAACCCAATACTGGAAATAGAGGGGAGATAGTGAAAAATGGGGGCTGTGGGATATGGATTTTGGGTATGGATTTTGTGGGATATGGATACATTTACGTTCCTCATCTGAGAGAACATATAAGGTCTGTTCTACATCTATAAGATGCATGAAATCCCTCATAAATCTTTCAGTTTGATTGGTGGGAAGCTCAGAGTAGGAGCAAGTATTTGCATTTATTGTAACTGTACAGTATGTTCTTGTAATATTTTTTTCTGTAATCTAAAGCACTGTATTTTTATATACAGTGTATATTAAAATATTCTTTAATAAGTAAAGCTTTGGGGCTCTGAATGAACTGTTGCACTCTCTGGAGAGAGTATTTACATTTTCGGACACATTTTGCAATAACAGATTTTTGTGTGTTAAGTGCATAGTGTTTTTCTATAATAAAGAGGGACCTGAGACCTTTGCAGACATATTTATGCATAATTCTTGGGTGGTGGAAGTGTTTATATATGATTGCAATTGAGTAAGGGGTTAATAATATCTAATTGAAAGTACTTTGCGGTGTTCAATATGCACAACAATAAAGGAAAATGCGTACAAAGTACAGTAATGTTGCAGTGGTAGAAAACTGCCATAGCTATATCGAAGTACGTCCTGCGCTACTGTCCTTTATGTTCCAGGGGTTGTGTGGAAGAGGCGTCTTTTCTCCATATGTGGTGGTCATGTCCCCAAATCACAGACCACTGGTGCAAAATTAAGATCTGGATCCAACAGAACCTAAATGTGGAGATACCTGCAGACCCTTGGCTTTTCTAATTGAACAGACACAGCCAAAGCCTGAGAAGGGATGAGAATAAATTGATCTCACACATTTCCATGGCAATGAGATCTGAGATAGCCAGAATATGGAAGCAGAATAAAATTCCGACCTTAAATAGCATAAAGAACAAACTGGTATATCTGCCAGATGGAGAAAATGACAGGCTTCCCGAATGATACTTGCCACAATTTTCAGAAGTTCTGACAATCCTGGCTCATTCATGCGGATAGCCCTCATGTAAACCCCATCCACGCCCTTTTAAAACAATATCCCAATCCAGGTACAGGGACTGTCCTGGAGTCAAAAGGTAAGGCAAAGGGGAGGGAGACAGAGGGTGAGATTTCTGAGGTCCCCCTGAAAACAGCCCACAATTTTACCGGCTGTACACTAGCTGAATATAATATTTGTAATGTGAAGAAAATTATACAACTTGAAACATGTATCTTCTTCCATGTATTGACAAGGCACCACACCCTATCACCTATTTTATCGTGTACCACTTTCCCCCTGTCAGGAATCGGCGTTCTCCTCGCTTCCCACACAGAGCACCCCCTCTCCGCAGGGAGCCCCTTAACCCACAAAACAATCCTGCCTTACCGTCCTCCACAGCTCCTCGCCCCTGCCGCCGTCGCGGGATCACTCCCCTCGGCGTTTCCTCTGCTCAGCGCCGGGCGCGCCCACGCCCTCCTGCACGCACACCTACACGCACGCCAGCCTCAGATGTTATGTGCATGCATTCCCAGCTTACAGAGCACACGCCTAACAGAGCACTTTTAACCACTGCTCCTGCAGTGAGGCGTCGCCCCCAAGCATCACACAGTTCCATGCAAATCAATGATTACACTCAGCTGGGCTGTAACACCTCCTTCCTATCAGGGAGGACTCCTTGCAGTCCTCCAGGCCTGCCCCCTTTTCCCATTGGCCTGCCCAGCTTTATTATGTCTGTGCTTCCCATCACTCATCACTCGACATAGTTCTGTATGGAAGCATTTGACTACTCTCTCAGTGACTCCTCAGGTATTGACGCGGATTGGACGACTACCCCCTCTGGCTCTCGACTTCGGCTCTACTTGGACTTCGTGACTTCTGGCATCCCTGTAACACGGCTTATACCTTCGATCATCCGCAACTCTCCTATCCCTGATCTTGGCAACGGCAAATACTACTCCTCCTCTACTACCGGTACCGGCAAGTATTGTCTTCATTACTCTACCTGGCCTGGCAACACTAACACCACACTCCAGACGCGCTCCCTTTGCTGCGGGTGCGTGTATCCCTATGTCCCACCTCAGCACAGGGGACGGGTCTGGTCTGCGGGCAGCACCGGCGTAACACCCCCTCATGCTGTACTTGATGAAACTTTTCAATAAAGACAAAGTTGAAACAAAACTGTTTTTTTACGTTTCTTCAACCTACTGTAGAGTTCCAATGATTGAAAATAGGGGTTAAGGGAACTTATCACTTTGCTCCTCCCATAACTCCCCCAAATTCTGCACTGCACAAAACTCTTCAAATGTACTGTATTAAGCCTTTCCCCATTGGTTATAGATGACCTGGAGTCCATACCTAAGGGGAAACAAATTTACATCCTTTATCATTAGAATTAATGGACAGGGCATCCTCACTCATCGATGGATCCTGAAAATAATTTTTTGACGTCCGGTTGCATACAAATTTATGAACATCTAACACTGTTTTGAAAAGAATAAAGTCCATCATGGGTCAAATGTACAGTAACACCCCTGTCAAGGAGGGAAAGTTCCGAAGAAGAAAGTTGATGACCCGAAATATTTATAACATTCAATGAGTTCTCTAAAAATTATTTTTCCGTTTGTTTGCAAATCTGCTTCAATCTTATCTTCTTGCTTCTTCTGGTTCCTTTAAAGTTTTGAAGTGAAATGTCTATGTTGGCACCTACCCTATGAATTTTTTTCCTGGGAGTGAATCGCCTTGATGGAGACGGAAGTGCAGTCAAGGAAGTGACGTCACTGCTGACAGAGGAGGCTGTAGGAGTGTTGGCAGCTCACAACAGCACATGCACATATACCACCACAGTCTGATACCACCACTGGAGTCTCCACCCCGCCACCATCAGCCACCTCCCCTCCTCACAGCCAGACTCGCCCAGACTGTGATGTCTGTGACAACTAGACTCCGGCCTCATCCTCCCCAGGGACTTTAACAGTGGTGGGCCTCTGAGCATGCCCGTGGGCCTCTGCGCATGTGCACCATGGCCACGGGTCTCTGTGCATGGCCACGGGCCTCTGCGCATGGCCGCGGGCTTTTGTGCTTGGCCGCAAGCCTCTGCGCATGCGCGCTGCGGGCCTCCGCGCATTTGTGCCACCAACTATAGGATGGACCGAGGGGTGGGGGCAAAGGTGCCAGGAACACCGGGCAGGGAGAAGGTGAGAGAGCCGCGTCCCCCAACTGAAACAGACACACAGTTACACACACACCCAGAGTCACACACACACACACACACACACACCCACAATCAGCACCCATCACCAACACCGGGCACGAACACGAGCACTACACACACACACACACACACACACACACCTAGAGTCACACACGAACACACACCCAGAGTCACACACACACAGTCACACTCACACCGTCTCACACGCACACACCCAGAGTCACACTCAGTCACACACACACACAAACACTTCAGGAATTCAAAGTTAGTATATAGTACTATACTATATAGTTAGTATTCAAAGTAAATATATTAGTGCAAAAAGCTAAAACAGGGTGTGTGTGTCGTGCACGTGCGTTCTAAGTCACGCTTCTTTGTGTTTTGTCACCGAAATTGTGTTTCGATTTTTAATTAAAAACATCACAAATACAATGTGTGACAAAACATAAAGAAGTTTTACTTAAAATGCACGTGCTCGGCACACACACAATTTTGTTTGGCTGATGAAAGTATTGCTGTGAAGGTTTGGGGTTCTTTCTTTGATCCTCATTTCTCGATGGACATCCCTAAAAGGTACGGCCATTCTTTCTAAAATAATTGGAGGGAAATAGGCTGTCTCAGTGTCCGAGGGCTGGACGTGGTGTAAAAACCTGTCAGGACACTGATATCTTCCCCCGTTCACTCAAAGAACCGTGAGAGCACCGCTCTAGCTAAGTGGCAGCTCTCGCGAAACTGGTTCGACCCGCAGTACATTCTGGGATCCGTAGGTCGGCTGCTTCAAGCAGGGTGGCCGTTTGGTGCTCCAGCAAGAACGGTGCGCAGAGGCTGGACTAGGAGCCGGGGTCGTACAGTCCTCACCATCTGGTGATACGGGGAAAAGATACCAGCGATGCCCATAGTGTGATTTTAAATTTGAAGGGTTTAATATACTACATCACATGAATATTTATATTATATACCTAATAGAGTTCTTTCTCTGCTCTCTTTGTTTTTTTGTATATTGTGCCTTTTTTGCCCCGGTGGATCACGGGATAGGATTGGAGCAGCGGGAAACTCTGAGTCCAGTAAGAAGCAGGAAGCTATCAGCGCGTTCGCCACCAAACTGTTCAAAATCTATATCTTGGAAACCAAATATTGGGGACATCTTAACATGGAGACTTCTTGGGATTTTTTTTTCATTTTAAGATCATTTTCCAAGGTAATAATATTGCATCATACTCGGGTATCCTGCATTAATAGCCTCTCCAATCGCTGAAAGCTACTAGATCATCCATTATAAAAATAAAAATACAACAAAGCTTCCAACTAAAACATTTTTTTATTTGATAAATAAACAGTATTTAATACAGTAGGGAGATAGTAAAATGAAATCAGCTTTGGGCAATCAAATTGTATCACAAACATATCCAGCGGATTCCTACTGTAGGATTATTCGCTGAAACAAACAGCAAAGTTAATGTCAAAATAGTTTCTTGTTCCTCAGCCTGCTCATGGGGAATGGGATACTTAAATAACATAGACAAACTTAAACCAATGCATCAGATACTGACTGTCAAGCATACGTAAATATTTTAATTATAAATACAGAAAAGTAAATTCACTGTACCAATATATACAGTTTTAATTTTAAAACAATGTTCAAAAACGTAACATTAGAACATTCCCATTCTGAGGTGGTAAAAAAGAAAAAAAAAAGTGTAGAAAAGCTGCATCACTTACTCTGTACGAAAACATTATATAAATATATATATATATTTTAACAAATTGCCATTACTTTTTATTTGTCAGACTGGTCGCTTGCTGAACTGGAATCCTCCATTATTTTTTGGTAGTATATTGATATAAAATTGTATTTCTAGAGCATAAATTGGAAACTACAGTACTGTGCTGGGAATTGCTTGGTCAGTCAGTCGTGATCACACTGAATCATTCCTTTTCAGGTTAGGCACAGAGGGAATCTATGAATAGCCTAACAAAAATAGTACATATTGTAGTTTTGTGATCATTGTTGTGATGTTCAAAGTTTGGCACTCTGTTCAAAAGTTGAAGCGTTATTAAGCATATCTTGGACTAAAGATAAAATAATAAAATGTAGAGAAGTTGACTTCCACTTTAATCTGACTCAACTGAATGCTTCTTAGTAGGAATGCAAAATAAATGGTAGTATTGTGTAAAAACAATGGGTCTTGCATTGCAAATATTGACACTGAACATTGATTTTCTTGCAGTTGGCAACATGTATCAAACCTGTTCATACTTTTAAATTAATGGTCTAGACTGAGTATTATACCCTAAAGTACACAAGGGAAGGTGCACTATAATGATGCTGATCTTGGCTAGTTTGTTCCATCATGGAACAGTTTGGTATGTCTTAAGAAATTGGAAAGTATTTAGAAGCCCTGAAAATATGAATGGTTGCCATCAGTTTGAGAAACCTTCAAGTCTCGATATGTTTTTGTGTTGCTAAGTGGGACAGGACTATTACCCCTTCAGTGCCACGTGAAGTTACACGAGAAGGGTAGATGAATGCATCCAACCTATTTTATTTATAGTTTTATTTATATGGAGGTAGAACTGGGCTCCTGGAAAAATTCTGATTCTAGATTTTGGTATGACCTGTTCCTGCATCTGTAAGTCCATAGTACGGATTTACTATGGTTTAGCCTCATTACCTGTATCGATGTCTAAATCACATTAAATGCTGATGCTGCTTCCATTACTCAACAAACATGTAGTTGTCTAGCATTGTACAAATGTTACAGGGATTTAAACAAAGTGCTGCCCCATATAGTATCAGACAGGAGTGAGATCCTTTTATTTAAAATGCTAATTACTAACTCTATAAGACTTTGATGGAAGATGCTTTTCTTTCTTACCTAATCAAAGCTCCAGGGACCCGCCGCCTAACTCCATAATCAGTTTCCAAGATACTTACCAGTGAATTTACAGCGCTGTAAATACCCATCCAGGGGTAACAAAGTGGCAGCCAAACCATGGGCCAATAGGAAGCTGCAACATCATCGGTTGTGAGTTCCTAGTGGATGGCCAGAAAATAATACGGGTAACTTCACCGTTAAGTAACTCGGGTACCAGAGGGTCGCTCGAGATGAAAATAGCTTGATTCAGTTCCGGGAGACCACGGTTACCATACTATAAAAAAGGGGAGTTTTTTTAAGCGGGTATTGCTGCTCACTTTTTGGTTGTGAGCATATTTTTCCTCTGTTTCTTTTTATGTAAAGGATGTTAAGAAATATTTTTGTATATGCGCTGCCCATTTGACCTACAGTATGTATTAACATAATGTAATAATTTACATTTGGCCAGCATTCCTAGTGCGCACAGCCCTTTTTAAGGTTCTTTGGTTGCCTTTATTGTATACTATACATTTTTCATGTAAGCCTGGGGCACACCTGTGCTGCTAGGTCTCAGCCGAAGAATGCGATATGTATTTTGGAAAAAGGAGTTTTTGTAGAGTTCTCCAGTGGCTCAAAATTAGCAAAAAATATTTTGAACCTTTTTTCCTACTCTCTGAAGTTTATGCATTACTGTATATTAGACCATAACAATGACTTTGATTCATAACATTTGTCTGCCCTGAGCACACGTCAGTCATAAAACCAGTGATTTGGAATTTAATGAATATTATTGGTTGACTAGAGATTGTATTCCAAAAAATAATAAATGTTCGCAGCACACAAAAGAAGGAAAATACTTTGTCCTTATGAGATTGTATTCCATTCGGACAGTATTTCATCTATATTGAACTTCCAAATCTTACTAATTTTGGAAGTGAACCTGCCCAGTAAAGCATCATCAAAGTATTCTCTTTTTTTGTCCTCATCTACACCACACCTTATTTTTATATAGATGATATATATATATATATATATAATATATATTAATAATATATATATATTATATATATATATATGCAAATATGCTGTATGCTCATCTGCATGTCTTAGGCAGGTCTGCACCCCCGCCTTTCCCCATTATCACCCAGCATACAGCACTTCCACTGCAGCAAGGGATTCTGGGAAATGACATGCAAATGAGCACACAGTGTCACTTTTTGCCTCAATAACCATTTTTAACATGGTTCCCTATAGGCTTAAGCTTGCTGCATGGTCACAGCTTTGAGCACAGCCAGGGTTAAGGTGCATACCCAGAAAACCACCCACAGACATATATATATATATATATATATATATATATAGATAATATATATATATATATTATATATGTATATTATATATATATATATATATATAATTTGTCTTTCTTTCTGCTCCAATACTTGCCTCTCAAACGTACTGCTTCCATCCCTGTTATCCCTCTTTACTGATGTTTTCTTTTTGCCAACATCTACTTATGCCACCTGCTTCCTTCGTTTGTTTCCCCTGCATGCCTCCCTGGTGTTATCTACTTTGCCCAACCCAAACTGGTTCTCTGTTTTTTTGCTTGCTCCTCACACTGCTATCCCCACTAGCTGAAGTTTCCCTCACCCCCTCTCACTCCTACGAGGAACCAATGAGCTGGGACCAGGACTGGACGCCTCAGATAGAACAACATTAAGTATGCTATTTCTTTAACTCCTTTGTTGAGGAACAAGCAACACACCGGGGAAAGGAGTCAAGTGGCCACAAACTAAGGATCTTGTAGGGAAATCAGGGTCAACGTCAAAAGACACCCTGGAATGAAAATGCAAGAAGAGAGATCAGCTCAGTTAAAATGTGCGGCCTTGAACTGCTTTATGCTGCACTCCTCATTATATTTCAAAAAGCACCAAGCCTAAATGTCATCATCCTGAATGTGCATATGGAGGCTGACCATTTGGAAGTTTGACCTTAGATGTAAACAAACAATGTATTCACGTGCTATACCTCTATCAAAAGAGCTTACTTTTTTTGTGGAGTGATAAATACTTAAAATATACAACTAGCATTTACACAGTCCTAAACTGTACTACAAATTGTGGTGTTTAACTTGGTAATAGCCAATATCAAGGATTCCTGTTGTCTCAGAAGCTTGAGCACAAATAAAATATCCACATTTGTAGGATGACTAAAAGAAAGTTTCAAGAGTTAACTTTCACTACTGACTGAGGACGGTATTCTCTTATTTTCTCCTCTTCGGTCTCCTCAGGAACATATTCTTGAGCAGTGTGTACATTACAAAGAAGGATAGATGTATACTCTGGAAACACAATGTTTTTCTTATAAAGTCCATGTGCTCACTGTCATGGTTTTCAGGGGAAGGAGCGTGGCGAGTTTCAGTTATTTTTCTTTGAAGATTCGGCGTCCTTCACAATTTCCCAGCAGCTTGGATGATAAGAAGTGATTTCACTGGCCCTCTGTTTCAATGGGTAGTCAGACACGGTGCAGCTGTGTCCTTGCGGAGTGTTACGTTAGTGTGCTGCAGGGCAATGCCCTTTCTTTAAACTCACGTTGTCAAGTCCAATTTGTCCTGTTCTCTCTTTCCCTCTCTCCCCTTTGAAGATAATCTGCAAAATTACATAAAACCAGTTAGGGGAGAAGGTAAACATAGAGGGAATATTGTGTTAGCCTGCATGAAGCATTTTTTATTAAATTAAAAAATATATATGCTTGGGTGCAGATGATACCTGTATTTGATTTGCGTTACCCTTGGATAACAGCTGTCAGGGTTACTCAGGTCTCTAATTTTTAAATCCTACTCCAATTGAGTATATTGGAGGGTTAACAAAGTGAAAGCACTCCTCCATGTAACACATTTTCTATAATTCCTTAGGGGTCATTTGCAGACACACAAAGTTATGGTGAGTAAAAAGTGACAAAACCCCTCCACCGTACAGAGTACAGGAAATACAAATATTGTACCACTTGTGAGCACAATCACATGGCTCAGACAGGTATGCAACCCTGCCTTTCCCCATTATTATTTCACACACAGGGCTTCCACTGCAGCCAGGGATTCTGGTTAATAATATGCAAATGAGCACTCACAGTGTGTCAAAAAGTACATGTAGCCCTTTAGTGCCAGTGAGACCTCCAAAACATTTCAGACCAAAGCAGTAAAGGCCCCAGGAGTTAAACACATTTTTGAGTATCCAATAATTTAGTGATTTTGAGTAAGAAAGGTACAAAGTTGTGTTAAATACCAGAGCATAAGGTCGGTATATGTATACTTTATTAAATTAATCACATATTCAGAAGTGATCCTTATGATGTACAAGCCTTTATTAAACAGAAATTCTCTGGTACATAAGAAATGCTGATTAGCAATGGAACCTGAAACCACTGAAAATTAGATTTTGCCGCAGGTATATTTTTTTAGATTAAATGAATAGACAGTGTATGTATGTGTGTATGTATGTGTGTATGTATGTATGTGTGTATGTGTGTATGTATGTATGTGTGTATCTATATATAAATACAGTATATATGTGTATATGTATACATACATACATACTGTATATAAATCAGGGGTGGACAAAAATATAAAATACTTAGGACAAGCTAGAAGAAACCACCAATGATGAAGTAGGAAAAGCAATAAACGCTATAAAGGATGTGAAGGCTCCTCAGGTAGATGGAATTACGCAGAAGTGTACATTGATATTATAAAGAACATTTACGAGACAGCCAGATCAACCATTGGATGAACATTACATGAAGATACAAGCAAGCTACCTTTAGGAAGTGCGATAGGGAGACACCATGTCACCAAAGCATTTCCCAGCAACGCAAAGAATTGTTCAAGACATTGAATGTGTAATGTAAACCCCATATGTTGCGTTACTATATGCGTTAAAAGGAGCTGGATGGCGCGATGGCAGAGAGTATGGATGCATGATTCCAGTGCTCCATGCCCCGCTCGTAATATAAAGAAATAAAATACCTTTACTCCATACTGAATTGCTAGAATTTAACTCCTATAACTCTACTAAACTACCAGGATGTCAAAACGGGCAGCCAAAACGCCGAAATCAAAGGGGCTCCCGCTATATTTTAACAGCACAAGGAGCAGCGCGGCGGAGGCCATAATGGCGCCGAGTTCAAATCAGGGCTCTGATTCGGAACGGGAGGGAGAGAAGGAGGACGGCGAGAACGCTGAAGACAGGCCAGTTAGGCTTGGCGATTTTAATCGCTTGTATACCGACCTCAAAACCCTTTTGCAAGCAGAAATTAAAGAGCAGGGGAGGGAAATCAGTAGCCTGGGAGAGCGCACAGGTCGAGTTGAGACCCAACTGGACATTGTTACCACCGCAACCAAACGCAACGCAAAAAAACCAACAGAGATGCAGATCCAAATTAATGACCTGAAAGAGAAGCAGGAAGACGCAGAAAATCGGGAGCGTCGCAATAATATAAGGATACGGGGGGTCCCCGAAGATGCGGGGGATTGCGAGGAATTCGTCCTGCCGGATACCCCCAGGGAAAGACTGGAGATGGATCGCTGCCATAGAGCCCTGAGAACGAGGCCTACACAGTCAGACCAACCACGGGATATCATAGCGCGGTTGCACTTCTACAAGACCAGGGAGGCCGTCCTCCACAAGACCCGCGCTACCCCTACAGTAGAATTCGAAGGATCAAAATTGCTCATCTTCCAGGACTTATCCCCCCTAACCCTGCTGCGACGCAGGGCCCTGCTCCCAATCACAAAAGTGCTGAGGGACAACAACGTCCGATACCGTTGGACTTTCCCTTTTGGATTGTCCGTCAGCAAAAATGGACGGGCCTTTCACATGAAGGAGATTGGGGAGGGAGAGGCGTTCCTCCAGAAATTAGGCCTCAAGGGGACCCCGCCAGCGCCGGTGGAAGAGGAGGAGATCCCGGGCCCCAGCTGGGCAACAGCGGGACAATCGCTCCGGTCTCCACGGAATAAAAGATGAGGTGCAACAAGGCAAAGTCTCTCTAAATAATCCTCAGTGTTTGGGTATTAAGTTTCCCAGTTATTAGTTTTAAGTTCCCTGTTACACCGCTACGGACTTAAGCCCGATTACACTACAGCAAGGTCGAGCTTGATTTAAGGTTCCCGCTGGAGGGGCAAAAATCCTCGTTTACCCACCTGTAAAAGACGTTGTACTCACCTGGACGAGGGAAACAGGAGGCCCAAAGATGGAGGCACCCACGAGGCGAGAGAAAAATCCAGCATGGAACGCAGCAGCAGGAAATCACCATCAACCTGGAGGAGAGCGCGATCACAGCCGTCCAGGACGAACGACGCTCCCAAAATGGCGGCGGCCGGATGTCCGGGCGCCAGTAGAGGAAGTGCGCGGGCGGCCATCTTGGAGGAGGCAGAAAGAACCTAAGGACGTCATGAGGCGGCGACGAGCGTCACGCGGGCGACCCGGACTGGCGGGAATTTCAATTTTTGCCGGTCCCAAGTGCCGCAACTGCAGGGGCAGCAGCAGCCGCAAGCGACACACCGCCGGAGCGAAGAAGGCCCAGTGGACATACCCCGGGAGGGCACCCAGGGGTAGAAGGCCTAAGAGGGGGGGAAAGGAGCTCCACACAGGGCTATAAGAGAGGGAAGTTAAGATCAGCGGCAGAAGGCAGGACAGAATAAGGGTAAAGTAGGTGCAGCATATAAGAAGGTGGATATAGCCCGGGGGAGGTAGAGAGGGCGGAAGAGGTAAGGGAGTAAGCGGGATGGGGCAAGAGGAAGGCATAAGGGAAGTGATGGGAATAGGAAGGAGACAGATGGAAGAAGCAATTGGAGTAGCATTAGGGAGGAGGGACGGGAGGGAGGAAGGTATGAACAAGTGGTTTTATCAGAGGGAAGAAGGTAGAGGAAGTATTTAGAGGGTAATAGCAAGTAAATGAGGCCGGGGTAGGTTATGAAAAGGATTAGAGGGGAATGAGACACAGGGAAAAGGAAAAGGTCGGAAGAGAGCTCGTCAGGGAATGGAGTCTGAAGAGAAACTAGAAGGGAGAGATAGTACACCAAAGAGTGTTCTCTAAGAGAGGTGGAAGATAAGGAGGCCACCCGTCCAGTTAGGGAAATAAAGGGCAAGGACGCAAGCGGTAGCACTTAATACTGGGGTTAGCAATAAACCCAGGAGTTATAAGTTATATAGGTATTGTGCAAGTTTTTGGTTTAGGAGCGGGGCGGGAGCTGAGGGATCTCAGCCTCCTCTGCGGTCCGCATGGGCCAGGGGCTGGGAAGGGGTTATCCCAGCGAAGTCCTTTGGGAGGGAGGGGGTTCACGAGGTGAGGTAACACCGGAGAGGGACCAGTGGCAGGTGCCCAGCCCCCAAAGGCAATGGAATCTGAGCCAAGTTGGCAGGGCCACAGCTCGGAGGACACTAATTGTTTTTTGTTCTATGTGTGTCATTCCCCATGTTTCCCTATTGTTTCCCCCCAACCCACAGGACCCACCATCCAAAGATCATCGTGAGTGCTACAGGTCGGAGACGGCTCTTCCTCAGTCTCGGTTCCTGGCGAAACACACACCTCCACCGCCCCCTGCTGCAGGTTCAGTCCAAGTCAAGGATGAGTAACGATCTGATCTTTATTTCCCATAATGTCAAGGGATTCAACAACCCAATAAAGCGCAGAATTGCCTTCAGGGACTATGTTCGCAAAAAAGCGGATATAGTGTTTGTCCAGGAGACACACTTCTCCAAAACGAATCACCCCAACTACCTGGACAGGCACTATAGGACAGTGTTTATGTCCTCTGCGAAAGTTAAGAAAAGAGGAGTGGCGATACTAATCCACCGCAGAGTGCCCTTCCAGGTAGTTAAATCATATAAAGATTTGGATGGACGCTATGTTATCGTCACGGGCACAATTAACAACCAAGAGGTCACTTTAAGCTCAATCTATGCCCCCTGCGAACAGACACCGCAATTCTTCACATCATTTTTTGATAAACTACACAAGGTGGCAATAGGTTGTATATTCCTGGCAGGAGACATGAACCGCACCCTAGACCCAGACTTGGACAGATGCACGGGGACTAACTTACCACAGAAACAAGACGTACTAACTATACATCAAGGGCTCCGTGATTGCCAGTTAATTGACTTTTGGAGGGAACATCACCCCTCGGAAAGAGCATACACTTTCTACTCACACCCCCATAACAGATACAGTAGGATAGATTACTTCCTGGTCTCTAACAAAGCGGTCTCCATGGTCTCCCATTCTGGGATCCATGATATTTCATGGTCGGACCACGCACCAATTGAGCTGCGATGTGCTCTGCGGCTGCTGGACAGACCAGGGGCGAACTGGAAATTAAACGAGCTGCTGTTAAAAAATCCAACATCGGAGCGGGCGATAGGAGATAAAATTAAGGAATATTTCGAAATCAATACGGGGAGCGTATCTTCCCACTCTACTCTATGGGAGGCCCATAAGGCAACCATGAGGGGACTTCTAATGAATTTAGCAGCACAAACCAAAAGAGCTAAGGAGTCCCAGGTAAAAGATCTGCGGGAGAAACTAGTACACTTTTCCGCACTTCATAGTCTTAATAAACAGGGCGCTACCCTAAAGGAACTCTCTGACATAAAAACTAGACTCAATTTGTTGCTAAACTCCAGAGCCGAGAGGGAGTTGGCATGGTCCAAGCGTAAGTTCTACGACAAAGCTAACAAGCCAGATACCTTTCTTGCCAATAAATTACGTAACAAACTCCCTAATTATAGTATTTCCTCAATCCGCACCAAGGGGGGGGACCTTACCTCCGACCCTAGAAGAATCGTAGCGGAATTTAAAAATTTCTATGAAGTTCTCTATGACGGAGATAAGGTCAGCCACACACAGAAAATAGGAGGAAAAACCCATAAGTTCCTAGAAGAGGCACGTCTTCCCAAATTGAGCAGGGCAGAGAGGGAGGCATTACAGGTCGACTTTACATTCGAAGAATTATCAGAGGTTATAAAGGCCCTTAAACCAGCCAAAGCTCCGGGACCAGATGGTTTTTCAAATTTATATTACAAAAAATTCCTGAAAATACTTGCGCCACAGCTTCTAAAATTATTTAACGAAATTTTAGCGGGGGGCTCCTTTCCATCCCAGATGCTCCAGGCCTCAATCTCCCTGATCCACAAACCAGGCAAGGACCCGGTAGACTGTAAGAGCTATCGGCCCATATCCCTGATTAATTCCGATGTGAAAATATTTTCTAAACTACTAGCTAACAGGGTGGGCATTGTCCTGCCAGGGCTAATCCACCCGGATCAGGTGGGATTTATTGGAGGAAGGCAGGCGGCAGACAACACAAGACGGATCATAGATTTGATCGATCTGGCCAATAAAAAGAATATCCCGTCTATGCTGTTGAGTCTGGATGCTGAGAAGGCCTTCGATAGGATCGATTGGTCCTATCTGAGGGCAGTACTAGGAGCATTCGGTTTCGAGGGACGCCTCCTAGAAGCCATCTTAGCCCTGTATAAAGGCCCCACAGCTAGGGTGCACCACCAGGGCTTCCCATCGGAGCAATTTAACATCTGTAGCGGGACGCGACAGGGGTGCCCCCTGTCCCCTCTGCTGTTTGCATTATGTATAGAACCCCTGGCGGCTCATATTCGCCTAAGCCCAGATATAACAGGGATAGACGTAGGGGACCAATCCCATAAAGTGGCATTATACGCTGATGATGTGATCCTGACCCTGTCGAGGCCGCTCACTTCCCTGCCCAATGTCTTTGAGATTCTGGGTGCGTTCAGCCTCATCTCCGGGTTCAAAATTAACCAGACAAAATCTGAAGCCCTAAATATTAGTCTCCCACGTCCAATGGAGAAACTAATCGAACTAAATTTCAATTTTAAATGGCAGGCCTCCTCTATCAAATACTTAGGTATCCAAATTACTAAGACATACGACTCATTATACAAAGCAAACTATCCCAAATTATTCCAAGCTCTAAGAGAGGATCTGCGAGTGTGGGCGGGGTTTGGAATTTCTTGGTTTGGACGAATTCATAGCATTAAGATGAATCTCCTGCCAAGGGTGCTTTACCTGTTCCAGGCCCTGCCAATACCATTGGTGCGGGCAGACATCCTCGCCTTACAGTCAAAGATCATGAAATTCATTTGGCACAAGAAGAGTCCACGAATTGCTAAGAGCATACTGACTAGACCCACGAGTAGAGGAGGACTAGCGGTACCTTGCTTGTTGGCATATTACAAAGCAGCAAGATTGGGTCAGATTGTCCAGTGGCACCTTGACCCGTCCCTGCGGAGATGGGTGGCGCTGGAGAAAACCTGTTGTGCTCCAGTTGAGTTGCAAAACTTAATTTGGCTGCCAAAACGGTGCGATAACACAGCGGAGATGCTGTTACGGACCATGGTGAACGCTCTGGCGGTGTGGAGGAGTTCCAAATTTAAACATAAGTTAACGACGAAACACTCCTTAATGACCCCGCTCTTCGATAACCCAGATTTCGCCCCGGGGATGGCCGGTGAGCGGCACTTCAAAATTTGGTTACAGTCGGGATATAAGCGGTTAATAAATCTGGAGGGGCCCAAGTATATTAAAACATTTGAACACATTAAATCAGAAAAGGGACTCCCAAACACTGAATTATTCCGCTACCTCCAGAAAAGAGCATTCTATAACAAATTTCCAATTAGACCAGCTAGGACCAATTTTGAGCAGCTGTGTTCCAGAGCAACGGACACACAGGGACTTACCTCTAGATTATACCAGGAAGTGATCTGTCTAGTTAGACCAGACGCTGACAAACTGAACTACATGACTAGATGGGAGACAGATCTAGGGGAGACTTTAGAGGACAAAGACTGGGAGTGGATTTTACAGGCGGCGGCCAAAAGCTCCATCTGCTCAACGTTAAAAGAGAACGCATATAAAGTCATGATGCGCTGGTATCACACCCCATTACGTCTGTCTAAATTCGTCGGCGGGTATTCCCCGCTCTGCCCAAAACAGTGCAGGGAATCAGCAGACCTAGTCCACATGCTGTGGTCCTGCCCGAAGGTACTCCCGATTTGGGAGAGCATTAGAGCTTGGGCACAAAGTATCCTCGATTTAGAGGTTCCCCTGGACCCGTGGCTGTTCTTACTGGGCAGGCGGGCCCGGGGGCTGCCAAAATCGGCACACAAATTGGTGGCACATATGGCCACAGCCACTAGGTGCGAGATCGCAGCAGTGTGGATACAGCAAGATCTACCAGTCATCCCCAAAATCCGAAACAGATTATGGCAAGTTTGCCAGATGGAACAGTTGACTAGCTGGGTCAACGACTCTGGCCGAAATTTCTTAAAAGTGTGGGAGCCATGGCTTACCCAATCCGACATCCCCGGGGTAGATGCCAGCACAATTTTGCAATAATAAATACAAGTGCGTTCTCTGGTGACGGAGCGGAACATACTATAACATAGGCACGTGACAGGTAGGATCCCCTCGCTATAAACCAAACCAAGAGGAGGAGTCGTCAGGTGTCCTCAAAGAAGGGCGCAGCACGGACCGAAAGCAATCTTCCACCACCGAAGAAACACGTTGGCAGTCCATCCCTCCCCCCTACCCCCCCTCCTTCTCCCTCCTTGTTGTTTTTTCCCTCTGTTGTCCCAGTCTTTGTCATGTGAGTCAGGTTTGTCTAGTCTTGTGAGTGCATGTTGTAAGTCCCTTGTTGCTTTTGAGTGATTTTACCCTTGATTGTGAGAGTGAAAAGGGTAAACCTCGGGGGGTTTCAAATTGTTTTACTATGGGATGTGGCATAATGTACCTGTTGTGAAACCCAATAAAAATCTTGAAGTTAAAAAAAAAAAGGAGCTGGATACTAAATACCTGTCCCTCTAGGTAAGGTGTTCACCAATGACTAGGCAGAGGCTTAGCTCTGCCCCTTTTCTGCCCAGAGACAGGGGGTGAAGGGAAACAACTCTTTAGTTGCACCATTAGATCAATGCAATTTAGGTAGTTCATATTCACAGTATCATTCATGGCTATGTTCCAGAGGTCCTGGTGTAGCCAATTCTCCTAACATTACACAGGATCTATTTATTTTAGGTCTTTCCCAGATTTTTGATCCATCATTGGTTTCTTCTGGAAACTTGGATTCTGCTATTCCTGGCTCATTACAGGTAGTTTCAGATTCAGGTGCTAATTCTCTCAGTGGCGATGGGATGGGCTCTTCTGACACATTTATGACACCAGTTGATGTTATTTATTCTTCAGTCTAAGGGAGGGTTTATAGACACGTTTTATACAGTGGTACGCCAAGATTTGGAGAATTTGTGTGAATAATACGCAGTCATATAGTAAAAATAAAAATCTTTCTAAAGAAGAGCAAGCCACCTTGAGGGATCTTAAGAATCTTGACAATGTCATTGTCAGGCAAGCGGACAAGGGGGGAGGCATTGTCTTAAAAGATAGGTCAGATTATCTTATGGAGGCCTATCAATTGTTATATTGATAATTCGGGAATTTCTTATGTGTGCACAAGGAAAGGGAACAATTAGTTCCTTGATGTTCAAATATCTGTTCGTGCAAAATCCTAGAACGCCTGTCTTCTACCATATCCCTAAAATCCAAAAGACTCTAGACAATCCTCCTGGTCAACCAATAGTCTCGGGGGTGAAGTTGATTACATCAAATATGTCCAATATGTTGACCATTATCTTCAACCTTATGCCATCAAATTGAAATCTTATTTGAGGGACACTTTGTATGTCATCAACTCCACCTCCGGTATTCTTTGGAAAAGCCCCTACCTTTGGGCCACGTGTGATGTAGCCTCACTTTATACATGCATTAACCATCACAAGGGTTTAGGTGCAGTCAGACATTTTTGGGAAACTGATGTTACACTATGTGTCACCCAGAGAGAGTTCCCTTTGTCCAGTATATTATTTATATTGCAACATAATTATTTTTTATTTGAAGATAAATATTATTTACAGACCTGTGGTATGGCCATGGGAACCAGATTTGCTCCCAGCTATGCAAACCTCTACATGGGGCTGTGGGAGAGCATTCATGTTTGGGGGAATGCACGGCTGGGGGCGCGTCTGGTATATTATGGCCGGTACATAGATCTGATCATTGTTTGGAATGGGGACAAAGAGGAATTGTCCACCATACTCTCCTCATTCGGGAACAATGATATGGATCTAAAATTTACATATCAAATCGATCCCTATCAAATAATTTTTTTGAATCTAGAACTCTCCGTGGGTGACGATGGTAGAATTATAACAAAAACTAATTTCAAACCAGTTGCCACTAATGGTTACATACATTCATCTAGTAATCACTACAAAAAATGGCTAGAGAACATCCCAAGAAGTCAGTTTCTGAGGATCAAGAGGAATTGTTCTTTAGAGTCGGATTTTGACACGCAAAGTCAACTACTAGTCGAGAGATTTGTGTCAAAGGGATATGGTAGAGGACAGGTGCTAAAGACACTGGAGGCTGTAAAACAGACGGACAAAGTTCATCTTTTGGAACAATCCAGGAAAAAACTACAAAAAATAGGTGATAGAAACATCAGAAGTTATTCAGCTGATTTATCCTATGAACTCCCTAAATTTATTACCAAATATAATCAATGTGCACATCATATAAAAAAAAGTATTAAATAAACATTGGAGAATTTTAATAATCGACCCTATAATTGGTTCAAGGCTACCTAAACAGATCCCAATGGTAAAAAAAAGAGCAAGGAATATGAAGACCATTCTGGTGCCAAGTAAATTAAAATCTGTGAAGTCAAATTGCACAGCCAATAAAACACTGGTGAGTGGTAACTTTCGGTGTGGGAGAGGGCGTTGCATTATATGCAAGCACTTCAAAACTATGCAGAAGATTGTTTCAAACAATGACCACTCAGAAAATATTGTGATAGGCTATGTCAATTGCCTATCTACATATGTGGTTTATGTGATTTCTTGTAATTGTGGACCACAATATATCGGAAGGACGACTCGCACTTTAGCAATACGCTTCCTTGAACATCGTCGTAATGCAATAAGGGGCTTCCAAATGCAGTTTATCTAGACATTTTTCGGAAATACATCATAAAGATCCTCAGTCTATGATTATCATGGGCTTGGAAGCCGTTCCTCCCTCATTACTGGGAGGAGACAGATTTAAAAAGTTTTGTGCTAAATAAACATTTTGGATATACACACACGGTACCCTATTCCCAAAAGGGTTCAATGATGCATCTGCGTCAGTACCATCATATAGACCTTTGCCGGTTCCTCTGTCACTGCATATAGGTGTCTCATCTCGGGAGGTCTGTGTTGAGCATATATTGTTCCCTCCCTTGATATACATTTATTCAGTTAATACAACATTATTATAACATTGCTTTTCAACTGGATCTTATTTTGGCAATAAGAAATGTCATATATATTGATAGTTGAGAAACAGTATAATTATTGTAAATATTAGAATCTCTACATTACATAATATCTTTATTCATTCAATTAAATAAATCAGAGTTATTACAAACACATATAATATCTGGTAATATCATGGATTGTCTTTTCCGCTGGCCCTTTCTTTTTTTTGATACAGCGTGTTTTCAGTAAGCTGTTAATAACATATTTTTCGTTGTGCTCTGGCTCAGCATGCGCTATCCAGATAGATCAATATGGTTTTCATTAGACTAGCAGTCTCTTTTTTTTGTTGTAAATTACAAGTAGTAATAATAGTCTAGAGTAATGATCCTTTAGCTATCCAGCTTTACCCATTAATATTTGTCAATTATTTTCAGAGTATTAATCATGGTGTTTATCACCTTGAATCAGTTTGTATTTTTGAGTCTGAGCTATGTATGAATAAATGAGCGCATCATATCCATGCCAGTCTAAGTAATTGTCAAGTTTTTATGATATTTTATATAGAATGTATCTCTCATTATGTATCCATGTCATTTAAGTACACTATAGGTTGTTTTTGTGTATTATCCCATATGCTCTAGTGTTGTAGCTTTAAATATAAAAGTACCAGGATACATTGCAATGCCACTTATTATCTACCCAATACCAGCTAGCCTCTCTGGATATAAATATGAGAGGATCCAGAAACAACCTCAGCCTCTGCCGAAGTTGCAAAAACGCAATGAAACGCGTTAGGTGGAACTCATCTCCTACCTGTGCTGAAGCAGCTCCACACCGAGGAACCAGAGTCCCACTAAAGACTACAGCAAAGAGGAAATCCCATGCAAGTCCCATAGAGTGCCGGAGAACAAAATTTGAAGTGCACCATCTCCATTTCCGGTTTCCATTCTGTGAAGGGCATCATACACCACGGCTGATGCATGAGGGAGACACTGCGCGTACCTTGTTACTTCCAGCTTTGTTTCTCTGAAAGCCTGTCCTGTTTGGATAACCGATCTCAGCAGCGCCTCCAAATGTAACAGTGTTTCCCCCACCAGGTGGGGGTTTGGCCATTACGGTTCATGTGGTGCATGATACCTGCTGGCAACAGGAGGGCTGAGTCATCTGCCAGTGGAATTTCTTTACAAAGGACTAGGCTCTTGGGGTTCATACCCTACATATCTCTTTAGCAGTGCAGCGCCTCCATCTGCCGTCGGCTCCAGGAACTGAAGGTGATCTCCCACAGTAGAACTATTATCTCTCCCCCCAGTAAGGTCACACACCAGGCAGGAGGTATATGCAAACAGGAACGGTTTATTACTCTTCTGTACAGTACAGGAACAACAGCAGGCTTCTGCCCAATGCAGTCTCTCAGTTACCCAGAAAGGATGGTCCTTGGACTGTCACTACAGGCAAAGGGCACCCACAGCCATTCTAGCTCTTCCCTGCCTCCCTAGCAGAGGCAGAGGTATGGTCCACACTCATTCTCCCCCGGACGGAAGAGGACTGGAGAAGGCCCAATAATCAGCCTTTCCATTGTGTGACCTGCCTTCCTCAAGTGGGGGAAGGCACTCCCGAATTTGGGGTGGTACAGCCCTTAAGAACAGCCAGGAGGGGGGCACCAGGTCGGGCTCATGATTGGTCATGCCCAGGCCTGATGTCACCGCTACCCGCTGTCAATCAAGTGCAGCTCCTCGGAGGGGGAAAACCCCATATCAACTACTGGTAACTTGATTGTACCAGGGTTTACTGCCAGGCAATCCGTCCTAATGTTCAGTGTATGAAGTTACATTGTTCAGCAGGTATGAACAATAAAGTTATAGTGGCCTATCACTGAAGTAAGGGGGGCCTATGACAGAAATAGGCTGGCATACTGGCCACTCCCCAGGGAAGGAGGGGGCTGCTCTTCTATATAGTGTAGAGCAGCGGTGCGCAAAGTGTGAAGGCGCGACCCCCAGGGGGGGGGGGGAGATTTTGCTGGGGGGCGCAGGCAGTTGCAGAGGTCCTGCGCTCTTCCCCCAGGCATTTAAATTAAGTAAGGCCTCTGTAACTGTATACTTACCGGGATTCAGCCGCTCTGTGACGCTTCGTCATGGCAACGAGACGTCAAATGATGCCGCGGCGCCATGTGACGTCATACGGGTCAAATGACATGTTAGGTCAAAATTGTAAGGGGTAAGTGGCCCCAATTAACCAGTGCTACAGAGCATATGTGACCCACAGTAATTGTAAAGTAAATGTTTTTAACTGCGTTTTAAACCGGATCACTTGGTGTGGTATTGCATGCTTGAGGCTATATGCATTAAACCCCTAGATGGCACAAGGTATAACAGAGGTATACAGAGTTGTAAGTAGGGAGTGTTTGGACCCCCCCTTGACCTCTGCAATTTCCCTGAATTGAATAATCTTGTATGCCTGGGGTGGCTCTCATTTAAGCAGCAGGTTTACTCACATGCGGTGTGAACGCTGGTTCTGTGTGCTCCATGGCTGACAAGGGATGCAGAGAAAGTGTACCTGTTCCGGTTTGGAAGGGGTGTTTCAGCGGGCACCACAAGGCAGAAAAAACGTAGCAACTGCTGGACTGTGCTGTGAAGTGTCCTTTATTAAAGCATGGTTAAAAAGAGGGGGGAAAAAGGATGCCCCTGCACCTCTAACGCGTTTCACCCAAGCATGGGCTTTTTCAAAGAGTAACATTACCCGTGTGCAGGCCTCTGATATACCGGATGTGAACCGGAAGTGACGTCACACAGCAAATGGGCTCTGAGTATGCTGCATGCTGTATGATAGACTGCCAGGCTCATGGCTTGAAGACACTCACACATAGCGCAAGTGCGCCACCTATGGTGCCTGTCTGCCAGTGTCTTTAGCACCTGTCTCACATGACCTCGCAGCGTCATCTGACGTGGATGAAGGTAGGCGGGGGGCGCGAGAGCTGAGGGGAGACAGGGGGCGCAGCACTAAAAGTTTGCGCTCCCCTGGTGTAGAGCAGTGAGTGAGAGTGTGGGCTGTCGGTTCTGTTCTGTTCAAGTAAGGAGTGCTACTGGAAGAGATGCCAGAATATGTAGACTTTGCATAGAGAACTGGCTGAAGCCTAGTCCAAAATGGGATAGGGTACAATGATGTGCTGATGCAGCGGCCATTATTCAAACACATCTCGGCGCCGATTTTGAGTTCTCCCCACGCAGCATGAACGCGGCCAATCGCCCCAGGCACCCGCGCTTATCGCGGATGTTTTGGTTGAATTTCATGGATTCTGTTTCTTCGTTTGCAATAAAATGGATGAATTGTAATGTGTACAGTACTGTGCTACTGTGCTACTGTGTCAATTTCATGTTTTTAATAGCCAGAACACTCAAATTTGTTTTTCTGCACTCGCCACGCTCGCATCTTAGTGCGGGAAGGCTGGAATTCATCCCGCGGTTTCAAATCGGGATTCCGATGTACATGACGCGTGAAGTGTTCGAATAACGGCTGCTGCATCAGTACAATTCAGTGCATGTACTATGAAGATGAATAAACCTCAGTCAAATATACCTTTGGTGTAGTCTTTGAAGTATGATAATGACTAAAGGAAGAAGATTTGTCCATGAGGTGCATCCCGAAAACTTCAGGAGCCTCTTGGACTGGAGGCGCTGACCACTGAGGAATTCACCACAAACCTGTCCTGACACTCCCCACACTACCGCGGAGATCTCCGGCCTTCTGTTTGCCTCACAGGTATATATGCACACATATATATATACACACATATAATATATATATATATATATATATATGATACCGTGTAGATCCCACAAAATCAGGAGACAGCACTCAGTCTTGCAGTACAAATAGTGTATTAGAAACAAGGTACAGAAATTCCAACGTTTCAGTCCCAGAAAACGGGACCTTCCTCAGGGAGATGCATCTTAATATTGTGTGGTGAAGACCTACTCTCAGTCTCAAACCAGCCAAGCCAGTACAACCAACCTCACACTGAAGAGACCCACAAGGTTGAAACAGTCTGTCTGTGAGGGGGTTTACTGGTTTTGCAACTCATCCCAGCCTATGTTTAAAAGCTGTGTTTAAAGCAGCATGCATTGGTTTAAGGGTTGTTCATGTAATGTAAGCTTGAGACAAAAAGGTGGCACTGTGTGCTCATTTGCATGCCATTTCCCAGAATCCCTTGCTGCAGTGGAAGTGCTGTGTGCTGGGTGATAATGGTGAAAGGCAGGGTTGCAGACCTGTCTAAGACATTCAAATGAGCATACCGTAATATTTACAGTTGCTATATATATTATATATATATATATATATATATATATATATATATATATATATATATATATATATCTATATATATAGACCTGCATATAAATCAGGGGTGAACAAAAATATAAAACAGTTAGGAACCACTATTTTTGGGGGGAGGGAGGGTGGGCATGCCAGGTAAGACGATGGGTCAACAATAAAATATTGTGCACTTATTATAAAGATAGTTCAAGTAGTGTCCCGTGAAGGAGGATACAAGCAGTGCACAGCTTGTTGAGCAAAGACAAATTGACAGTGGCTGGATCAGGTATTCAGATAAAAAATCCCTTTATTGGGTCATCCAAAAACGAACACTCTCACAGACTGTGAGAGACACCTCTTACGCGTTTTGGGCACAACCTGTCCTTTGTCTTTGCTTAACAAGCTGTGCACTGCTTGTATCCTCCTTCATGGGACACCACTTAACTGATCCAACGGAGCCGTTGCATGCCGAATACAGGACATTAATCTGCCTCGTGTGAATACTTTATACCTCTAATCGTTGCCTCATTAATCTACATGTCCCACTGGAGAGCAGTATTTTCCTTCTTTGTGGTGTTGTATTGAGTGTGAATATGCACAGACACTCAATACAACACCACGAAGAAGGAAGATACTGCTCACCAGTGGGACATCATTTCTCACAACCAGATAATTCCATAAATGATTTAAAAATCAAAATCCTCAATGGAATGTTTAAACGCACCCAAGAACGGAAAACATTTGAACTCAGAATGATAAGACTCTTTGACACCAAAACAAGAGGACTTAATGCGGATATGGGGTTTCTCACACACTATCAAAATTGTTTACCTACAGTACCCATACATTTCCCCCCCCCCCACAGCATGCCCTTCCCCCCCCCACAGCATGCCCTTTCCCCTCCATGCTGTTCCTTGTCACCGTTTTATCACCCTTCCAATGTCTTCAAACATCACTTTTTCACCCTACTTTATCTACATCTCTGTTTTTTTCTCTCCTTACCTAATCTTTAGTTTAGCGACAGAATCTTTAGTTAATCAGTATTGCTGACATGAGGAAGAGAGAAACACTCTCGAAAGCTTGTCCTAGGATTTCAATTGTTAGTCCAAATAAAAAAGCTATCACCTAATACTGAAGTACTCATTTATTCTGATATATATATATATCATCTGAGATCATATACAGTAGTAACTTTATAATGCTGAAAATATGTCTTGACAAAGTGGTCATATTGTTACCTTTCCAAGAAAACCTTTTGATTGAATATACTTTAACTCTTCTTTGTTTAGATAACTACATTGTCGCAATAGTAGAAATGTCTTTATTTGTACTTACGCTTTTGATACCCATCCCCTGAATATTTATATGTGTCTCTCTCCATCCATGGCCTCCATTTCTTTCCCACGCTGCAGATCCATGGGCACCGGTTCTCCTTATAAAGACCTGGAGTCTCCCAGAATGATCCCCAGATACAAGGTGCCTAAATGACAGGCACAGGTCCCCAGAATAAGACAGCTGTCCGAGAGGAAGAACCAAGCGCGCTGCTTTCCCTGCATGGCCTTTGGCCTCCACGACAGTCAGATACTGACCACCTGTAAATAAACCAGCCAACATCCAAATCAATGTTTGTCAATACATCTTTGATGTGAACTTAGTACACAAAGACCATGAGAACTATTTATATCATACTAGCTGAAAGCATCCGGCGTTGCTCGGAAATTCTAAGAAACCCACCTCATCCCTCACCTCCTCCACTCTCACCCCACCCCCCACCCCCTAATCGCCTTCTCTCTTCCCACCCTCCTCTTTATCCCTCCCATGACTTTCCTTTAATACCTTATGGTGTCCCCAATTCTTTCCACTTCTCTCCTTCTCCAGCATTCTTACTTTCTCCTCTCGTGCCAACTGACTTCCTCACTTTCTTTTAGTCTGTTTTCTGTGTAAACTATATAGCTATCTGATCCTTATCTGCCCCCAGGGTGTGCGCATTTTGATGCCACTTTATGATGTCACGTGCCACATACATAGCCTCCAGGTACAACACATGGAACCAAATGTTCCTAGCAACACTGGAAACAAATGCAACAAGGAATTGCTCTCCTGACGAAGGACGCAGTTCCAAAACACTTAGAGGTTACACAGGGGTCACCTGACGCGCATGCGCACTGGCTGAGGTAGGATCGCGGAGGAGTGCTGGCGGAGATTCCAGCATCACATGCGGATACAGTCCGGACTGACCTTCAGTATCCCCATGTGGTAAGCCTGCTTGTCTCCTTCCGATTGTTCCCACTTCCCTCAGTGCGGATTATTATTACTGCTTTCTGGGTCTGCATAGTATCACTATCAGTAGGAAGCAGTTCTTTTGTTTCATGACCTTTTGGTCAAGTGCATAGCACTCATCATATGCTTTTATGTACTACTGGGAAAGTTATGGGTTTTTATTAATCAATAGTTCTTTTCCTAGTGGGTTTTAATTGTTGTTTTAAATATATGAGGTCGGTTGACGTGCTAAATAAAATTGGTTGACACCTTGTATGTGATTTTAGCAGTTTATTTTAGCATCTCCATTTAGTGAGCCCATGCACTAATCCCTGGTGCGCTTTGTGTGCATTCTGCTTTTTTCGTTCCTAGCAACACTCCCTTTTGGAGTGTTGGAGAGGATCCAACCCATGACAGTTCGCCTTATTTTGATACATAAAGTAATCCTTCCAAGTTTGGTTGTTCTAGGTCTTATAGTTTGGGCGTGCATAATGAGACACGCCGACAGACAGACATTCTGCGATATATAGTAGATAATAATCATTCTGTGTAAGAGGGAAATTATTTGTTTTTTTTACTTGTTGGAAATGACATTATTAGGTCAACCAAATATGAATAGGCACAGCGTTTGTAACATAACTATTGTGCATTATATCTAAAAAGATTGTGGAAGAAGCACTGAGGAGCAATCTACAGTATGACCACATCCAAGTCAATGTTCGCATAATGAAGTGTGCATATTTTTCTTGCTTCTTCAATTTTGCTGCCTACAACTGAATAGAAAGGAGACTACAATGCAGTTATTAAATAAATGATTCACTTATGAATCCATCCAAACATCCTGTTGCATGAATACTATTCTGTGCGCTTTGTAAATTGAGCTAGATAAAATGGATTTTGGGTTTACTTTTACCACACAGGTACTACTAAATTGTTTCTCTTTAGATGTATTACCCATATGACCAACTCAAATTAGGTCTCTCCGAAGTAGTGTTTAATCATGTTAGTGCAGGCTTCACATGCATGAGTTTCTTGCATTGTGCAATAATCACCGGGAGTACATCGACTTGTACTAAAATAACTGCACTTCACACACAAACAAAATAATCTAACAAAATCCTCCATCCTGTAGCACTCTTTCCATCACACTGAAGTGTGTTTGGAATTGTTGACGGCTCTTAAGAAAATCCCTTTTTACGCTCCAGCAGGGGAGCCTCGTAATCCCCTTCCTCTACTTCAGGAATGAATTCTATACACAGATACTTAAATACTATAGACAGGTCTGGGAGCATAACTTCACTAAAAATGTTTGTCCATTAAGATACAGACATTAACGTTTTTGAACAGTTCACATTGCGAATTGCTGTTATATGTCAGATTTAAACAAAACAACCTCTATACAACATTTAGGTCCATATTTACTGAGCAGTACTCAGCCATGAGACACTGTACTGCCCATTCACTTACTGTAAGTGGGCTGTAATGTGCCTTACAGTGGTCTAAGGTTTCTAGAGGTTAGCACCACTTAATAAATATGACTCTTAGGCCTAGATTTAGTAAAGGATACTATAGCACAGGGGTCTCCAAACCTGTCCTCAAGAGCCGCACACAGGCCGGCTTTTATGGATATCCCTGTGCAGCACAGGTGGCTCAATCAGTGCTTCAGTGCTTGACTGAGCCACTGATTGAGCCACCTGTACTGAAACAGGGATATCCATAAAAGCCGACCTGTGTGCGGCTCTTCAGGACTGAGTTTGGAGACCCCTGCTATAGGTGGATTACATTTCGGCGTTATTAAAAAATGGGATCATTGCAATATATTTTAGAATTACCTCCATATTCAATAAGAATTATTTACAGTAGGGCCCCGCTTTTCGGCATGTCGCTCATACAGCGTTTCCCAATTGTAGCATCTGAATAGGTAATTTGGCGGTGATTACCTCATTTATTGCATTAAAAATATGGCTGACACCTATACACTAAAGCCTGTGGCTCTAGCGAGATCAATAAATGAAATTGGCATTAAACATTGATAACACCAACTGTTTCATTTATCGATCTTTAGTGAATCGGGGCCTTAATGTTTATAGATTACAACATTTCAATCAATTAAAAGTCATTTAGCATTCATAAAGGCAGATGGTGCTATGTTACTGGAAGACATTGTTGTTTTACCTGACTCCTCTTTGACTAGTTCCCAATGTAAATCATTTTCTTTATGCCTGATCCAGCCACACAGGCCATTGTCAAAATTACAGCTGTCAAGCAAAGCACCTGCAAAACAGAATGCAAACCGCATCATAAACACACTCCCTGTCATATTCATGATTTCCTTTATTTATTCTCTCCGTATTCTGACACCCGATTGAAAAGTCATGACTTATATTGCAAAGCAATCAATGCCAAATGAGTTTTGAACTGGAACAGGGGAGAGCCGTGGTCCGGAGGCCTAAGACCATGAGCAAGGTGTGCGTTACATTTTCTGAGTGTTGCATTTTGTGTGTGTGTGTTGAAGGAGAACAACATATATTGTGTATGGAGAAGGATTTAGGAGTGCTTGTAGACAGCAGCCTTACCAAAAGTGCCCAAAGTCATGCAGTAGCTGCAAAGGCAAACAAGATCTTATCTTGCATTAAACGGGCAATGGATGGAAGGAAAGTAAACATTATTATGCCCCTTTACAAAGCATTAGTAAGACCACACCTTGAATATGTGGTACAATTTTGGGCACCAAATTAATAAAGGGGATGGACAATCTAACTTATGAGAGGCTAGCTAAATTAGATTTATTTACATTAGAAAAGAGGCGTCAAAGAGGGGATATGATAACTATATACAAATATATTCGGGGATGGTACAAGGAGCTCTAAAAAAAAAAATATTCATCCCAAGGGAAGTACAAAGGATTCGGGGGCATCCCTTAAGGTTGGAACAAAGGAGATTTTACCAGCAACAAAGGAAAACATTCTTTACAGTAAGGGCAGTTAAAATGTGGAATTCATTACCCATGGAGACTGTGATGGCAGATACAATAGATTTGTTCAAAAAAAGTTGTACACCTTTTTAGAAAGGGAAGGTATACAGGGATATACCAAATATGTAAACATTCGAAGGATGTTGATCCAAGGAGTAATCTGATTGCCAATTCTTGGAGTCAGGAAGGAATTTATTTTTCCCCTTATGAGATATCATTGGATGATATGACACTGGGGTTTTTTGTTTGCCCTCCTCTGGATCAATATACTGTAAGTACGGATATAGGATCAAGTATCTGTATTCTAAATTTAGCATAGGTTGAACTTGATGGACGCATCTCTTTTTTCAACCTCATCTACTATGTAACTGGTAACTATATGTAACTATATGCAACTATGTAACTATGTTGCATTTTCTGTGTGTGTGTTGCAATTTTGTGTGTGTGGAATGGTGGGTAATTATTTTGGGGGGGATTGTGTGATTTTTGTGGGAGGGGAATTGTATGGGTGAGGGGGAAATGAATGTGAGGAGTGAGAGATTGAATGAGAAGGGGATAATTAAGTGCTAGTGGAGACAGGGGTTGGAATGAGGTGGGGGAGAGAAATACATGGGGTGATGGGGGAATAGTAGAGGTGGCTCACGAAGGTGTGAAAGTGTGGGGGGGGAGGGCCAGAAGGCCGCTGACACATAGGGGCGCCCCAGTCAAAACTCTAGTCCTGGGCCCCAAGAAATCTGTCGGCGGCCCTGTAATACTGTATTGTATTTTCCATTCAGTGTAATGTCTATCCCACCGCCCCAAACTTGAACAGTAACAGTGTTAGTATTTTTAATGTAAGTTCTGCAATGCTGGACTCAACCCTTCAACTAAAAGTCACAGACACCCCACAATGACTTTTTCTTGCCTCACATGAGCCAGGACATTTCAGGAACACATAAAACACAGAGCTTGAGATATTCATCACCACCGAACTTACAACAGTGAAAATGGCCACCAACCAATAAACCAACCAATAAACAAAGAAAACACAGTGGAGGAAATGTACCAATGTAAAGGAACTGTGAATATAAGTTTGTTTTGACGCATTGCTCCATTTTGAACATTTTTACTACATTCGACACAAATTGTTACACAGAAAAGTTGACGGCACTTCTAACTTGGCAGATTTTTTTTGACGTGTGTGTCATGTGACGTCTCCCTAACTCCTCCTATTGACCCAAACCACAAGCTGATGTACAGTACTTAGTACTTTAATGTTATACTGTAGTACTTCTGAAGTGGAATATTTATTTTACTGGAGACCATATTTTAAAACACGATACTTTATGAATCAGAAAAAGAACAAAACATATTTTTTTTTTAAATATATGTATTATAAACTATTGATTTTTAGAACATTTAATCTTAGCTATCCATCTAATTAAAGTCCCAGGAAATATGGCAGTCAAAGAACAGACAAACAAAACATAATAACAGACCAACAAAACAGTCAATATTGCAGACCAATGTATATATTCAAAATAAATACACTGTATCTAGTATTAAATATTTTCGAGATGCTTGTTAAATAGTACCTGGATCATCGTTTGCTTCATACTCATCAGCGCTGAGCCCCTTTTCAACTTCAAATCTATCAAAGACATTATTTTGCCCTTCATGACGTGGAACTGTAAGACAAAGCAAGTCATATGGTTTGAGTTAGAAATAAGTCTCGAGGCTGGATCGCATTATAGAAGAAACTATAAGATGTATAGGAGGTTATTTATTATAGTGCAGAAAGGGGTACAATTGCACAGAAACTCCCATTGAATTGAATATGCAGTATCACAGTTTCACAATTAATCAATGAAGGTTTGTCATCAATGTTAATTCAGTCCATCTTGATTTATGAATAGTAAATTTAGAATGACTTGTAGTATGTACCCTTTCTATCTTACCCTTAAATATATAATATGTACATTTTTGTATGGTGTGGCCACCCTACGTCTTTTTATAAATTAAGTGAAAGATCTTTTGTATATACTTTTTTTGCATATATTAATTTTTTTGTATATGTATTTGTATCGGTAAATCCTTGTAAGCCATTTTCAAATCTTTATTTTTAATGCAATGCCACCTTTAAACTGGGTTAATTTGATGAATAAAGCTATAAATGTGTACGGTCTTTATAATGTTTTATCCCTGATGACCATGGCAAGAGGTACAGTATGTGGAGGCAGCAATGTATCAGCAATTAATTTAGCCGATATATAGCATAATAGTTTTTATATCTTTAATCAAGTATGAAATAAGACATTTTTTTAGCAATATTTCATCAAGAAAAAGTTTTGTCTGGTGCAACCTATTGTGATAATATATAGTTGAAAGTATGTTGAGAATCGCTACAATTTCAGATGCTCAGCAGATGATGTCTGCATCCAAACTAATTGTTTAGAAGCATGCTATCTATACCAGAGCGAGGCTGAAAGAAAGCCCTTGAGAAAGCTCCAGGGAGGAGTGAAACGTGCGTCGGGCAGGCTGTGGGTGGGCCAGTGTAGTGTGTGTAATTGGATACTGTGTAGCTTCACATGAGACTGCAGTCAGAGCAGTGGGATTTTCGCTCCTGAACAGACTTGCAATCAACACTTTCCCTCTCTGTATGAGAGTGTAGGCAGCACCTTATGAGATCTCGTTTCTCTAAGGTTCACTGTGCCTCACAATAAGGCAGGGGTGCGCAAACTGGGGGCGCACCCCCAAGGGGGGCGGGAGATTTTGCTGGGGGTGAGCGGGCCATTGCATTTAAATTAAATGCCGGGTGATTGCGTGAGGCCCCTGCAGCATTTTACTTACCCAGATTTAGCCGCTCTGTGATGCGTCGCCATGGCAACACGGCGTCAAATGACACTGCGGGGTCATGTGACATGACGTCACATGCATCAAATGACGCCTCTGGTCGTGACGTGACATCAAATGATGCCGCTGCGTGATTTGACGCAACTCTAAGGTAGAGAGGGGGGCGCGAGCGACACAGCAAGGAAGACAGGGGGGCGCAGCACAAAAAGTTTGCGCTCCCCTGCAATAAGGGATAGCCTTTAGCTTATGGTCCCGACAGGGTATTAAGTATCAATAATTGCACCAAGTCTGATTAAACTATTGCTGCAACAATAAAACAGCCTAATAGTCAACTTATATATGATTCCAACTGTGTCTGTGATAGGGTCTGTACTTAGCAATCATTGAAAGTCTAATTGCTGCAACAATAATAAATCCTAATAGGCAACATATTAATAATCTAAACCAGGGGTGGCCAGTTCATGGCCTGCGGGCCACTTTGGCATTTGACGTGGCTCGCCATCACCCACCTCCCATATCTCGCCGGCCCTGGAAGTTGGGCCCAACTTCCACATCTGCCCACGGGAGGGGAGGAGTGAGAAACGGGGGGGGGGGGTGGAGTGAGAAGGGGGGGGGGGGGATTAAGTGAGAAGAGGAGGGAGGATTGAGTGAGAGAAGAGGAAGGGAGGAATTGAGTGAGAGGAGGAGGAGATTGAGTGAGTGAAGAAGAGGGGGAGATTGAGGAAGAGGAAGGAAGGCATTGAGAGAAGAGGAGAGGGAGAGGGAGTGTGGTGGTGACAGGGCAGTAGGACAGTTGTCCATCAAAACAATTGTGATTATTTATCGGCACGCCTGAAAAAAATGTTGGCCACCCTTGCTCTAGACTGTATCTGTGACAGGGTCTGCACATTGAAATCACTAATCAGACCAAACACACAGATATCCAGTATGTAATCATTGAACGTTTAATCATCAATTAATTATAAGCAACAACCTCCCATTTACCCACAAACTCAGGTCCACCACTTTTAATGAAATTCATAGGCATGATAACGTCTTTTTATTTTATTATCATTTAGAGATGAACAGCAGTTGTAATTGTATATAAATAAAGGTTATATTTTAATTAATCAGAATTAACCATTTTTCACATTTTCAGTTGTGCATTTAGTCTCTAAAGTAGGTGCTTTTTCTCATACCCTGGTCATTGCTCTATACTTTTAACTACTACATATACACCTCCCTTCATCCAGAGGGGAAAGATGTCGTAAGACTGTAAATACAGATGGAGTATCATTTACTTGAATTTTGGACACAAGGAATCTACAGCTGAACAGAGCCTGACCCGTGACCCGATCACGGCTTCCCCACACCCCAAAACTCAGTGCATTAATTTCCCATAAGGATTAATGCTGCGGGGATCCCTGCTTCTGAATGGGACTCCTGCTGCATTAATTGTACCGGGCCACCACCATTCTGGAATAGCTGCACAGAGGGAGTAGAGAGAAGCATTCCTTCTTTCTGTGTGTCCCCGTACAGCTCTTTAAAATTAAATATGACAGAAGACTACTAACAGGGGATAGTGAACCTAGAGCAGATTCTGCCTTCCTTCTATAGTTGTCTAAAATAGTAGCAAATGTGTTACATTGTTGAGTACCGTAATGTTTTCAATTTCATAAGTGGTATTGTACCTTTATATGTGGGAATTTGTGGTCTACCATTTCCCTCCATTTTCCTGGTTGTGGAGAAGCACTGTGGCTCGCAAATGTATCATCCGCCAACTAGGTATTAATTAGTTACACCAAAAATATCCTACTACTAGAGATGGGCAAATTTTTTCGCGGTTTGCAGTTTTTTTTATTATTATTACCGATACACTCCGTGGATTCTGCAACCAGTAGATAGATTTGTAGAATCCAATTCGCGGATTCAGCAATCCGTTGACGGAGTCTTGGAGAAAAAACAACTGAAGATACAGTATATGATCCAGCTTACTAAAGGCTATGGATGATATATGAGAGTAAAACAGAAGTGGGCATACATCTTTAGGCACTAATAAAATGTGACTGGTGGCAACCTAGTAGAGGTATGGCATTGTCCAAACTATATACTATACACACACACACTAGACATTTTATTTATTTTCTCCTTAATTATAAATTATATCTTCCAACTTCTTTGCATCTGAATTAAATTTAAGAAACTTAGTGAGTTCTTTATATTTATTGTAGCTTCAAGCATGAAACCCAAAAGACTGATGTGTGTCTAGATTAACTGTAGTTTGTGACACATTTAAAGGAACCAGATACTTAATGAAGTACACTAGATAGTGTGTACACAGCAACCTCATAAATCTATACGTGATGTACACATGGCAGTATATATGAAGAAGAACCCTCCCTGTACACACTATCACATCTAATAAGAACTCTCTTGTTGTCTAATAATGTGTTCCAGGCTGTGATGAATCTACTCTGTCACAGGAACACTATGGCCACTGAAACATAAAACTCACTACAGCCTTCAAGTATCAAAATGGACAGTACTTTTTAGGGGGCCATAAGATGCTTTATGGCTTAGGACCCCATAGTTAATATGGCCCAATAAATGTTAAGATTCATATTTACTGATATAGTATGTGGACACACTAGCATTAAACGTGGAAATCTGCGCTCGCGCTGTCCCATGTGTTTGAAAGTGAGCTGCTAGTCTCTTGCTGCCACCCGCTGGAGAACTCCACACTCTCCTGTAACGTGAGCCCCCCAAAGGGAGCTCACAAAGCAATAGAAGGAAAAAAGCGCACCGAGTAGCAGAATATAAATTTATATAGAATAAAACAGTCCCACAAGAGGACTAAACGAAACATCAATTAAAACAACAATAATATTACAATAAGTGAACTTACAACTAGCTAGCACACTACATGAGGACCTCCTGACGAAGCACGTAGTGCGAAATGTGTAGAGGTCACGAGGGGCTGTGATCGGAGACATCATTGGTGGAGAGGCACACCGGTAGAAGAGAGGATTCCATGGCATACGGAGCGCCAGAGGGTCCGGACCTACTTCATCTGCTCTTGCTGATTTGCTTCCCAATCTCCCGGTCACCTTCCCGCATTGTTAGGTAGTTATAATTTCACTTATTGTAATATTGTTGTTTTAATGGATGTTTTGTTTAGTTCTCTTGTGGGACAGTTTTATCTATATTCATTTATATTCTGCTACTCAGTGCGCTTTTCCCCCCACTTTTTCGTTACTCAGTCGGTCTCCATACGAGAATTGAAAATATACATATTTATACAACATTAAGATGGGAGATTTATAGATTGCTGAAAAAGTTACTATCTTTCTCAACTATTGAAGAGCCTATTATATACTGAACTACAATGGCTGTCAACTTAAACTAAACATTCTAGAATGGTATGTACTATTTAGAGCTGGGAACATTTTAACCCAAGTTCGCAAATCCTTCAAAATTGAGGGGGAAGGAAGAGAAGAGAGGAAGAGAAGGGAGATGGGAGGAAGAGAAGGGAGAGGGGAGGAAGAGAAAGAATATGGGAGGAAGATAAGGGGGAGGGGAGGAAGATAAGGGAGAGGGGAGGAAGATAAGGGAGAGGAGGGAAAGTGAAGGAAGAGGGGAGGAAGAGAAAGGAGAAGGGGAAAAGAATGAAGTGGGGAGGGAGATAAAGAAGAGGGGAGGAAGATCAGGGAGAAGGGAAGAAGAGAAGGAAAAGGGGGAGAGAGAAAGAAGAAGGGAGGATGAAAGAGGAGGGGGAGGATGAAAGAGGAGAGTTGGGAGAAGGGATAAACAGAAAGGGGAGGAAGAAAGAGGAGAAGGGAGAAAGAAAAAAAGAAAGAAAGAGGGGAGGAAGAGAAGGGAGAGGGGAGGAAGAGAAGAGAGAGGGGAGGAAGAGAAGAGAGAGGGGAGGAAGAGAAGAGAAGGGAGGGGAAGGAAGAGAAGGGAGGGGGGAGGAAGAGAAGGAAGAGAGGAGGATGAAAGAGTAGAGGGGATGAAGAGAAATGAGAGGGGGAAGAGAAGGGAGGAAGACACATGAGAGGGGAGGAAGAGAACGGAGGAAGAAATTGTAGAGGGGAGGAAGAGAAAGAGACGAAATTAAGAAAGAGGAGAGATGAGAAAAGAGAGAAGAGGCTCAGGAAAACAAATAAATAAAAGACAAAAACACTTTTACACATCTCTAGTATTATTCTGCTCCATTTTACCCCCATCTGTATTTACCCCAATGCATTGGTTCTCAGGGGGTAACATTCACACACAATCAATATAAAACTCACAGCAAGCAGTTTGAACAAACCAACCTATGTACACTCTTTTTTCCCTCCATTTTGTGAGCCAAACTGATTAGAATTAACTGCCACACATTAAATGAATAAATATGCTTTGGCCAAGTGCATACAGTTAACACTACCGCAACAACTACAAGAAAATAAAAGGTTAAATGACCAAATTTAAATCAAATAATGGGTTGCAGAAAGGCTAATTCATAGTCAACAGAGCTAAATTGCTATTCAATATGAAAACAGATTGCCACACAACAAAAATTCCACAATCTAAAACACAACAATAGGCTGATAGACAGATAATAGGAAAGACACGACAAAAAAAGCATGTATGCCATTGTTCAGTACGCTAACAGCATGGAACTTGAGAAAGTCCTTTGAGGATGTTACTATATTAGAGTCCTGTAAGAAGGTAAGTTATCCAAGCAATTTCTATAACATTCTATAAAAACAAATCCATGCTACCCAATGCCAGGCCCTCCTATTGCTATTTCATTATACACGGGATTAATCCAGCGTTACGAAACACCTTAAGAATCCCTCATTCCATTGAAGCCACATATTCAAGGAACAACTTTTGAATTGGATATTCTAGACGTTTACCTCTTAATCTGGGAGGTCTCTGTAACCATCCCATACTTTTCAATTGCAGGTGCAAAGAGTGACAGCTTTTGAAAGCTGTAATAAGCAGGATTCCCACACTCAAACTTTACAGAAATCTCTATCAAGGAGCCTCTTTTTTTTGTGTGTGTGGAGATCTCTGAATGATCATAAACACATGTAATTAATCTTACTAAAAGAATGTGCTACGTTGCATAATGAACGTGAAAAGGTCATGGTGGCCAGCACTGTGTGTGTGTGTGTGTGTGTGTGTGTGTGTGTGTGTGTTTGCAGGTGCGAAGGTGACAGCCTTTGCTAAACAAATCAGAGAGAATTCCCACACTAGAACCAAACAGAACATTTAGTTGCTGTGAGGCCCCTTGAACAAAAATATTCTGCACGCCAACCCAAATCTGTTTTCCATTTCAATGCCTAGAGTGAAAAATAAAAGACACAGATACAGTTGTGTGAAAAAGTACACCCTCTTTGAATTCTATGGTTTTACATATCAGGACATAATAACAATCATCTGTTCCTTAGCAGGTCTAAAAAATCAGGTAAATACAGCCTCATATTACACCACGTCATGATTTATTTAACAAAAATAAAGCCAAAATGGAGAAGCTATGTGTGAAAAACTAAATACACCCTTACTGCTTCCATAGAAATTAAGATGCTAAGTAGCAGACAGGTGCTGCTAATCAAATGCCCTTGATTAATTGATAATCAGCAAGTGTGACCACCTCTATAAAAGCCGAAGTTTTAGCAGTTTGCTGGTCTGGAGCATTCAGGTGTGTGTTAACACAATGCCAAGGAGGAAAGACATCAGCAATGATCTTAGAGAAGCAATTGTTGCTGCCCATCAATCTGGGAAGGGTTATAAGGGCATTTCAAAACAATTTAAAGTCCATCATTCTACAGTGAGAAAGATTATTCAAAAGTGGAAAACATTCAAGACAGTTGCCAATCTTCCCATTAGTGGACGTCCCAGCAAATTCACCCCAAGGTCAGACCGTGCAATGCTCAGAGAAATTGCAAAAAAAACAGACAGACGAGACCAAAGTGGAGATGTTTGGCCATAATGCACAGCGCCACGTTTGGTGAAAACCAAACACAGCATATCAGCTCATACCAACTGTCAAGCACGGTGGTGGAGGGGTGATGATTTGGGCTTGTTTTGCAGCCACAGGACATGGGAACATTGCAGTCATTGAGTCGACCATGAACTCCTTTGTATACCAAAGTATTCTAGAGTCAAATGTGAGGCCATCTGTCCGACAGCTAAAACTTGGCCGAAATTGGGTCATGCAACAGGACAATGATCCCAAGCACACCAGCAAATCTACAACAGAATGGCTGAAAAAGAAAAGAATCAAGGTGTTGCAATGGCCCAGTCAAAGTCCAGACCCCAACCTGATTGAAATGCTGTGGCTGGACATTAAGAGAGCTGTGCATAAACAAATGCCCGCAAACCTCAATGAACTGAAGCAACGTTGTAAAGAAGAGTGGGCCAAAATTCCTCCACAACGATGTGAGAGACTGATAAAGTCATACAGAAAACGATTACTTCAAGTTATTGCTGCTAAAGGTGGTTCTACAAGCTATTGAATCACAATGTGTACTTGGTTTTTCCCACATGGCTTCTCCATTTTGGCTTTATTTTTGTTAAATAAATCATGACACCGTGTAATATGTCATGTGATATTGTTCATCTAAGGTTGTATTTAACTCATTTTAAGACCTGCTAAGGAACAGATGATTGTCATTATGTCCTGATATGTAAAACCATATAATTCAAAGAGGGTGTACTTTCTTTTTCACACAACTGTATGTATGACTGTTTTTCTTCATGCTGAAATATTTGATGTAGTTGTGCTAAATACTAGACTTGTGCGAAGCAACCGAAAATGCAGTCACAAAATTGTTTTTTATTTTTTATTTTTGACACTTGCTTCCTTGTGAAATGTTTCGCCAAGCCTCAAAGGGCATAAATATGTTCCAAATGTAGTTGTAGCGGGGTACACCCTGGCTACTATTCTACCCAATGGGCTGGCAGTAAACCCTGGTATTCACAGGCTTGCCAGTAGTTGGTATGGGGTTTTCCCCTTCACCTTTGGTACTGCACTTGAGTGACAGCAGAGGGTGGCACATCCTGTTGTAGCTGGGACAATTGAGTGCCCGCCTTCTGGCTGTACTTAGGGGCAGGACTGCCCTAAATTTGGAGGTTGTTTCTTCCCTCTGAGGCAGACAGGTCACACAACTGGGAGCCTTTGATTGGGGCCTACCCATGTGCTCTTCCCTGCGGGGAGGAGTGAGTGTGAACCCATACCTCTGCCTCCGCTAGGGAGGTGGGGAAGAGTTAGGACGGCTGCGGGTGCTCTTGGCCTGTAGAGGCGGTCCAGGGACCATCTCCAGTGATAGCTGAGAGTAAAGAGACTGTATTCGGCAGACGACTGCTGAGTAGCTGTGTAATACTGCAAAGATTGTAGTAATAAACCGTTCCTGTTTGCTATATACCTCCGGCTTGGTGTGTGATCTAACTGGGGGAGAGTACAAGTTCTACCATGGGAGATCATCTCCATACATCCCTGGATCCTATGGCAGATGGAGGTGCTGCACTGCTAAGTATTGTCTGGGGTATGGACCCCAGAAGCCTGATCCTGTGTCCCAAAGTCAACGCGGACGACTCAGCCCTCTTGGTACCAGCAGGTATGCACCACATATATACAAGAAAACTGGGGCGCTCCTCACAATTATACACTGATACCCAAAATCTAGTTGGAGTTCAAAGTGGATGTAGATAGGCAGCAATGATGCACATAAATAATAAAATCATGCAATACTAGCCGCTGGTCTTTGCTGCTGCTCAGCCAGTAACGGATCTCCCACGATCCTCACACAGTATGAAGACACAATAAGGCGAGCGCAAGCCAGAAAAAACTTGCGCTCGCCTTATTGTGTCTTCATGCACCACATATACCCTGTAATGGCCCCTATCTGCGAATTAAACACAGTTACATAGTCTTAGATTTTACAATATCGTAAGTACAGTATTGAGCGAAATATCGCAAGGCAAAGATTGTAACATGCTGTATGGACCCTATTTATTGTGTCAGCATTAAGCGGATTCAAATTGAGCCAAATTAGCTGAGTAAGCAAAATTGCAATACACATTGACTGAATGCTGGCCAAATCGCTTGCAAACTCTAACTAAGATGAAAAAAAGCATTCATTTATGTGGGCACGCATTAGGTTAAAAAAAAAAAGTCAAACAATATTTCTTGATTACAAAAATGTATAAAAATACAAACAGCAGAAAACAAAAGTGGAAAAGCAGACCTATATCACTACACAAAAAAATAATACAACTGGCTGCTGGCAAAAGGCACTATATAGAGGCACCGGCAAAATAATTTCTTTGGTTTTCAAAAAAAAAAGAAGAATCCCTGTGCAGTGTCACTGCATATACCAAATTTTCTTGCAACTTGAATTAAAGTGACAAAGTGCTTATATCAGCAGTGGACAGAACATGGCGTTTAGGCTTTTCACCACTACACTAACGCTACATGTAAAACACATCCTTAGGTCGCGCTTATAGTGCTGGCGACGGCGACGCGACCGATGACGTCACCCGTCGCCACTGGCGAAAGTTGTATTTAGATTTTTAGCGACGTCGCTGGCGACAAGGCCAGTGACGTCACTAAAAGGGGTGGGCCGCACAATTTGATTGGTTTAGAGACAGTCACATGTGGCGACTGTCTCTAAAAAATCAAATTTACCCGGCTTCAAAATTGTTGGTTGCTCCGTCGCGCTTACTATAAGCGCTAGCGAGTCAATGTATTTGTTTCGGAGCGACGTTGCCGTCGCCAGGCACTATAAGCGCAGCCTTAGAATTCATTGTAGTAGAGCCAGTTGTTTCCAACCTTGTTTTTGTTTTTGTCAAGGATTTCTAGGAACCCAGGTGGGAAAACACTGTAGGGTGAAGAAATGGTGCTCAGAAGTACTAGGATCTGTATCCTTATATTGAGAGGAAAGAGCAAAACGCTGGGTAATGATTACTAATAATCAAGCACTAACCTATGGGGGGGCTCTAAAGCCACCCTGAATGTGGGGATAGGCGCACGGAGACACTTCCCCCTCCTCATTGGGTTGGCTCCAGGTAAACGTACTCACAAGACTCCCAGTAGATCTTTCCAAAGCGTGCAGCTGTATCCAGGTAGAAGAATCCAAATGCAGTATGGTGCACGCGCAGCAAAGAAGTGAGAGAGAGCGTCTGGCAAAATACACTCTTATATGAAAGCCATAAAATAGAGGTTGCAACCCTCTTATCGCGTTTCGTGCAGGTTGTGCACTTTATCAAGAAGTCCCATTTATCACTTCTTGATAAAGTGCACAACCTGCACGAACGCGTAGAAGGGTTGCAACCCTTTATTTTATGGCTTTCCCATTAAAGATGTATTTTGCCAGACCTGCTCTCTCTCACTTCTTTGCTGTGCGCTGCACACATACGGCCTTGGGAAAACACTGTAGTAGAGAGTGCAGTGAGACCCTTTCCATAGCAATGATACACGCATATTCAGTTATATATTAAATCCAGTCCGATTCTCATCCAGTTAATTAATGACTCACATTAATACCACTAAGGAATCTAGTGACCAAATTGGTGTTTCGCAACGTTTTCCACAGTGAGAGGTCATAAAGGGGACATATTATTGTGCTTCTTTGTTTTGAGAAAAGTCCCATTGGGGCCGAAAACTTTATTAAATAATATTAAACGCTCGTTGAGTTACAGGGTATCTACATCTATTGTTTACAAGTTTCACAAATGCTGCTATAATATTCACCAATTTAGAGGGTGAAACCATATTTACTAAGCGGTGCTATGCCAACTGAATGGACTGTAATGTATCTCTTGGTGCCGGAAGGTGTTGTCTGGTCTACCATCGCTTAGTAAACAGGGGACTTAGGTCCCTAAGATATTGTTGTTTAACAATGTCTAATATATATATTTCATAATGTTTAAGGAAGTCTGCAACAACCGGAATGTCTCCTCAAGGGGAGAAGCAATGAGGGGAGGAGACAGAGAGAGATAGCAAGGTTGAGGAGAGACAGCAAGGAGGGGAGAGGAGACAGAGAGATAGCAAGGACGGGAGGACACACAGACAACATTCTGAGATATATGCAACTCATAATGCTGTCACTATTATGACCTAAGCCAGATATATAGTCTACCAGGTACAAAACCCAGTGCCTGATTTGCCACCCACAAATTCTGATTATATATATATATAGCTAAGGATGTCTGCAACAACCGGAATGTCTCCTCAAAGAGAGGAGCAAGAAGGGGAGGAGACAGAGAGACAGCAAGGAGTTGAGGAGACAGAGAGAGACACCAAGGAAGGGAGGAATCAGAGAGTGAGACATCAAGGAAGGGAGAGGAGACAGAGAGACAGCAAGGAGGGGAGGAGAGTGATGAGATGAGTAGGAGAGGAGGGAGTGCAGTGTGCAGAGAGAGGAGCAGACACAGTAAGGCAGGAAGTGCAAAGATAGGGGAGGAGAGCATACAAAGAGAAGCAGGGCATTCTGGAGGAGAGAGTAAGTTGGGGAAGAGGGGACAAGAGACTGCAAGGGATTTCAGGGAGGGGTGAAAACAAAGATTTATGTTTCATTAATAACTTTTAAGATCTGCCAGATCAGCGTATGTTACGTCGGGTACAGCTATTTAGGTGCATATATTTTTTTATTTAGTATAGTTGCTTAATTTTTTTATTCAGTATAGTTGCTTAATGAGCAATGTGATAATGATTTATGTACTGTGGAAATGTCATCTGCAATGATCTGTAATCTATGTAAACCCTAAAGGAGGCCACAGGTCTATCACCTACAGAACACAGACAAGCTCATAGACTGCCTGGTTTTATTCCATGTCATTCAACCTATAGTAGGTCCAATCTACAAATAATAATAATAATTACTCTTCAGAAGCCATTGCTCTGGTGTTTTGAACATGATCGACACAACCTTTAAACATCCTCTGAGCTGTCAAATATGTCATGGGAGACAATAATGCACTGCGTGATGTGGGTGATCATTATCATTGAACAATCATGCTATTGGCGGCCACCAGGGTTGGTAATGAAACTCTTTCAATGTCCATGGGAACAAATGCCCAGGACGACTGTACAGGATGCAAACACAAAGCGCGCACAGAGGAAATTTCAACAAGTCATTTATGTAAATGATAAATATGGTGGCACATTTTTTCAGAGCAATTGTAGAAACAAAGAATCCATCATGCTGCCAACATGAAAAATTACACACACTGACAGGGAAATCAATGGTTCTTGTACCTGGTGTCCAAATACCAAACACATTGATTTAAATCAGCCTTGAACTCCTTAGTCTAGGCATATGGTGACTTTGATAACTGTCCCCTTGAACATGGTGTCAGCTTACTGGAGTTCTTATTTGATATTTTAATGTTAATAATATAGCAGCCCTGTATGGCTGGAACAGCGGCCACACCAGCAACTTGGAAAAGCTGTATGCAAGCTACTCCACCAAAACCCCCAAATGACATGATGCTACTAAACCGTATAGACACGCCACATGCAATCAGAACTATATGCTCACAGTCAAATGTAGTAAACTACTTCTACAAAAAATCCACGTGCCATGAAATATAATTACATACTTTTAAGAGTAGCAGGTGTTGTTTCAATTGTATTTTAAGGGGAAAAAAATGTGCTCCTGGATCTCTTTCCTGTGGCCTTCTACATATTTTAGCTCTCTTCCTGACAAAAAAAACCCAGCAGCACCACGGACTTCCAGGATCCCGCCCAGTTGAACGCTAGGAGTAGCAATTACGTGGTTACTGCCACTCCTCCAGTGACTCGAGGAGTTCGTACTTGCCGAGATTCGCTCACCACTGTTTCGTTCAAACGTTTCACAGAGTTCTACATTTCGCAAAAACGTTTGGAAATGTGGCCGGGACTTGTTTAAGTTCTGGAGAAATTGGCAAATTGCACCAGCGAATTTATATTATATTTATTATAATATCCAGAGGGCTTTCTCTCTTACAAAAAAAAAATATATATATATATATATCTATATATATATCTCATTATATATACATATATAGTATATATATATATATCCTATCAGTGTCGCCAATCACCAAAAAAATCTCACTCGCCGACAAAAAATCCTCTCAACTAGTCCCAAACGTGTGCTGCTTGGGCCGCTTATCCGTCCCTCCCCTTGCTCCGATAGGCCCCAGCCTCCCAGACACTTCTCCCCTATCAGGTCCTCCCTCGGGCCACTCCTCCGTTCCTCCCCTTCCTCTGATAGGTCCCAGCCCCCTATTTAGTATCCCCTCACCATTTCCTCTTTGCTCTGCATAGCTTCTGTACCGTGGTGAAGTCTGCTGTTGCCTCGCCCCTTCTGTCTTTCAGTTCTTGTTCCTGTCCCTGGATATTCTGCTGACCTCCCTGGATTTTGACCTTTGGCTTTGGACTTCGTTTACGCTGCTCTCTGGAACCCCTTGGAATTGGCGTTGGACTTTCTACCTTGTAGACTTCTATATCCCCTGGATATGGCTTACGGACAATCTACTACGCTGCTCTCTCCACTCCACGGCCCAGGTTTACGGACACTCTACTACGCTGCTCTCTCCATTCCACGACTATTGGCTTACGGACTTTACCTTCCACCGCTGGAGTTAGCAAGTACTGTACCCTTTCTATTTTTGTTACCCGGACCATCTACGCTACTTCCACACTCCGGCCGTGCCCCCGTTTACTGTTAGGTGTGTGGTATTACTCCTTTCCACCTCAGTCCCGGGGTCTCGTCTGGCTTGTGGGCAGGCCGAGCGTTACACAAACCCCTCCCAAGTCAAACTTAAAAAAATAGTTATACAGTAGGTGGCAGATTTGGGTACAAAATGCACCAATCATCCAGATGAAAACCCTTAAATATGTCAGTAGAATTAGTTCACTTTGGTCCTGGGAGGGATTGCCCCTTTGCGTAAGAGACACAGGTGAATTAAAGTTGTGACACGTCCCTCAGAATCAGAGGCTGGGTACTCTGACACTGAAGAGGTAAATAATTAAGAAACAACAGGTCTTGGACATTTTTGTTTAAAAGTTACAGCCCAGTAAGGGTTCAGTCACGTTGAGGTTGTTTGAAAACTTCTTAAACTATTGACACAAAAGCTTTGCACAATTGATTGCGAACCATGTGTGGGCAAAGCCTGAGTGTCTGGTAGCGTTTCCAAAAGTCAATTTGATTTGTATTTTCAGAAAAGTCTAATTTGAGAGTCAGATCAGATTGCAAGATCCAGAACTCGCAGAGTTGCATCAGAACTAAAGCAAAACCATTTTTGTAAGGAAAGTATTAACGACTGCGGAACAGTATTTTATGGATTCACAAATGGTAAAAGTTATATTATACAAAAAATTGAACCCTCCGATTAGAAATGGAAGATAAATAAAAACACAGCTTGTATATTCCTTTGCCATTAATTTGATGGAATAAATTTATTCAACTCTGCTTGACCGCAATGCTCCAATTGCACCGTAACAGTTATTTAAATGCAAAATACCATACATTAAAGAACCTGCCTCATGAAAGGCATAAATGTACTGCCTGCAAAATAACAAAAAATCCAAAACACTGCTTTAAAAAAAAAAAGGTGGGGGGGAGGGAAACTTCTTTAAAAATCAGTAATGATCTGTAGTAGTAATGATTTCTCCCTGAAGGATGCAAGCATTTTAATTAGCCTGCGTGTGACCTGGTTTAGTTTAATACAGCCCATTAGGTTGTTCATTATCTATGTAACACTGTACACACAGGGGCTGAACATTTAGCAAAGCAGTAATGCAAGTGCCTTTAATCTGAATAAACCCAGTCCAAACCCCAGTGTGAGTTCTCCTTGTGACCTTGGGGGGTGGGGGGAAATTATTGTATCTCTTTGTTTCTCAGTCATCAAGATTAGATTGCAAGTTCTATGGGGCAAGGACTTGGTGTGCCTGCAAACTTCTATGTACAGTACAGTGCTGTGTACATTGTCGGCACCATATAAGAAACACATATTATACAATTCTTCAAATAATACTTCAAGGCTGTGCTGTGCCTATCGGAAAAAATATATTTCTACTATGTGACTGGCATGTAAAACAGTCTGAAATAGCTGTACAATTACATATCATTGAAAGGAACACTTCAGGCTTTACATACAGCACAATAACACAAACGTACACATGAAAGCACATGCCAAGTCACGCATGTCAAAACTGTTGAATTTAACCCCATTAGCCTCTATTTCTACCAACTGCTTTCTCCATAAAAGTTGTGTTCCTGTTAAAGGCACAATTCCTCCCTGGACCAGAGTGAACTAGTTCCAGTGACATGTTTAAGGGGGCTCATCTGGATGATTGATACCTTTTTTTTTTTTTTAACAAATTGTGACACACAACTAATTTTTATTTCTTTTTTTAAAGTTACACTTGAGAGGGGTTTGATATCCTCTGGCAACTTCCTTTGTCACTTGTACAGGGCTTCCTTGCTCCCATCCCCTTATCTTTATTGGCTCTCTGATAAGGACAGGGTGGGATAAGGGTAAAGAAAACACTTGAATGACAAACATTTCCCCATTCAGAAGGCCCCTAAGAAATTCAACTGGCTGAGTATGTGGGATTGAACCTTTAACCTATACCAGCATATAAACAGCTGATGCCCTCATGAAACACTGTTCTTATGCTAAGTCACTCTGTTGCTATAAAACCCTAGAGTGAAACATGTAATATTGCAATAGCCAGTGGTTGACAAATCACAAAAAAATCTACTCGCCACCTAGTACCAAACGTGTGCTGCTTGGGCCAATATTTACTCGCCCGGGGGTTAAATCCACTCGCCCGGGGCGAGCAAATGTATAGGTTTGTCGAACACTGGCAATAGCTATGCAGGTAGTTTTAAATTCCTTTTAAAAACATGAACATTTTTAATGTCCTCCCCATTCCCAATTTGTCCTCCTGTAAGGTGTGCCTCAAGAGTGCCTAAACATATGTTTTTTTGTCCAATTACCAATTGTCCCATTTTGTTGTCCACCAATTACCTTAGCAAACCTGCTTTAGTGTTTTCAGACTAAGTATCCTAAGAGCCAGATAAACAGAGCTTCGTTAACTCAATTACCTAATTAGTAATGGATGCTATTTTCCCTGAGGTTAACACACATTACACAAAGCTCATTATACGCAAAAACAACAGCCATAGTATATCATTAGCATAGGCTTAAAATCCCATTATTGTGGTGCAACGTTGGATTAGCTTTCAATAATGTGACATTTCTTAGCCTTACCTCCATCCAGAAAAGGGGCTCTTTCGGAAAAAGGGAGAGGAAAAGTGGGAGAGAGCAAATATTCAAATTTGGTTATCTCCCATTTCTCTCTCTCAGCCATTTCTCTGGGTCTGGGTGGGGGTAACTTCAACTTTAAGTATGACTTCCCTAATATATAGTTACGTCCTTGTGTTAATCTTAATGGATCTTTGTGAATATATGCTGTTACGGGGAATGCCTCTTTTCCATATAATTATCCGTAGTGGAAGGTATAGTTAACGGAATGCTGAAAGCATGACAGGCTAGCTCCCCGCTGCCTGCTGCAGCGCCCACTGTAGCGGGAGCTGCGGGGACAAGAGCCGCCCCTCAATGGGGCCGGGCCCACTTCCTACCTTGCCCGCCGCGTTGTGCGATCAGATTTCTCTGAAGACAGGAAATCTGTGCTCACAGCTTGCGACGGAGCGCTGGCCACACCCCCGGTCTTTCCCCCTGCAGCTCATCGCAGACTGGGGATCTCAGCTCCACGCGCCACCAGCCTGGCAGGAGTGCGTGCAGCGCCGACTCCGGGGCCTCAACCTTATCGTTACATTATTGGCCTTTGAGAATACTCGATAACAGATTTCTGCAGATCTGGCCCTACTGAGCATCCAGTGTATCCTTGTGAAAACATTGTGCAGTAATGTTCCAACTCTCTAAGGCCTCGGTCCCAGTGCTCGTGGCTGTGTGTGCTATGGCGTGCGCGGCGGGAACAAGATACATACCTCTATGAGGCTGGCCCTAGTCAAAACCTGCGTGCGCCTGCAGAAAGCGCGATGTGCGACCACCTTTCCCAAAAGAGAAGATTTTTGTCTTATGGTGCACTGGCCGAGCGATGGTCACGTTACGGTGACGGTTCAGCAATGAGGGAGAACCAGCCACGTGATGTAATGGGCACGCCCTCCTCACCATGCCTCCCCGGGCGCCATAGCCAATCTTGTCTTTACTCCCCCTGCTCTTCTCTGTCTTGCCAAAACGCATGTCCCATCTCGACCCGTAGACCACAGATCGCGGCTGAAACTGGTGCACGCGCGGCCAGGCGCTCCGATGCGTGCGTGCACGCAGTAACTGGGGCCATAGCCTTATCTTACACTCTGCAGCATTTACAAAGACACATTGTCATTTACTTGACATGAACACTGTTTATTAGTCTGTATGAGACTGATACTATATATGAGTCAGTGTTTGGCACTCTAGACTGATAAGAGAGCGCTCACATAACACAAGAGTTAAAAGTTACAAAGCCACATTAAAAATATTTAGGGAGCTGTAAAATAACAAGTGAATAACAACATGTATGTCTCTACAAACCGATATACAACTTCTTAAACAGGCTGACACCTCAGGAGCCACATGCTGCACCCAGGGCCGCTGGTTTCCCAGAGGAATAAGATTTCAGTCTTGTAGACTTGATTTGGTCCTGTACCTCAAAGTAACAAAAACTATGCAGGTGTCCTAATAGCTACATTTTCTTACAGTACCAACATCCTTTGGTATCCTTATATTGCATCTAAGCCAAGCACAATGGTTGCTTTTAGGATACAGAGAGAGAGAGTCATGTTTTTAGTAGAAGGCCTATAGTCTTATGTACCTCCAAAGAGAGTCACCTATACTCCATGTGGAGAGATACCTGTGAATACACCTCAAACACCTCTTTCACATGCTCTTTTCTTCAGTAAAAGCCCTAATTCAGATTTCTGGATGAAAAATGACGTTTTGATCATTCTTAAACATTGTGAAAATGAGCAAAATGTACGGAAATGTGAAAACAAAAAATGGGAACCACATTCACACTTCACTACTGTTCATGTTTTCAGGGTAACATATTTTTGGTTGTTACATTTTTTCCGTATAAAACGAATTATTTACTTATTTTAAAAATTAATACTGTATGTTATACTGTTTAATTCAAAATGGCGAAATTTCTTTGAGCTCTATAATTGGAGTCAGCAACTCTAATGACTAAAATGTGATTGGGTGGATTTTGAATACATGTAAATCGGGACAGTCAGGCGGAATGAGAATGGCATTTCTGTTATGTATCCAAGGAAACTGGCAAACAACCAGCGCAATATCTATTAATGCTGTCTCTAAAACTGACACTTCCTTATGCTTTAAAAATCTACTATATCGCATTACACAGCAGGACCTCCCTTTCTATAATTCTCATATGACTAAACACCACCATTTGAGGCATTTAGCATCTAAGTCGGAATTCTTGTGTGAAGTGATTTAACATATTTGTGTTTTGCCTACAATCTATTTATTCAGCGGTACACATTAGAAACATATCTCTGTACGGGTAAGAATACTCACTAAACACATCTCCTCTTGGTTTCTCTGGCTCCACTTGAATCCCGTTATTGTATGAACGTCTACCAGGGAATGTAGTTTGTTTTACTGGTTCTTCTGTGATAACCAGTGCTGGTCTTGTGGTGGCACGTGTGGTAGTGCTGGTTGTTGTGGTACTTATTGTAGTTGTTGGTTTGGGTGGTGGCCTTGTCACAGGTTGAGGTGGTGGCCTTGTCACTGGTTTGGGTGGTGGTCTTGTTACTGGTTTGGGTGGTGGTCTTGTCACTGGTTTGGGTGGAGGCCTCGTCACTGATTTGGGTGGGGGCCTTGTCGTTGGCTTGGCTGTTGTTCTTGGAGTGGGCTTTACTGTAACAAAGGAAGGTGGAGGCCTCTTAGGATCGCTGCCGCCGAAGTCTGGAATACTGTTACTGCTGCCTTCACTGCCACGGAGCATTGTGCTATTTCCTCTAATTATATGCCTTGTGTTATCTTTACCTGGTACAAAATTAAATGGTGGTTCTATCATAACCTTTGGGATTGCTAGAAAAGAGAAGTCAAATTAGGTGGTTAGAAATGTACATCAGCATTTGTTTCCTGCAATTATGACATAGTCCTCTCATTTTAATGGAATTATAAGCTTTTTAGTACATATATACGATACACATGCCACCATGACAGTAATTTGGTTACAAACAGGGACTCAAAGGGGTGTTTGTGACCCCATGGGCTATTTCCTTACAGTTTCTTTTTACAATAAAAACAAACTCATTTGGACCTGAATGCAGGATTTTAAAGGCATGTCCTTCATAACAGCCATGGGTCAATTATATTCTAACATTTCCATTGGGGTAGAAGCAGCCAAATCGTGGCTGTTAACCATATTCCGAACACAGTTCACCCTATATACATATATATTTTGATTAGAAAACATTTATTTTTCTATAGCCAATAATATGAATAGCATATTACAATGTGGTGAAAACTATTTAAAAAAAGATACATACATAGAACATAGTTACATGATGTTATTATGCCTATGCTATACATACAGTATATAATACACTGAAATATTGTGTACATTTAATTAAAATTAGGTTGATATGTAGTTTAAAAGGCATGAGAAATCTGGATGTAACATACGTGTGCAGTCTGCTCCGTTGCCTCTGTAACCATCTCCGCATTTACATTTGTAAGACCCTTGCGTGTTGTAGCATCTTGCAAAGTTGCTGCACTGATACTGACCAGTGAAACATTCATCAATATCTGCACACAAAAAAATTGCAATAGAAGAATTAAAGTTCACTGTATGAATTCTCCACAAACAGCTTGCAGTTTAATAACTGCCTATAAAGTCCATCGCAAAAGAACCACAAACGTAAATTGGTCTTATGCATAGCAATACTTACCGTAACATTGGTATTTTCCAGCAACATGTATTAGGTCAAATCCACTATGGCACTTGCAAATGTAGCTTCCAAAGGTGTTCACACAATTTCTAAATCTGGGACACACAACTCTTCCTGTTGCACACTCATCAACATCTGGACAGAAAATGTCAATATTAATGTCTGTGTTTCTAGAAGAGGATAGTTTTTATTTTAACTGCATGAACTGTCAAGATAGTTGTGTTTATGTTCATAAATCTCACCCAATGATTTCTATCTCAATGTCATTTAACAGTAGGAAACTGAAAATGTTCAGGAACCAATAACTGGTTAATATTTCCTTTCCTAATGTTAAAAGTAAAAAAGTCAAAAATGGTAAATAAAAAAAACAGTGGAGAAGCACAGGAAGCAGGAAGCATAATAAGGAAAGAAAATATACAAACCTGTCGATACATCGATACTGTACTGTATATTTATAAAGAACCTAGTAACCTCTGAGATCATTGAATGCATTTATTTTGATATTTGACATGCAGTAGAAACAAAATCCTAGCTAAAGAAATGCAACACTATTCTATTTTGTTTTATGAGCTGCTGACGCTTTGGAAACTTTATATCAAGTTTATAGAAATAAATCTATATATCCGTAAACCTCAAATATTGGATTCAATCAATTAAGCTAAAATGTCAAAGCATGGAAACAGGTGTGAGCCTTGTTTCAACGATGAAAGTAATACTTAACTTTTTATATAGAACTGCTATTACAGGCAGTGCTAACGGCTGATTACATTACCATCTAATGTTAGGTACCCAGGGCACATAGCGTATACTGACTTTACCAAGCTCACATGGAGTAAGAAAAAGTGACGGAGATAGAACCTTGTGGTTACAAGGCCAACACCCGAACCCCTATGCATGCAGTATGTCATCCATAACGGAGGCTGGGAGGGACGGGGCACATGTTTTACTTATATCCCTTACCCACACAGGTTCTGCCATCTGGTCCTAGCTGCAAACCCGGGGAAGGGCAGCGACAGCGTACTTCTCCTTTAACTATATCACAGCCGTACTGGCAGTTTGCCATGGAACAGGTTAATGCATCTGGGGGGACAGAGGTTTAGCACAGATATATTTTTTACAATTATTTGTCATTTGGATTTAGCAAGAATCCAATTCGTGCAGTGTTAACATTTATTTTTTGGAATCTAACCAATAAACAGTTTTTTTTTAAATTTAATATGGAGTGAGTTTTTTTTTTTTTTTAAATATAATTCAGCATTCCAGATTTATCTTTAAGTCAATCCCCTCAAAATAAGATTTTAGGGAATCCTCTCAAATGACTTCCTATCCTATCATGGAGCTGTGGCTCACTAATCGTATGTCAATAGGACTTGCATGGAACATGCTAACAACAAAAAAGGGAGCTCCTTCCCTTTTAGGGCTCAATTATACCAAGTGCTGCAAGGCGGCAGCGCTATTCTGTGACGTCACCCAGCGGTGCCGCCGGGCAGCATAGTGATTATACCAGGGAGCCGATGGAGAGCAGGCAAGGAGGCGTGGCGGAGGCGTGGCCGTGAGCGGCTCGCCCTCATTGGCTGGAACTGCTCACGTGACGCGGCCGTCATCAGCCAAGAACAAATCTGCAGATCGCACCAGGAGACAGCCGCCCTGCAGCTCCACGCGGCGCACACGCCGCAGCAGGTATGTGCGCTGCTATTGGGTTTTTTTAAAGTTGCTTTTCAGGCGCACGGTGACCGCGTTTTCATGTATAATCACGCCCTTAGGAATGAAGATCCAGTCTCAGGTTCCCAAGCATATCCCTTCATCCTTTAAGCTGCACTGCACTGGGGGTTTAAGGGATAACCAGTAACTCTGAATATACATGTGGATACATTTAGTTTGTGAATCCTTGTGATAGCTCTACTTTTATCCCAATAACTTGGTATTTCTCAGTGTGTAGTACTGCAGATTCTGATCTAGTGTTAGTTTCAGCAGTTCGTACAGCTTTTTAGAAGGGGGTGTTTTCTTCTGCCACTAGCCGTGTGTTTCAGATTTTTGCTTCTGGTTTCTAAATATAGGATTTTTAAGGCGACTTTATAAAAACTTTAAAAAAATGAATGTTGTATTGGCTTTAAAATATCTTTAGAAATAAAGAATTTATTCTCCAAAAATGTTTAGCATTTAACTTTTTTCTGCATTCTCGGATAGAGCATTCGACTGATACAATCTTTCGGAAATATTACAAACCTATGTGTCTGTTTACAAAATCTGTTTTCTTTTTGTTTTGATTTTCATAATCTCAACATAAGTGAATGTTAATTTAATCTGTGGAAGACTAAACAAACCTATTTGTACAGTTTAAGACATCAGAACCAGAAGACCTTTGGCTACAATTATACATTGGAAATCTTTCAATGCAGAGTAAGATTACCTGCCAGTATGTAATCAGTCAAGAACAAAGCAAACAAGATAGGAAAGCTGGGTTTTATGAACATACTTGAACAGGATCCATCAGGCATCAGCATGTATCCATTCAGGCAATAGCACTTGTAGCTTCCAAATGTATTCATACAACGGTATTTGCATGGTCGAGGTTTCAAACCACATTCATTCAGATCTAAAATGCATTTGGATACGATAAAAAGCATACAATAAGCATATACATTTCCATGTCAAAGGTCTACATGGATCACCGAGATTGTGTGCATGTTTGGAAGATTACGCATAAACCAATGCATTAAATGCAAGATTGGTTCAAAAAGAGACAAGCAATAATGGTCACATACTCTCATACCATGATGATGTGTAAAAGTGCATGTATATACCCTCATACCTTGATTAATAGTAGCATTAAGTTGCTATTTCAACTATGTTTTAAGCTTATTATTTAACTTCCTTTTGTATACATATCCTTATGTCCTTTTTCAAGTATAACCTGTTCTGACAGCGCCAACGTTTGAAATTAAAGGTTTTATAAAAGCAACGAGACATTACTGAAATAGTCACACAGGATTCATATGGATAACACAGATATCCTAACAATGACAATTAATCCAGTTATACCGGCATTTATTGACAATGTTTTGTCTCAAGTGCCCATTCAGGCAGTAAAGACACATTTTCTTCAGATCAGCATTTCATTGTCACATGATTGATTTAGCTCTTACACTGCTCCAAGATAAGTGAGAAGGTATTGGTAAGGAGTTTTAAGTTTTAAAATCCAATCAAATAAAAAAAAAAGTGCTCAATCTCATGTTTGCTTCCGGAACACAAACCACCATTGTCAATGAGAGTATATTGATCCTACAAAGGACATTTCTAGGTAAATGAATAACCCACTTGGAAAGCTGAATAAATCAATGTACCTTTTACTAAGTGGGGACATTAAGTGACAGCATCTTATTCTGAGGATATTATTACAGTTCTGGCCTATTTTATTGAACAACGACCCACAAATCTGAGATATTGTAGAAGATCTTCTCTAGACTACAATAGCTCAGTTGAGTACCAGAACGTTCTCTTGTTGCTCCCACTGCAGAGATGAGGGTCCCGAGATATTATTCTGAGCTTAGTTCAATTTTCAGTTTTGATCAAATAAGTAGAAACTAAAAGCTAAGGAGGTCATTTAAACTAAAAACACATTGCTACCACCTAGGAGAGAAAAAAATATTAAGTATTTTTTATCCATAAATACTGCTGGAAATTTGGGATTAGAAAGTGCAGTTTTATAAAATATGCCTTTTGCACTCACGCTACATTGCAGAATAAATGGTCTCAAAATGTGCTAATTGAATACTGTATCTGACCTCAAGTGCTTACAACTTACTTCAAAATTGTAATAAATTTAGTAATCACTAACTTGCAAGTATCACTGCTGATCATCATTTGAATATGATGGACTTTTTTTGATGCATGTCCTTCTCAAAAAACTTTTTGTTGGATGAATTACAACTCAAACTTCTTGATGCCTTAGAACCATTGAGATGACAGAAGATCTGGAATTATTCTGGGTCACATGGGTCCCGTGATTGTGGGCCTATTGCTCAGCCATTGAGATGTCAGAAGATCTGGCATACTGTACTACGCGACAGTTGGATGAACATTGCACGTCTTGTGATTTTGGGCCTTGCACTCAGCAATGTACTCCAATGTTAATTAAAGGCTTTTCAAGCAAAGATGTACTTCCTCTTCCATCACAGAAGAATAAAAGGGTGATCCTGTGTCAGATCACTGAAATTATTTATATGACCCTGGGACATGTTTGTTGCTGTCTAGGTAGTCATAACTTTAAACTTTCATAAGATGAAAACAGCATTTCCACATTATAAGCCATTCTAAATTGTCGTGTGTTAAGTTACATGTGAAACGCTTGCCTATCGAGCCTTTTAGATTCACCACGGGTCTTGTAGAAAGGGGTCTCTGAAAGTGCAAATCAAGATCTGCAGCGATTCTAAAGTCCTTTCACTCTTTACCCTGACTACCAGTAGGAGGTTTTGTGAGTTCATCTATTTGTAGGTCAGATGAGAATTACCTTTGAATTTGACTCCATAATTCCAAATCCATCCCGAATGTATGGTGTTAAGAAATGCATGGTGTATCAGGTTGTTTTATACGGTACATTTCATATTTAAAAGGATCAACATGCCAATGATACCTAAAATTGCATAGCAACCAGCACGGTAGGAGAAGATAGTTTCAGAAAAACTGCCAGGCAGGCCAAGAATCTCAACAAGGTGAATGTAGATCTGAAGCGCAGGCATGTACAGATTTCACATTATATTACCACAAATGATGACTTGCAAAGAAAAGGAGAGAACAGACTTAAGGGACAACTGTACGTGTAGATTATGTACTCGGTTGTTCATTTTCAAGCATAAAATACACTATCGGTGACCTCGTTATTTTGACAGATATTGAATTGTAAGAGTTATTGCGGTTTACTTAACAATGCCTTTATTCAGATACAGCTGGTGCTGGGTCAAATGCATAAAATTCCTCTACAACAGCAGTGATGATATCTTAAGCAAGATCTGACTTAAAACACTGCCTTGTTGACTCCATAGGAACCATGAGGAGCAAATAGGTGTTTCTAATATCTTTGCTCCTACTGCCATGAATTACATTGCACCAGTGCACAGTGGAGCTCCAGGAAATTCAAAGACTATGGGGTGGTATCTGTGAGTTGGCAGGTTTTGACCAATGAGTGAGGTGTACTTCAAATTAAAAATATGAAACATGTCTAAAAATGAAATGACTTTAATCACCTGTCCATATGATGATTGCATATGCAATAAACCCTAGAAATGATCATAACATATTTTATGGTTCCACGTGATTCATAAGACTATAACAAAACAAGTTGTCCCTTACTTTGGAAAAAGTGAAGAGGAATGTGTGCCCTGAAAAGAAAGAGAACAAGCCAGGCAGAAAAATATCCTGATGGTCTCAGGTGAGGAAGAGACAGAAGAGAGCCTGATACAGGTGCTTGCCAATGCATGTTTGCTTTGCATGCCTAAGGCTGCTCAAGCTTGGTTTTCACACCACAGCCATCAATTCATTTCTGACAAGATACGGCCCACTGAAGAAAAGTCTGGTCATTCCTCCACAGCCATGCACTTGCATGGAGAGCACTGGCTAAGGAGACAAAAGACTTTCTCACCCCCCGGAGGTAACCCTGTTGCTGGAAGATCCACAGGGTACGAAAGAGGCACTTCATGGTACCATTCAGGCTGGGTAGTCAACAGGTGCTCATCTTTACAAGGAGGGAGAAGGCACGGTCAACAACTCTTTCTTACCGATAGAAGAATGTTGAAAGAAAAATGTAATCGGGCGCTCCTAACAAAAATGGGTGGCTAAATACACTCATTTTAATGTGACGCTACAGGTAAATATATTGTGAACTCTAAGTGAACAAGTGATATCACAGGTGAATATATATGTGAATAATTCAAATGACATATAAAACCAAATCTCCACCACAAATAGTGCAAGTGATCATGTGATAAACAAATGTAAAGCAGCTCAGGATAAACCCTCTGTAGACCGTTCCGGGGTCTGTGGGAATCGTGTCTTTCTTCCAGGCGAGCGGAGCGCAGAGTGTTCACAGCATATATGAAAAATAACATTGAAAAAACATGGTGTGACCAATCAAGTGAAGTGAGTTCTTTAAATAAAGCGAAAATCTTCCACTCACATATTCTTCTTTGAATTTAAAGCGTGTTCGTTACTCAATCTCTCTCAAACTGGAGCTGTAGTGGGGCATAATGTCAGTGGCGATCTTCTCAAAGTAATATACTGTAGTATGATGTATACACTTTTTCTCCGATATGAGGAAGGAAGGGAAAGTCGAGTCGTCACCGGAAGTGACGGAGGGTCCAAGGAAGGAGACACATGCTGGAGATTGGAGAAGCCACGGACGAAATCCTCTGCACTCGTACAACACCCAATTCATGTGTACAAATGTGAGTGTACTACTATTGCTACATGTTGTGATTTCGAATACAATTCTGAACATACTATACCATGTGAGTTTCCCTTCCTTCCTCATATCGGAGAGAAAAAGTGTATACCTCATACAATATTACTTTGAGAAGATCTTTATTTAAAGAGCTCTCTTCACTTGATTGGTCACACTATGTTTTTTCAATGTTATTTTTCATATATGTCGTGAACATTCTGCGCTCCCCTCACCTGGAAGAAAGACACGATAGAAGAATGTGTTAGGCCGCGCTTATAGTGCCGGCGACGCGACCGTCGCGTCAAAACAAATGCATTGTTGCCGTCGTCGATGCTTATAGTGCACGCGACGCGACAAAGCAACGGAGCGACAGTGCTACCAAAAATCTGGTAGTCACTGATATTTTGATTAAGGTCTCCCCTTGTGGCCAATCAGGAGCTTCTCCGTGCCTCTGCCTTCACCCTTTATGACGTCCCTGGCCTTGTAGCCAGCGATGTCGCCTAAATTTGAAATGCAATTTTCGCAATGGCGACGTCATCGGTCTCGTCACCGTCGCCGGCACTATAAACGCGGCCTTATAGAAGCCAACAGTGTTGAAGAGGCAAATTAGTGTATTGTAACAAAAAGGATTGTAACATTGCAAGGAAAATCTAGAGGTGTAAATCAGATGTGCACAACACTTAGAGAACAAAGGTGTCCCAACCTGTATTCTTAGTTGCCTTTTATCTTTCACAATAACATTTCACCGTTTGCATTGAAGTTAATGTCACAAAATAAATATGTATCACACTAAAATGACACCACAAGCCCAGAGTGCATATGACTAAATTAGCGACATTTGTATTTTTTTTGTGAGGATATATTAGCCCTAAAGTAACAGCTCTACTTGTTCAAGATTTGTATTTAATGTTTTTATTTATTTGAAAGTCGAGAAGAGAAACAACCCCTCCAGGTCTACGGTGCTCCTTTTTTTTTTTTAGTACAGGACTTCACGAGTGAATATCTCCGTAACAAAGCCGTTACGTTCTGGGTGCTGTCACTTGAAAAAATTGGTTGAGTTTTACTGAAACTGAGTTGGGATAAGGAGGAATACGACTCTGCTTCAATCTTCCTGAGTCTATGCAACCAATCACTTTAATGTCATTATGTAGACCATGTAAAACACTTTTGGCTTGTTTGTACTAGGCAGGACTTTAGGAGGGGGGGGGGGGGAATCACCTTTATTCTCTTGAAATCATGAAAGGGAAAAAGTGTATACATCATACTATATTAGCACATACTACTGTATATTAGCACATACTACTGTATATTAGCACATACTATATTAGCACATACTACTGTATATTAGCACATACTACTGTATATTAGCACATACTATATTAGCACATACTACTGTATATTAGCACATACTACTGTATATTAGCACATACTATATTAGCACATACTATATTAGCAATATGCGCTAAATATAAATCCTTCAAACATTGTCTTAAACCAAATTCTAAATGCCTGCTCGGCAAAACTCTCCTTTATATCTTATGTTCAGAACCCAATTTCTCAGGTTTAATATATTGAAGGTGGTAAGAAACATATGGGGTTCTTCCATAACCTCTGATACAGGTTATCCACCTGCAAATCCACATTAACCGTCATTAAAGTTAATAGAAGTTGATGTGGGTTCACAGAGCGATAACCTATGTTGGAAGGTTATTGAATCCCAGGCAATTATCCATTTCTTTGCAAAGGGGAGTAAATGGAAACATACAAAACATGTCTTAAATGTTCTCTGTACAAATGCAAAATTGAATTTTATACCTAAAATCTATTGCTGATTTCCCCCTCACCTGAAAAAAATATTCTGACCCCACAACACTGACAAATTTCAGTTAAATCCCACCACAGTCGAAAGTTTTAAACCGCTGAAAATAAAGGTTTCACACCATAACACCATAACATAGGCAGAATCACAATGTCCTACACCTACAGTATATCACTAAATAAGACATTGGAAATAGAATGAATTCATTTGATAGGACACTGTAAGCATTGCCTAATAGAAAGCCGTACACTATCTGCAGAGTGTGTACAATTTACTGAATTCAAATCCAACACAAAAATAACAAGATACCAAAATATTTTTTACTTTGGATATTCGGGGGAGAAAATCTGGATTGGGCACTTTTACTGTTTTTTTAGTTATAACATTTTCACATTGTTTGTTTTGGGGTTGTCAGAACTCAGATGTGTTTTGTTTTGGATTCGTAAAAAATGATGGATAAAACTCAAAACAAGCATGGAAAAATATCAGGCGTATCTAAATTCGAGCTGTTGTGCAAACATTTTTTACAACCAAAATATCAGTAAAAGTGCTCACAATTACTTTCATTTTGTTTGTGGGAAATGGTGCTTGAAAGTACATATTTAATGGTTTTTAATAAAAATAAATAAGGTCCGGGGCTCAAATTCTGAAACTAAGCCAACTTAAAAAAATAAAAAAATGAGCAACTAACTACATGTATCTTTCTGGCCATGGATAAATCAAACCAATCCCGTGCTTTAGGGCAGCAAAAGAGACATGAAAGTAAATGCCAAAAAACATAGAACAAAAGGTTGGGAAGTAAAAGCTTATTTTAGTAATCCTGCATTGGTGTAAAGGTCAACGCCATGCAACGAATAATGAAATAATAGCCAACAGGCAGCAGTATTCCTGCCTGTGCTGTACACCACTCCCTTTGTTACACAGGGCAGGTGGACTTTCATATACACCGTCCCATTGCATCCAATGTACAGTATGTGCTGACATAGCTTGACTCTTTGAAAATGTAGAAGCATTGTACAGGTAGAAAGAATGACTTCGCTGATAAACTATTAAGATACAGTAATCATTACTCAATCACTCATCAATAACTACTTTTTGCAGTTACCTGTCACAGGTTCAGAAAGAAACCTCTCAATGTGTTTCCATACCTTGGTTGCAGGTTTTTCCGGTGTATCCGGGGTGACATTTGCATTTGTTAGGACCTATACAATCTCCGTGTTTACATCCTGGCTGACACATGGCTACAGGGAAAGAAAACACAGATGACAAACTGAACAGTGATAACATTTAATAAGTTACGTTAGTAATAAATAAGTATGACCTTCAGTAGCTAAAGTTGCAGTGCTACTAACTTGCCCTCATTCGCATATGGGACAAAGTAAGCAGCCTTATATGTTGGTTGGTAGTTAAGACAATGGTAAATGGGACATCTCTACAAGGTTCAAGCGAAATATTTATCACATACTTAGCCAGGAAAAATATGTAGCAAAATTAGATTTATGTACATGCACAATGTTTCAGGAACTCATTGTCCCTTTGTCAGGTGTTGCTTACAGAACAAAGGAAGAAGTTACATCTGGACGTCTCCTTTTGCGCCTTAAATATATATGTAATGTGGTTGTTTTGTTTTTCTTTGATACTTTGTCTTTATTGATTGGCTGTAGCTTTAATAAGGTAAAGATGCCATCAAATTCTAGCTTGCAAAGTCCTACAGATGTATCGAGACTAATTGTCTTCAGTGCCGTTGCCACACGACCGACCACTATAAGATTAGCGCTGTGTAGGGTCCCATTCAGAAGCATGGACCACCCTGCAGCTCGATCTCAGTAGACACTGAGTCTTGCTACATCTGTATGTTCACCGACAGTATTATATCAAAATACAAAACTTTGCAATAAAAAGTTTGAATTCATTTTTTTAGACACATTTTAAAACCCATTTTTCACATATAAACTGTAATCTTTATAACATTCCTCCAACAATTCTTACAATTACTTTTTAAAATTCCCAAAAGCTTCTTATATATTTTATGTGAATTACTGATGCTTTATTTGAAGAGTAACAATTTTGGGAAAATTTTGAAAAATTATGATAGCTGTGCTACATTGGGGCCTATGCACTAAGCGTTCATAAGGCACTTATCGCCCAAAAGGCCTACAGCGATTCTGTAAGCGGCGAAAAGTGGGCGAAAAAAGGCTGAATCACCCCAAAAAAATTGCTAAAAAAAAAAAATCGTAGAGGGAGCGGGGATAAACCACTTTTCAGCATGTTCATAAACTCGTGCAATTCTAGTAGCAGCGATTAGGTTATCGACGCCTATCGCCGCTCTAAATGGTGAGTTTCTCCCAAAATCCTCACACCAGAAAAAGGTGTTGGAAACCTGCTTAGAAGAGGCAAGATGGTACTTAGGAAAAAAAATGCTTTTTTCTGCATCGGATTGATGTCGGGAGTCTCCGGAGCTGATACCCATTAATATCACCACTGGAGACCCACGGGGACCACCCGGGGACTCCCGCCGGCCTATTGTATCAATCCCGTGTATAAAAATCAAATATGGGTTTATGTGGGGGTGCAGGGGGTGGGTTGTGTTTTGGTGATTATTACTTATTTTAATATAAATTTTATTACTAGTGTATTGTAGCAGGAAAATCAATGTGGTTCTGCTCTGGAAACCCCCTGCTCATCAACACTAGTAATAAAATTTAAATTAAAAAAATACAAATTTTGGGGAGATTTGCACTCTCTCTGAGCAGCTCTCTCAGCAGCAGATAGAACTTGCCGGGTTAGGCCTTTTCAGGGAGGCGTTTATCACATCTCCGGCAACTCGCCCGTTTTGTGGATTTTGCTATCACAGGTAATCAACGCTTTCTAAATACCATGATAGCAACGCTCACAAAAACGGCGATTTAAATGGCCCGGCGTTTTTTTTTATGAACCTTTAGTACATAGGCCCCATAGTGTGATACAGAAACTTACTACTGGAAGAAAATAGCAGCGTTGCTATTGTTCCACAGCTTATTTAATTACAGGCATTGAAATCCTTCTTTAATTGCATGGTAACTTTCATAATAGTTTAATCCACTTTGTTATTAGAGATGTGGGAAACTTTCACAGAAGTTTGCAAAACTGATTAATATTGAACTGGATTCAATTAATTACTGTATGCCCTCTCCTTGTGTACCACCAACCACACCTACTCAACTTGTGGGGAGACATATTGAAATAAAAATGATATAAATCAAATCAAAAATGTATTAAAAAAAAGTGGGAAATGCTGGTCCTTTGTCTCACCATTTGTTTTATGTTATGACTATAAGAACCAAATGTTGCCATACAGTATATCACCAACAGTTACTATATGAAAAGAAAATCTTATGTGAATATCAGTCAAATTGTTTTCAATCCGCGCTCTTGCTTCCTAAAGGGATCTTGTAGTAGATCTTCTCCTTCCTCTTGCAGCTCCTAGTGCGTGGAGGTACACCCCTCCTCCACCAACGCCCACCGAGGAGAAACTCCGTCAGTGGACCAAGCACCAAGAAAGAAAGCACAGGAGCGCACCAAGGTCAGGAGATATGTATTCAACAATACAGTAATAACTGTGTGGTGGTGTCGGTCGATCCCAGCGCGCGGGCGAAACCAACCCAAATACAACATCCCCCTATCCCTCCCGATACACTGATGTGGTGACACGGAGCCTGGTTGCATTTTTTTACTGGACTGTGTTTTATTAATATGCAAGTAACCACTTGCTTTATTACTGAATTGTTGAAAAACATATCTCCGGACATTGGGGTATCTCACAGAACATTGGGGTTGCATAAGAACAATTCAGTAATGACAAAATATGTACATACTGTACTATGTATATAGTTTATGCTTATTAAATAACTACAGTATATTTTATTTCCTTCAAAAATAATTCAGTAAACTAAGCCAAGTATAATTCTAAATGTAATAATTTAATGGCATACAAGTCCCATCTAAGAGGTAACTTTATTTTTAAATAATAACACATCCCACAATGTACAGTGACATTATCTAGAAATATTGGAATGCTGGGATACCACTGAGTCAGAATCAGAAGACATTTTGCAAGTGTTCCAATATTGTATGGGAAGAATCATTACTTTTGCTGATGAGCACAATGCTCTCTAATCCAGTGGTTTTCAACCTTTTTTTTGGTTAAGGAAGCCTAGAATTAGATTGTGGAATTTTGGGAAACCCCAACCCTCTCTCCACCCCCATCCCTCTCTCCCGCCCCCGTCCCTCCCTCCTGTCCATCTTTCTTCCCTGTCTTCACACTCCCTTTTCTCCCCCCATATGCTCTCTACCCCTCTTCCCCTTACACTCCCTCTCTCTCTTCTCCCATTACACCTCTTCTCCCCTTACAATCCCCCCTCTCTTCTCCTCTTACACTCTCCACCCTTTCTTCCACCCTTAGGCCTCAGCCATGCTCCCTGCTGGCGTGCTGAGGCACAGGGAAAGCGGGTGCTTTCCCTGGCCTTGCGGTTGCTTACCGCACGCGCCGTCAGGGGGCGGGCCGGGGGTGTGGGTGCGTCACTTTCCAGGGGCGGGCCAGTAACATCACTGAGCTGGTTCGCCCTCATTGGGCGAACAGCTCACGTGACCGGCCTGTCGCGCCGGCAAGCGGGGGAATTTTAAATTCCCCTAAGACCTGCGCTTCCGCAAGCGCGCGGAAGCGCAGGCGAGCCCCTACTAAAGCCGCTCTAATTGCGGCTGTAGGGGCTCAGTGCTGAGCGGGAGCGCGCGTCAGCACGCTTCCGCCAGCAAGCGCTAAACATGGCCGAGGCCTTACACTCTCCATCCTCACACATTCCACCCCCCCCTCTCTCTTGCCCCCTTACAACACACACACACCTTTGGGCAGCAGGCTGGTCCGCAGCTCCCTCCTCCTGCCAGCCGGAAGTTGAACGTGACTTCCAGCGCTGACAGGAGCAGGAGGAGGATGGACTGGGTCACTGCTGCTGGGTCACTGCTGCGTATTGTGCCTGTGACAGCTGGGAGAGTGTTCCCAGCTCCCCACCTCAGGCACCCGCGGCTCCCCAGTTGAAAATGACTGGTCTAACCCCTTAGAACCAACATAAAAAGCAAAAAAAAATCTACTCGCCACCTAGTACCACACGTGTGCTGCTTGGGCCAATAAGAGCTCGCCACGATGTTAAATCCACTCGCCCGGGGCGAGCAAATGTATAGGTTTGTCGAACACTGTATATAAGGCTACGCAAAGTGGATATTAAACATCTGTTTTTAATATTCTCTTGTGGCTGAGCAAATTGTAAAAAAAAATAAAATAAAAAAAATTGCCTATTCAATTGCCTGCATTTAACACAGTTCTGTTAGTCAGTCATATTTATTTAACTCCAGACCTGGGAAAGTTTCACTGAGAAGATCTAAAACTAGCATTGAACACATCCAAGCATAAGAAGTATAATCTGCAACCTGCCCCTAACTACTTTTGTTTCAAATACCTATTCCTTCAACTGCAACTGGGAAAGCAGATCAATATACTGATAGTGAAAGTCCATTTCAAAATGTCTCTTATAAATTGAATTGTAAAATCAGACTTAGTAGAGAGCCCCCAAATTTTTGCCTTTGAATTATGTCCATTTAGTTTTTTTTTTTTAAAGGGGGGGGGACCAATGTCTCCTTTATCATTATAACAGTTAAATCGAAATTACCTCATTGTATGTCAATGGGAAACATTGCCTAATCCTTCATGCACTAAAGCTCCTTCAAGCCTAAAGATTTATAAGGGTTTATTCAGCAAACTTTCTGGCAGCTGTCCTACATGTGATTTCCCATAGAAAAGAATGGCAATGAAGCTTGGAATGGACACAGCGACTGTTCTAACAACGCATTCACGTACTTTAGACAGACTGTAACCATTTACACCAAGATTTTGTGTATTCTGTATTTTTTTTTATTGCAGTTAATTGGCTAATGTTCTAAATTTGAGCATACGTGTACGTGCTCCAATGTGTAAATGTCAGATTATATGTCAGATTGGCCAACGTGTGAACCATTGCCAAAAGATATGAAGATAGTGTAGCAGCAGAAAGATAGGCAGTACATGAGGTCTGCTCTGTTTGATATGCCAACATTTGTTTTAGCTTTACTCCTTTTCCCCTAAATTTGAAAAGATAGGGGGCCATTTGCGTGCTAATGGTAGGGTGACCAGACCTCTCGGTTTAGGTCTGTCCCCCCAGTTTTAAAAGTTGGAGCAGGGAGAGCAGGAGGAGGGCAGGAGGAGAGCGGAGGCTGGGTCTGGCTGCAGTTACAGAGGTGGGTGGGGGCTGACTGCAGAGGTGGATCGGGACGGGGGCTAGCTACAGAGAAGGGTCGGGCGTGGGCAGCCTCAGAGGAGCCTCATCAGTAAGATCCGGAAGTCAGTGAGAACTTCCAGTATCTGCTGCCAGGGCACAAGATGAACTCCCCCCTGGTCCACCGTGACATGTAGGGTCCGGAGAGACACACAGAATGGAGAGAGAGACACACACAGAATGGGGGGAGAGGCACACACAGAATGGGGAGAGAGACACACAGAATGGGAAGAGAGACACACACAGAATGGGGAGAGAGGCACACACAGAATGGGGAGAGAGGCACACACAGAATGGGGAGAGAGGCACACACAGAATGGGGAGAGAGACACACAGAATGGGGGGAGAGGCACACACAGAATGGGGAGAGAGACAACAGAATGGGAAGAGAGACACAGAGAACGGCACCACAATGACAGGAAGTAGATGGGGAAGAGAGACACACAGAATGGGAGAGAGGCCACCACAGAATGGGGAGAGAGACCCACGAAAACAGAATGGGAGAGCGACAACACACAGAGAATGGGAGAAGAGACCCACACAAATTGAGCAATAAGAGACACACAGAATGGGGAGAGAGCACCACCGAATGGGAGAGAGACAGCACACACAGAAGCGACACCAGAGATGGGAGAGGAGAGACACACAGAAATGGAGAGAGAGACACACAGAATGGAGAGAGAGACACAGAATGGGAAGAGAGACACACACAGAATGGAGAGAGACACACAGAGAATTGAGTGAGAGACACACAGAGAATTGGAGAGAGAGACACACACAGAATGGAGAGAGAGAAAGGAGAACAACATCAAGAGGGATAGAGGACACACAGAATGGGAAGAGAGACACACAAAATGGAGAGAGACACACACAAATGAGAGAGAGAGACACACAGAATGGGAGAGAGGCACACCCAGATGGCAGAGAGACACACACATGGAAGAAGACAACAGAAAGGGAGAGAGAGACACACAGAGAAATGGAAGAGAGACACACAAGAGTAGAGAGACACACGAATGGAGAGAGAGACACACAGAATGGGTGAGAGAGAGAACACACAAATGGATCGAGACACACAGAATGGAGAGAGAGAGACCAACAGAGATGGAGGAGAGAGACACACAAGAGACTTGAGGGAGAGCACACAGAGAATGGAGAGAGAGACCAGAAGATGGGAGAGAGACAACCACAGAATGGAGAGAGAGACAACAGAATGGGAAGAAGACACACCGAAGAGAAGGAACACAAGTGGGGAGATAGAACCAAAAGAATATAGGCACACACGAATGGGGAGAGACACACACAGAATGGAGGAGAGAGCACACAGAATGGGGGAGAGACAAACACAGAATGGAGAGAGGCCACAATGGGGAAGAGCACACACAGAATGGGGAAAGACACACAAATGGACCGAAGGCACCACAGAATGGGGAGAGAGGCACGACAGAAATGGGGAGAGAGGCACACACCGAATGGGCAGAAAGAGTACACAGAGATGGGAGAGACACACACAGAATTAAGAGAGCACACACAGAATGGGGAGAGAAGGCACACCACATGAATGGGGAGAGAGGCACACACAGAATGGAGAGAGAGGCAACACAGAGAATGGGAAGCGAGCACACACAGAGTAGTGAGGACACAGAATTGAGATGAGACAAACGATGAGAGAAGACACACAGAATGGGGAGAGAGAGACACACACAGATGAGAGGAGACACACAGAGAATGAGATGAGAGGCAGACACACACAGGAAGGAGAGATGACACGATCACCCCGAATGGAGAGAGAGACACACAGAATGGAATGAGACACACACAGAATGTGAGAAGAGAGACACACAGAGCAGGAATAGAGACACACACAGAAGTGGGAGAGAGCACACACAGAATGGAGAGAGAGGCACACACGGGGAGAACCCAGAATGGGAAGAGAGACACACAGAGAATAGAGAGACACACAGAGAATGAGAAGACACAAGAATGCGAAGAGGCACACACAAATAGAAGGACACACTAATGGGAGGGAACACAAAGGGGATAGAGGCACACCAAATGGAGGAAGGACACCATGAGAATGGAGAGAGACACAAAAGAGATGGAGAGAGAGACACACAATTGAGAGAGGGACACACAGAATGGAGAGAGAGACACACAGAATGGGAAGAGAGACACACACAGAATGGAGAGAGAGACACACAGAATGGAGAGAGAGACACACAGAATGGAGAGAGAGACACAGAATGGGGAGAGAGACACAACACAGAATGGAAGAGAGACACACAGAGAAGGAGAGAGAGACACAGAGAATGGAGAGAGCACACAAGAATGGAGAGAAGACCACCGAATAAGAGAGCACGAATAAGAGAGACACACATAATGGACGAGATACCGATGGAAGAGGACAACACAGAAGGAAGAGAGACACACAGAGAATGGAGAGAGAGATACACAGAATGGAGAGAGAGACACAGAATGGAGAGAGAGACACACAAAATGGAGAGAGAGACACCCAAATGGAGAGAGAGACACAGATGGGAGAGAGAGAGACACAGAATGGGAAGAGAGACACAGAGAATGGAAGAGAGACCAGACCAGAATGGAGAGATGCAGACACAGAATGGAGAGAGGACACCCAGAATGGAGAGACGAATAGACACACACGAGATATGGGAGAGAGAGAACACACAGACTGGAGAGAGAGACACACAAAGTGGGGAGAGAGCACACACAATGGGGGAGACCACACAAATGAGAGAGATACACACAGAGATGGAGAGAGAACACCAACGATGGAGAGAGAGACACCAGTAAGGAGAGAACACACAAGATGGAGAGACGAACCACACAAATGGGAAGAGAGACACAGAGAATGGAGAGAGAGACACACAGAGAATGGGAGAGAGAGAGACACACAGAATTGGACTCGAGAGAGACACACCGAATGGACAGAAGAACACACAGAGATGGAGAGAGAGAGCACAGAAGAGTTAAGAGATACCACAGAACTGGAGAGAGAGACCCACGAAGAATCGAGACACAGAGGGACACGAGATGAAGAGAGACACACATATGAGAGAGAGGACACACAGAGAATGGGAGAGAGACAACAGAATTGGAGAGAGACACACAGAATGGACAGAGACACAGATGGAGAGAGCAAGAGAGAGAGACGACACGAATGGACGAAGAGAGCACACAGACGAATGGAGAGAGAGGCAACACAGACGAATGGAGAGAGACCACACACAGAATGGAGAGAGACCACACAAAGGGAGAGAGACACACACGAAGGGAGAGATACACACAGAATGGAGAGAGAGACACACAGAATGGAGAGAGAGACACACAGAATGGAGAGGAGGACACACAGAGATGGAGAGAGACACACAGAGAATGGAGAGAGAGACACAAAGAGAATGGAGAGAGAGACACACAGAGAACTGGAGAGAGAGGACACACAGAATGGAGAGAGACACACACAGAATGGGAAGAGAGACAACACAGAGAATGGAGAGAGAGACACACCCAGAATGGGGAGAGGGCACATACAGAATGAGAGAGACACACAGAATGGAGAGAGTGACACACAGAATGGAGAGAGAGACGCACAGAGATGAAAGGAGAGAAGTGCAGCAGAAAGTGGTGGAGAGAGAGGACACACAGACAATGGAGAGAGAGACCACAGAGATGGAGAGAGGACCAGAATGGAGAGAGAAGACAGCAGAGAAGGAGAAGAACACAGAGAATGGAGAGAGGACCAGAATGGAGAGAGAGAGAGAGACACACACAGAATGGGAAGACGAGCACACAGAATGGGATAAAACCAGAATGGGAGAGAGGCCCACAGAATGGAGACGGGGAAAGAGAGAGAGAAGGAGGAATGAGGTAGAGAGAATGGAGGCTAGTGAGAGAATGGAGGATGAGGGTTAGAATGGAGGGATGGGGAGAAGAGAATGGGGCGGGGCAACAGAGAATGGAGGGATGGGGGATATCAGACAGAGATGGGAGATGAGATGAGAGAATGGCGGATGATGAGACGAGTAAAGGGCACTGGAGGGAGAGAAGGAGAGGGGAGGATGGAGGGCATGGGGAGAAGAATGGAGGGATGGGGGAGAGAGAAGGGCAGGGCATGAGGGGGAACGCGAAGGGGGGTGGGGGTAGACGAGCATGGCTGGGGATGTTAACGATGGGGAGTGGGGGGGGAGTGGTGAGTAGTGATAGGAATGAGCTGGGGACGGTAGAGCTGGGGGATGGGGAGGATGGGGGGGTGGGAGAGCAGAGGCTTTGGAGGGATGGGGAGAGAGAATGAGGGATGGGGAGAGAAGGCGATGAGGGGACTGGAGGGATTGGAGAGTGGGGCATGTGGGAGCTAGGGGCAGCAAGAGATGGACCGGATGGGGGATATCAGAATGAGGATGGGGGTAGAAAGGGAGGGATGGGGCTAGAATAGCTGGAGGGATGGGAGAGAGAATGGAGGGATGGGGAACAGAAGTGGAGGGATGGTGGAGGGCGGGACTGGGGCGATGGATGATGGGGAGCGAGAGATGTAGATGGGCGGGAGAATGGAAGGCGATGGGTGAGGGAATGGGGGGATGGGGGGGTGGGGTGGGAGAGAGAATGGAGGGATGGGGAGACAGGAATAAAGGGATGAGTGAGAGAGAATGGAGGGATGCGAGGGAGAGAGAGAATTGAGAAATGGGAGAGAGAAAATGGGGGATTCGAAAAGAAATGGGGGATGGGGAGGAGAAAGATGGAGGGATGGGGATAAGAATGGAGGATGTGAGAAACAGCGCCTGTGAGAGGATGAGGAAATGAGGTAGGGGGCGAGTGAGAGAGTGTGTGTGTGTGTGTTGTGTTTGAAGGAGATGGGTACAGAGACGGGCAGAGAGGTAGAAAGGGGAGGAGCGCAGTTGGTGAGGTAATTTGTTTTATAAATTATTTTTTTTAATGTGTTCTGGTTTTCCACTTTGTAAATATGGTCACCCTCGCTAGTGGTGGAATGCTGCTTGGCTAAAAAACATATATCGGATTCACTTACACAATGATAACAAGACAAAGAAGTAAATGGAATGTGTGTAATAAATTCAGATCTAGACTAGGGCATTGAAGGTCACTGTGGGTTCATTTAGGATATGGTCTACTTTAATTTGTGAATAAATATTCATATCAGGGAACTTATGTGGTTGCTAATCTCTTTCGCAAAGCCCACACATGTCTCATCCTCACTAAATACTATCTTACTCATCCAATTATATGAATAAATTACATAAATACATTGAAATAAAACAGTATAGTTTAGCACTCACACGGGCTAATGTGAGTGTATTCTTATCTTGGTATCTTGTTTCTTCATGCCCATAGGATGTAACCCAATTGGTAGCATGGTGTATACGGTGTGGGGACCAGATATAAAGTGTATATACAACACAATACTCACACGGCCAGTGTGAGTACACACTCCTAGCGATGTCTTTGTGCTTCTATTCCTCGTGTAGCTGAAGCTGAAGAGGGTTAGGCAACAAAATAAAGACACTATGTCTGAGGTGCTGTTAGGTAACAGTCGGTCCTGATCCACAGAGCCTGAGGAAGTCCAGTTTCCGGACGAAACGCGTTGCTCTTTTTGAATCAGAGACATTTCACAGGCACACCAGAGGAGGCAGAGGTGTAGTTGTAGCTCCCCATCGTGGACGCGGAAGGCGAGACCCCCTACTACTATACCACCACCCTACCCCCCCTTGCTTTTTCTTCCCACAAAGCCTATGGTTCGCTTTTATACTTTTATTTCTTGTTTTTTATTAAAGTTAGTTTTTTACCCTCCAGACCATAGTGTCTTTATTTTGTTGCCTAACCCATCTTCAGCTTCAGCTACACGAGGAATAGAAGCACAAAGAAATCGCTAGGAGTGTGGACTCACACTGGCCCGTGTGAGTATTGTGTTGTATATCACTTTATATCTTTGCTCCCCACACCTGTATCACCATCTGTCACCAATTGGTTTACATCACCTAATGAGGCAGAAACAAGATACCAGATATAGAATACACTCACTTAGCCCGTGTGAGTGCTAAACTATACTGTTTATTTCATGGTCTATTAATACCCCCATCCTCCCCCCATCTACGTCTTATATACATACAGTATACTTATCCTATCCTCCTTTTTTGTTTATATGAGAGGAAATCCCCCTGAGCGGAACATGAACCAACGAGTAAGCAGTAATATACAACAGAAGAGAAGCGCACATCGCGGAGAGAAAAGCATCATGCAAGATCATGGAACCCCAAAGAAAACCTTGAAGCGACGGGCTTACACCAGGCCTTGTAAGTTCTTGTTTTTTTTTACCCCTTCCCACCCATACCACATTTATGTATGTTACCCTTCACGATTGGATATCAGCCACTGAGCCATACGCTTGCTCAGGCTAACGCTATATCCTATTAAGGGTGAATTACTAATACATTACACTGCCTGTTTCCCACATAACTTGCTCCCCCCATCCTTATTTGTATCATTGCCTATAAGGTCCTGGATAGATCCTGCTGGGGTTTCCGAGTCCGAGAGGACATATTTGAAAACCATCTCAGGCAGTATCATACCCCCCCTTTTTTCTACATCTCTGTAATCAGACAAGCCCACAAGAGCGCCCGGTTTCTCTCTCTAAACACTCATCCAATGTAATGGCAGTGACATTATTAGACTAGAATTAACTGTTATGCTATCTGCCATGTTGTTCAACATTTTCAGACTTTCTCCTCCCAATAAGCAGTAAAGTCCACGTCGCTCCCGCTCAGTCTTCAGAGCCTCGGCTCCGCACCCAGGTCACGTTTTTTTTCTCTTGGCCATCTTGCGGCCAGTGCGCTCAGACTCCAGGTCCTTCCTCAGGTTTGAAGCTGTCCTTCTGTATTTCTTTTTCTACTCAGTGCAGCTGTAGTTCAGCTTCTTTGTAGTTGAGTTTGCGATTCCACATCTGTCAGCGTATTCAGAGCAAGGTTAACTCTATTTCCTTTTCCTATTCTTGACCTGCAGCTTGCCGGTGCTCCTCCTGGACCTTATCCAGCTCCAGCCGGACCTTCTCATGGCTGTGTGTCCCGCAGCTGCGGTAATCAGCCATGTCAGTTTCATAGCGCAATGTCAGGGCAGCCTCCTGACGGACGGACACCTTTCTCCCTCTCGGTGAGCTGTATCTTGCGCTCAGCAATCTGCATCTGCAGCTCTTCAATTTGATCCTGCAAGTCCCTCTCAGGGCCTCACCTTGTTCCCGGTGCTGCTCTGGGTTTGGCATCAGAGCCGCCTTCATATTTTGGAGCTCTGCAAGTTTTTGTCACTAGGTATCATGCTGCTTCTGTCTGCACGCCTCTTTCCCTGGTGTACTGACTTTTGGGGATGGAGCAGCCTCTCTGCTTCTCCATCTCTTGCTATGTTTTCTGGACCTTCTCGTGCTCCTTCCATACAGTTGTCACTTGGCCTCTAAGCTCCGCCTCCTGCAATGCTCTTGTGATGCTCAACGTGACCTTCACTCCTCATGCTGCTCTGTGGGGACACACTGGGTATCAGACGCTCCTGCAGCACTTTTACTTTGTTAGCAGCCAGGATACTTTCTTCTTCGGACCCGTCTGCTTCTCCTTGGCCTGGTCAGACAAATCTGTGAATTTCCTCTTTCAGACTTGCATTCTCTCTTTAACAGTCTCTAAATCACTCAGGACTTCTTATGGCTTCCTTCAATGTACCACAGCTCTGTTTTTAGACCATGGCCCTCTTGCGAGAATGTTCAGCTCTGTGCTGCGAGCGTGACCTCTTTCTGAGAGACTTCCAAAACTCTCTATGGCAATTGCGAATCTCTTGCAGAGCCTCCCCATATTTCTGTTTCAGGAGCAATTGTCTGTCTGACTTGTTCGCTTTCCATCCATGGCGGGCCGCCGCAATGTTCGCCCTTTCCCAGACTGGTCGTCACCTCCTCCAACAACACTCGTAAGAGACGCTCTGTTTCTTCAAACCTCGTACTCACGTATAGCTGGGTACAACACCTCTGTAACTTGGTGTTAGCCTCCTGTACCTTGGCTTCGCTTCTCGCTCCTTATTCAATTACTCCCCACAGAACTTCTAATCATGACGGGCAGCTTGGAGTGCAGAAATTAAGGCCTCTTATACCTGGGTCAAAGTTTCAGCTTCCCTTTGGCCTCCTTTTTTCTTTGCACCACCGTTCCCGTGACGATTCTGCCCTGCACTCCGGTCGCAGCATACTCGGCGCCTTTCTGACGTACGTTGTCCTGTACATCGCAGGCTCAAGTGGTTGGTCACTTCCTCTGTGACTTGAGAAATACTTTTCTTTTTCTTTCTTTTGCTTTATTAGCTCGAGATATCAGTATTACCAGGCACACCTCACTGGTATAGCTTCCCCATCTTTTGCGTTCACAAGGCGTTGCTTGCTTTCGCAGCTGTGGGGGACATAATTTCCTTGTTCTGCCCCTGTTGCCACTGTTGTATTTGAAAAATGGGACAACACTTCTCCCGTGTGACCGGGTCAATGACAGGCCCAGCATATTGACTCACTTTGAAAATCAGCTGTTTTCTTCTAGCTGGCACGGCTCCGAATCTTGTCATGACTCCAAGGTTATGGGTCCTGCGCTCTGGCACGCTGGTATTTTGCATCTTCCCCTGCAGGTACGGCTCTCTTCCCATGGCCACAATAGTCATCATCGTCATCGTATGGACGGAGGGGGACGAGCTGTTTTACATGGTTATGTACTTTACAAAGCAAACATTTAATGTCGGCAATTTAAAAACCCAGCAGGGAAAAACTTGACACTCGCCCTTTGGCTATGGGCTTAGCTTTACACACCGCATCTTGTCACAGACCTAACGGGGCCAGACATTACATTCAGTACTGCTGATGCATTTTCACTTCTCATCAGCAAAAAATTTTGTTTCTGCTTGGGTTTGGAGCCTTACAGATCTTCATCTACTGACCTCTAGGTACTATTGCATCCACACTTCACACTTCTCTGTGTCATGCTTTACAGTAAACACGGTCATGACACAGGGGGGAGAGAGAATGGAGGGATGGATTGGGAGAGAGAATGGAAGGATGGGGGAGAGAATAGAGGGATGGGGAGAGAGAATGGAGGGATGGTAGAGAGAAATAATGGAGGGATGAGGGGAAATGGAATGGAGGCATAGGGGGAGAGAGAATGGAAGGATGGGGGATATAGAATGGAGGGATGGGGGATACAGAATGGAGGGATGGGGGATACAGAATGGAGGGATGGGGAGAGAGAATGGAGGGATGGGGGAGAGAGAATGGAGGAATGGATGGGAAGAGAATGGAGGGATGGGGAGAAAGAATGGATGGATGGGGGAGAGAGAATAGATGGATGGGAGGGAGAATGGAAGGATGGGGGAGAGAATAGAGGGGTGGGAGAGAGAGAATGGGGGGGTGGGGGGAGAGAGAATGGAGGGATGGGGAGACAGAATAAAGGGATGAGTGAGAGAGAATGGAGGGATGCAGGGGAGAGAGAGAATTGAGAAATGGGGAGAGAGAAAATGGAGGGATTCGAAAAAGAGAAAATGGAGGGATGGGGAGGGAGAAAATGGAGGGATGGGGGAGAGAAATGGAGGGATGTGAGAAACAGAAAATGGAGGGATGTGAGAGAGAAAATGGAGGGATAGGGGGAGAGTGAGAGAGTGTGTGTGTGTGTGTGTGTTTGAAGGAGATGGGTACAGAGACGGGCAGAGAGGTAGAAAGGGGAGGAGCGCAGTTGGTGAGGTAATTTGTTTTATAAATTATTTTTTTTTAATGTGTCCTGGTTTTTACTTTTGTAAATATGGTCACCCTCGCTAGTGGTGGAATGCTGCTTGGCTAAAAACATATATCGGAATTCACTTACACAATGATAACAAGAAGTAGAAATGGAATGTGTGTATAAATTCAGCCTAGACTAGGGCATTGAAGGTCACTGTGGGTTCAATTTAGGGATATGGTCTACTTTGAATTTGTGAATAAATATTCATATCAGGGAAATTATGTGGTTGCTAATCTCTTTCGCAAAAGCCCACACATGTCTCATCCTCACTAAATACTATCTTACTCATCCAATGTAATGAATACATTACATAAAATTACCATTGAAATAAAACAGTATAGTTTAGCACTCACACGGGCTAATGTGAGTGTATTCTTATCTTGGTATCTTGTTTCTGCCCATTAGGGATGTAACCCAATTGGTAGCAGATGGTGATACAGGTGTGGGGACAAAGATATAAAGTGTATATACAACACAATACTCACACGGGCCAGTGTGAGTACACACTCCTAGCGATTTCTTTGTGCTTCTATTCCTCGTGTAGCTGAAGCTGAAGATGGGTTAGGCAACAAAATAAAAGACACTATGGTCTGGAGGGTAGTCTCGGCTGAAAGTCGATGTATCAAACATCCCTGATCCACAGAGCCTTAGGAAGTCCAGTTCCGACGAAAACGCGTTGCTCTTTTTGAATCAGAGACATTTCACAGCAACACACAGAGGAGGCAGAGTGGTTAGTTGTAGCTCCCCATCTGGACGCGGAAGGCGAGACCCCCTACTACTTATACACCACCCTACCCCCCACCACTTGCTTTTACTTACCCACACAGAGCCTATGGTTTCTGCTTTTATACTTTTATTTCTTGTTTTTTATTAAAGTAGTAGTTTTTTACCCTCCAGACCATAGTGTCTTTTATTTTGTTGCCTAACCCATCTTCAGCTTCAGCTACACGAGGAATAGAAAGCCAAAGAAATCGCTAGGAGATGTACTCACACTGGCCCGTTGAGTATTGTGTTGTATATACACTTTATATCTTTGTCCCCCACACCTGTATCACCATCTGCTACCAATTGGTTTACATCCCATAATGGGCAGAAACACAGATACCAAGACATAGAATACACTCACATTGCCCGTGTGAGTGCTAAACTATACTGTTTTATTTCAATGGTCTATTAATACCCCATCCTCCCCCTCATCTACGTCTTATATACATACAGTATGACTTAATCCTATCCTCCTTTTTTGTTTATATGAGAGGAAATCCCCCTGGAGCGGAACATTGAACCAACGAAGTAAGCAGTATATACAACAAGAAGAAGAACGCACATCGCGGAGAGAAAAGCATCATTGCAAGATCAACTGGACTCCCAAAGAAACCTTGAAGCGACTGAGCTTACACAAGGCCGTGTAAGTTATATTATATTATTTTTACCCCTTTCCCACACATACACAATTTATGTATGTTTACCCTTCAAGATTGGATATCAGCCACCTGAGCCATTACGCTTGCTCAGGGTCTAACCGCTATATCCTATTAAGGGTGAATTACTAGATACATTACACTGCCTGTTTCCCACAACTTTGCTCCCCCATCCTTATTTGTATTCATTGCCTATAAGGGTCCTGGATAGATCCTGCTGGGGTTCCGAGTCACAGGAGGACATCATTTGAAAACCACTCTCAGGCAGTATCATACCCCCCCTTTTTTCTACATCTCTGTATATCAGACAAGCTCCACAGAGATAGCGCCCGGGTTTCTCTCTAAACAACTCATCCAATGTAATGGCAGTGACATTATTAGACTAGAATTAACTGTTATGCTATCTGCCATGTTGTTCAGAACATTTTCAGACTTTCTCCAATCTCCAATAAGCAGTAAAGTCCAACGTAGCGTCCCGCTCAGTCTTCAGAGCCTCGAGCTCCTCACCCAGGTCACGTTTTTTTCTCTCTGCCATCTTGCGGCCAGTGCGCTCAGACTCCAGGTCCTTCCTCAGGTCTTGAAGCTGTCCTTCTGTATTTCTTTTTCTACTCAGTGCAGCTGCTAGTTCAGCTTCTTTGTAGTTGAGTTGCGATTCCACATCTGTCAGCTGATTCAGAGCAAGGTTTAACTCTATTTCCTTTTCTCTATTCTTGACCTGCAGCTGCCGGTGCTCCTCCTGGACCTTATCCAGCTCCAGCCGGACCTTCTCATTGGCTGTGTGGTCCCGCAGCTTGCGGGTATCGGCCATGTCAGTTTCATAGCGCAATGTCAGGCAGGCCTCCTGACGGACGGACACCTTCTCCCTCTCGGTGAGCTGTATCTTGCGCTCAGCAATCTGCATCTGCAGCTCTTCAATTTGATCCTGCAAGTCCCCTCTCAGGGCCTTCACCTGTTCCCGGTGCTTGCTCTGGGTTTGCATCAGAGCCGCCTTCATATTTTGGAGCTCTGCAGTTTTTGTCACTAGGATCACTGCTGCTTCTGTCTGCACGCCTCTTTCTCCTGAGTGTACTGACTTTTGGGGATGGAGCAGCCTCTCTGCTTCTCCATCTCTTGCTATAGTTTCTGGACCTTCTCGTGCTCCTTCTCATACAGTGTCACTTGGCCTCTAAGCTCCGCCTCCTGCAATGCTCTTGTGATGCTCAACGTGACCTTCAGCTCCTCATGCTGCTCTGTGGGGACACACTGGGTACTCAGACGCTCCTGCAGCACTTTTACTTTGTTAGCAGCCAGGATACTTTCTTCTTGCAGGACCCGCTGCTTCTCCTTGGCCTGGTCAGACAAATCTGAATTTTCCTCTTTCAGACTTGCATTCTCTCTCTTTACAGTCTCTAAATCACTCAGGGACTTCTGATAGGCTTCCTTCAATGTACACAGCTCTGTGTTTAGACCATGGCCCTCTTGGCGAGAATGTTCCAGCTCTGTGCTGCGAGCGTGAACCTCTTTCTGAGAGACTTCCAACTCTCTATGGCAATTGCGAATCTCTTGCAGAGCCTCCCCATATTTCTGTTTCAGGTAAGCAATTAGTCTGTCTGACTTGTTCTGCTTTCCATCCATGGCGGCCGCCGCAATGTTCGCCCTTTCCAGACTGGTCGTCACCTCCTCCAACACACTCCGTAAGAGACGCTCTGTTTTCTTCAAAGCCTCGTACTCACGTATAGCTGGGAGTACACACCTCTGTAACTTGGTGTTAGCCTCCTGTACCTTGGCGTTCGCTTCTCGCTCCTTATTCAATTACTCCCACAGAACTTCATAATCATGACGGGCAGCTTGGAGTGCAGAAATTAAGGCCTCTTTATCCTGGGTCAAAGTTTCAGCTTCCCTTTGCGCCTCATTTTTCTTTGCCACCGTTCCCGTGACGATTCTGCCCGTCACTCCGGTCTGCAGCATATCTCGGCGCCTTTCTGACGTACGTTGTCCTGACATCGCAGGCTCAAGTGGTTTGGTCACTTCCTCTGTGACTTGAGAAATACTTTTCTTTTTCTTTCTCTTTGCTTTATTAGCTCGAGATATCAGTATTACCAGGCACACACTCACTGGTATCAGCTTCCCCATCTTGTTTGCGTTCACAAGGCGTTGCTTGCTTTCGCAGCTGTGGGAGACAGTATTCCTTGTTCTGCCCCTGTTGCCACTGTTTGTATTTGAAAATTTGGGGACACACTTCTCCCGTGTGACCTGGTTCATGACAGGCCCAGCATATTGACTCCTTTAGAAAATCAGCTGTTTTTCTTCTAGCTGGCACGGCTCCGAATTCTTCGTCACTGACTCCAAGGTTATGGGGTCCTGCGCTCTGGACGCTGGTCACTTTTGCATCTTCCCTCTGCAGGTACGGCTCTCTTCCCATGGCCACATATGAGTCATCATCGTCATCGTATGGACTGGAGGGACACTGTTTTACATGGTTATGTACTTTACAAAGCAAACATTTAATGTCGGCAATTTAAAAAACCCAGCAGGGAAAACTTGACACTCAGCCCTTTGCTTATGGCGTTAGCTTTACACAGCACAGCAATCTTTTCATACCTAACGGGGCAGACATTACATTCAGTACTTGCTTGATGCATTTTCACTTTCTTCAGCAAAAATTTTGGTTTTCTGCTTGGGTTTGGAGCCTTAACAGATCTTCATCTACTGACCTCTAGGTACTATTGCATCCACACTTCACACATTCTCTGTGTATGCTGTAAGTACAACTGGTCATACACAGTGAGATAGACTTCACTCGCAGAGTCTGCACTTTACTTTGGCCGGGCGGCCATTTTAAATCCCCATGTTTTTTCTCAAACCCAGACCTTTCAGTGTCTGCCCACACTCTCCACCATATGTGGCAAATGGCTCCCTTTATGTAGTGCTGCCGTTTGCCCAGGCTCTCCGCGACACAGTCTTCTGGGTTTAATTTGTAGAAAAGGACAAACACGTGTACACACATAAGAGGCACTCAGCCCTCAACCTTCAGGGGTTTATTTTTCCACAAGCCACTTAAACCATGGGTACACTATGCCTTTAAGAAAACAAAATCCTAAAACAAAAATCTATTCCCTATAGGGAAACTAACTAAACTTTTCGGTGACCCTTTCTAATGGCGCTGGCCAGATAAATTGGTTCCCAGCCCAAAACATATACTACTGATAAGAAATTAGAAACAAGTTCCAAATAACTGTGCTCAGTATCCACAGGAAACATGTAATCCAAAAGAGTCTCAAATCATAAATATGATTGTGTATAGGATAAGCTCTGAATTAAGCCCAGTGAGACTGATAGACCCAGTGTATCTGCAACTCGTGCGAGAACTTAGTAGCAATAACTGTCCATATAGTGGAGATACATAGCATGAATCAGTGAGAGTATTCCACTGGACAAACCTCTAGAGCAACACCAGTATTGGTCAATTCCTGTACAATCAATAAGTAAGGAAAAACAGTACTCACACATGGCAGCTTATCCTGATGCGTGCATCACGCCAGTGAGGTAGTAGAACGAACATCCAAAGAAAGGGACAGAGCACTGCTGTAAAAAATGCAGGGGCTAACACCAGCAATGGAGGGTTAAAAAGTTAAATATCCCCCGCCCATTCAACCGGAGCAACACGCCGCAAAACTGCTCGCTTGTGACGCACCTCCCGTTGTGGGTAGCTCATTGGCTGATGGGTTCCTCCAATGGGATTTGCATCCCCAATTTCTCCGGTCAGGTGGGCGGGGGATCGTCTATATCACTGTGAGTATGATCTAGACGCGGACATACTCTTTGACAAAGGGCATTTGCCCGAAACGCGTCAGAATTGCTATCATGTTCCTTACATGCCACATCATTAAAATTTAACTTTTTAACCCTCCATTGCTGGTGTTAGCCCCTGCATTTTTTACAGCAGTGCTCCGTCCCTTTCTTTGGATGTTTGTTCCAAAACATATACTATCCTATGCAACCAAACAGTCTTTTAACATTGCAGAGTCTTATAGATTGCTTATCTGTATTGTAGGGGATTCCTATCCCAGGGTCTCTGTGTAGCTCCAACAGCAAACAGGAACATCAGTTCCGGGGAGCAGGCTGTGTCCAGCCCGTGGAAATCTTTATCCTGGGTGGGGGTCCCAACAGCCATGCTTCCTTCAGGGATCGGGAACCAGAACAGCCAGGGTCCTTCCTGGCTTGGAGAAAATCAACCTCTCCCCTTGCTGGGGAAAAGCAGTCTCTCTTGCGCAGGGTACTTCCTGCCTTTTTAAACCTTTCCTTCGGAGTGCTGTCTTAATTAGTACCAGGTGCAGCAAGCTCCCATAGAGAAATTTAACCTCCTGTACACTGGAACCTATCCACTCCGCTTGCTCTCTAGTCCATAAGGACAGTGACTCCATCACTGTGTAAATATATTTAACACCATCCCATTCTCCCCCCCCCCCCCCCCCCGGAGATTTGGTAGTTACAGGGTGTACTGTGGTGCATACCTGCTGGTTCAAGGAGGTGTGAGTCCGCCGATGGTACTGGGAAGTGGCAACAGGGCAGGCTTCAGCTTCTGTACTATCAGGACTTATAGTTTTAGGGCCAAAAGAAAGGGTATTGCACTAGGCTACATATAGAAGCTCAGTGTTGGCATCACTGTTTACTCAACTTGTTGGTGTAAGAAATAAACAGATCATTAGGTGTCTTATTCATACTCCACAAATGTATGGTGTTTGAAAAAAAATAATAATGGAGGCTGCCATGTAGAAGTATAAAGATCATAACTTTTTTCTCTCCACCTTCCCAATTTAGTCAAAAGGGGACATGAAGGTATAAACCGTCACCAATACGGCCAATATTCCCAGAACATTGTGCTGCATTGTAAGATTTCCAGGTAACTCTCAGAGCACTCATCAAGTATAAAGCATCATATGCATTTTTTAAGCAACATAAACAGCCAGTGGTTTGGCCATCAAGTAGCCTTCATCGGGGTTAAAGACTTACGTCCTATTTGTGAATTGGCACTTAGCTGTATTGCCTCTCAGAGTGAGCACCTTGTAACGTCTAGTCATTTTTTTTTTACTTATTGCTGTTTTATTTATTGGTGTGCAAAACATACACTGGATTTTTCTGCAATCTTACAGCCTATTTTTCAAAAAAGGAAGACAGTACATACAAAGAATAATAAACGCTTCCACAGTGATTGCGTAGAAGGTTTAAGTGCATATTTACTAAACGGTGCTACTCAAAACTTCACATTATACCATACAATTAATAATATGAATCACCACTCAAGGAGCTATCAAATGCTTCCAATGTACCTGAGTTCAGGCAGGCTTGGTTTTGTGTTTAAAAATAAAATAGTTTGATAGTGTTTGATTTTTACATTCTAAAAAGATGTTTTGACAGTTGAGGGGTGTTCCAGGTTAAGCGTATACATGGCTAACTCAATCCTTGTTTACATACCGGAGAGACATGCGTGAAGAAATAACATGTCCTATGCTTAAAATGTCTGCTCTTAACGCAATCTGTGTTTCCTGTTAAATGAGCTCTATACTATACTCCTTGCGGAAATAATCTCTCTCTCACACAACCAGTTACATTTAATTAAGCTTCTAGGTGCTTTTCAAAGTGTAATTTGTTTAATAGCACGGTCTTTTAGAAATAGCCCCTGCATGGACTGAATCCAATCAACAAAACAATTAAGTAAGTAGTGTTTAGCAAATCAAAGTAAATTATAGGTAGCACCTCACTGCACCATACTCACATCCACATGAAAAAGCATGCCTGGCAAAGTCTTGCATCACACGACAGGGTGGGAACAACTAGAATGTGAGCTACTTTCAGTTTTCTGGGCCTCTACCGTGCTAATGTAAAAGTCATTCTTGTTTCCGCTTCTGCAGAATGTCTGCACTTTCAAGCGTTTTATTGCAGTGTTTATGACTTATAAAGATAAGAGTCACGTTACTGTCCATGGTATCAGTAAGATGAATTTTCTTTATAGGCACATAAAGAGACATTGTTATTGTACTCGCTGGCACTCCAAAGGGTGTAAATAGTGCAATAGCCCCACCCCATTCTTACATGCAGCTGATTTAAAACAATGGCTGCTTCCCCTGCTGTTAAGTTGTGTATATCCCGCTGCAACGTGAGAGCAATAAGGTTGGCTACCTCTGCAACACTCCACCCTCCAACAGGGCTGCCGACAGAGGGGGAAAGAGCAGTGACAAGTGTCCTGGGCTCGGTGGCTGCAGGGGGGCCCAGCCGATGTTTGTTGGAAGTAGGGCCCGACCTCTGGTCGTAACTCTAGTCCTGGGCCCGGGAAATTTGTCCACAGACCTGCTCTCCAATGTAGTTACATTTAGGTGAAAGCATGGCACCTTTGGCATTTCCTCCACTTTCTGTAAACGGGTTTTCCACATTTGTGAATCTACACCTATGTATTTACATTTTTGTATGCATTCTGTGTGTAAGACAGGCATAGAAGAGACTGTGAATGGAATCAGACAGGCTTACCCAGCAGCTGGGGAGGAATTGATAAGTATCTATATAAGTAATGTATGTTATTTATATGAGATGCTCTACGAGAAACAGCTTTGTTGGTCATAGACAGAAGTGGAATTTTTATGAATAGCGGTTACACTTAAAAGCTTACTGACAGGGCCGACAGTAATGTATGTATATCTTTAATTATATAGCTCCATACATGTACAGCTTAACCCCGTTATAGCGTGGACCTCGGGGGCCACCCGCAACCACCGCATTATAAACGGGGTTGCGGAAAAAAATGGCCGCCGAAAAAAAATAATTATTTTTATTTAAAAAAAAAAATTTTTTGTGGTGGTACTGTGTCCGCCGGAGGGGGAAAGCTGAGAACTCTCCCAGCATTCCCAGACCCAGTGGGGCAGCGACAACAGCACACAGCACTTACCCGGCATCTGGCAGCTCTTCTTGCGAGAGCAAGCTCCCTTAAAGAGACAGTGTGTCTCCGTGTGTGTGTGTGTGTTTGTGTGTATTTGACTGTGTGAGACTGTGTGTGTGTCAATGTGTGTGTGTGTGCGTGCAGTGTGCTGTGAGTGTGTGCAGTGTGCTGTGAGTGTATGCAGTGTGCTGTGAGTGTATGCAGTGTGCTGTGAGTGTATGCAGTGTGCTGTGAGTGTGTGCAGTGTGCTGTGAGTGTATGCAGTGTGCTGTGTGTGCTGAGTGTGTGCTGAGTGTGCTGTGAGTGTGTGCAATTTTTTTTTTTTTTTTTAAATCCGGGTTCCTCGCTCAAACCGCGTTATAGCGGATCGCGCTATAACGGGGTTGAGCTGTACATAGCGCTCCAAAGCTACACATGACATAATAATATAACACAATGGGAATAAACGCTTGAGACATAAAAGTAATATTAGGAAACAGGATCCCCTGCCCCGAAGAGCTTACAATCTAAGTGGTAATTAGGGAGAACTTACAGAGACTGTAGGAGAGTGTTCCTGTAAGTGCATCTGCAAAGGCCCATGGTCAGTGTATATGAGATGTATAATAGAAGCCACAGAGCTACCCATATGCTTCGTTATTAAAGAGATGTGTTTTAAGATGGGTCTTAAACAGCGGCGGATTTGAAAATCCACTGCACCTAGGCACTTAGCCGTTGTGGCCGCCTCCTTGCTGCCGCCCTCCTCCTCCTTCAGAACCACAGCGTAAAATGACGCCGCGGACATCACCAGCATAATGACCTCATTTGATGCTGCGACATCATGTTGCCATGGCAACGAGACGCCGTGAGATGTCACGTTGGTGACAGCCGCGGCGTCATTTTTTTTTTCAACTTTATGTTTTATTCAATTTTCACACATACAGCAGTTATAAAAAACAGTGTATAACATGGGTCAACTTATTCGCTGTATGTACTGCCACTTCAATTCCCAACTAAACACACTACACAAAGACTCAGGGGGGGGAAGACACACTAGGGGAGAAAGGGGGGTGGGTGGGGAAGGAGAGGACCCCCTCTGCCACTGCTCCTGGATCTGCCATGTGCCGTTGCTTTTCCAGACCTCTCAGACTCCTCGTGCACCTTTACTAACCACTTGATTCGGGGCCGCCGCCGTCCCTATCAGTCATGCCCGTCCCTGTGTTGCAAGCACTGCCATTCATCGAAGGAGAACTCACCTTCCACTATCACAGCCAAATGGTGGCATTGCTCACCCCCGTGATGTCTGTTTGTGTCAGCCACGGAAACCAAACTTTTTGAAAATTTGGGCCAGTGTCATTGACCAAACTTGTCAATTTCTCCATCTGGCAGACGAACCAAATTTTGTTCCGAATCTTATCTATTGATGGAGTCATGTTTTGTTTCCACAATGCCGCTGTCTCACACCTCATTGCTGTCGCAAAATGGGCGACTAGTTTATTTCCTGCTCTCGACAGGCCCTCCGGTGGTTTATTTAATAGAAATAACCAGGGATCCAGAGGAATTTCGAGGCCCAAAATCCTCTTTAGCCAATCCTGTATTTGTTCCCAGATCGGGCGCAATCGAGGGCAAGACCACAGCATGTGCAACAAGTCCCCAGTATCTCCACATTGTCTAGGTCACAAGGGGGAGTAACCTGGTACAAATTTATATAGCCTAACCGGGGTGAGGTACCACCTCATTAGAACTTTATATGAGTTCTCCTTCAATGTCATGCAGATCGAGGTTCTTGCTACTGCTTCAAAGATTTCTAACCAGTCCTCGTCCTCTGTGTTTCTCCCAGATCCCTCTCCCACTGTGTCATGTAGTCAAGTCTCTGTCTGCTGCCCTCTCCAGAATCGATCACTTCCTTATACAATCTAGAGATAAGTCCCCGTGGTGCATGCCCACGTGCACAGAGTGTTTCAAAATTCGTTACTTTAGGACGGTGAGTGTGTTTGGTATAAAATGCCCGGATCTGGAGGTATCTGAAGAATTCTGTGTTAGGAATGCCTTTATCTGACTGAATCTGTGTAAGTGTCTTAATAGTGATTCTGCCCTCCAGATCCTTCAACCTCCCGTACCCACTCTGTTTCCAGAGTAAAAAGTGTCCCTCATCCATCCCTGGAGCAAATTCAGGGTTTCCAAATAGTGGGGTCATCAGTGAGTTCCTTGTGGTCAGAGTGCATTTAAATTTGGTGGCTTCCCAGACTGCAAATGAGTTGATCATTGAGGTCAGCGGTCTCAAGATTTGCTTTAATCTAAGTTTTGGGTACCAAATCAGATTCTGAAGTTCTAGTGGGGCACATATATCTCTCTCAAGCTCCACCCATCTATGTAGTTTCGGGTCCGTGTGCCAGTGAATAATTTGGGTCAATTGTGCCGCTCTATAATATGAGAACAAGCAAGGTACCGCTAATCAGCCGGCGGTTTTGGGCCTTACTAATGTTTTTGCTGGTATCCTAGCTTTTTTGTTTTTCCAAATAAACTTAAAGATCTGGGCCTGCATGTCCTTGAAGTCTGCCCTCTCTAAAGGTATGGGGAGTGTCTGTAAAAGGTATAGTAGTCTGGGGAGAAGGTTCATCTTTACGCTATAAATTCTTCCAACCCAGGAGATACCATACGTCGCCCACTCCTTCAGCTCATTTCTCAAAGATTGAAAGAGTTTATGGTAGTTTGCCTTATATAACAACTTAACCTCCTTTGTGAGATTAACTCCTAGGTATTTAATCGTTTTGGGTTGCCAATTCAAATTGAAGTTAATCTCTATTAGTGTTTCTGTGTCTTTTGGGAGATTTAGGTTTAGAGCTTCCGATTTTGCTTGGTTTATTTTAAACCCTGAGATTGTATTAAACTTTTCCAGGAGGTCAAAGAGGTTGGGTAGAGAGACCAGGGGCTTAGACAGTGTCAGTATAACATCATCCGCATATAATGCGGTCTTATACTCCTGAGAGCGAATTTGAATTCCTGTGATATCTTTATTTCTCCTGATGTGAGCTGCAAGTGGTTCCATGCATAGGGCGAACAAGGGCGAGAGTGGGCAGCCCTGTCTTGTACCACTTTTAATTTTCAGTGCGCCTGACGGGAACCCCTGGTGGATTACCCGCACTGTCGGATTAGTGTACAGCGCTTTGATTGCCCAAGATACCGTGTCCCCCATGCCAAACGCTGCAAGCGTGGCATCCAGGTAGGGCCAGTCAATTCTATCAAAGGCTTTTTCAGCATCGAGGCTTAATATAATGCCCGGGATCTTATTGGCATTAATATAGTCAATGGTATCTACTATTCTTCTGGTGTTATCGGCCGCTTGCCTACCTGTGATAAAACCAACTTGATCCGGGTGAATCAGTCTAGGAAGAATTGTACTCAATCTATTGGCCATTAATTTGGAATAAATTTTAATATCTGAGTTAATTAATGAGATCGGTCTGTAGCTTGGACAATTGGTAGGATCTTTGCCCTGTTTATGAATCACTGAGATGGATGCCTGCAGCATCATGTCTGAAAAGGACCCCCCTGCTAGGATATGGTTAAACATCCTTAATAAATGCGGGTACAGAATCCCTATATATTTTTTATAATTTAGATTCGAAAAACCGTCTGGGCCCGGAGCTTTTGCAGGTTTAAGATTTGTAACTACTTCTAGCAGTTCATCCGCTGTGAACTCCTTTCCTAGAAACTCTCGCTCCAACCTTGTTATTTTCGGCAAACCCGAGTCTGCTAAGAATTTTTCTAAAGCTTTACTCGTTTTATCGTTATGCCTCACCTTCTGCCCGTCGTATAATCTTTCATAATATGCTCTAAACTCCTCAACTGTGTTTGGGATTCGCAGTCAAGTCTCCCGTTCTAGTTTTAATCGAGTGGATTGTGTAGTTTTGCTGTTTATTGCGAATTTTCCTAGCTAGCATGGTGTCTGGCTTGTTCGATTTTTCAAAAAATTTCCTCTTTGTCCAACTCAGTGTCTTTTCAGCCTTGGAAGTGAGGAGTAAGTTAAGTGCTATCCTTACAACCTTCAATTCCTTTAATGTCTCCTCGCTACCAGTTCGGGTATGCAGTATAGCGAGTTCGTGGAGCTCCTCTCGCAACTGATTGGTTTTAGCGTCCCTTGCTTTCTTCCTGCCTGCTGCTATGTTGATCAGAGCCCCCTGCATTGTGGCCTTGTGAGCCTCCCATAGAGTAACATGGGACTCCACACTGCCTGTGTTTGCCTTGAAAAATTGTGCAATCTCCTCCTTAATTTTTTGTGCTACCTCTGGGGTCTTAAGTAAGGATTCATTGAGTTTCCAATTTACTCCCGGGCTGGCCAGCTTAATTTGAGAGCACCTCAGCTCAATTGGTGCATGATCTGACCATGAAATATCATGGATTCCTGTGTAGGAGATCTGGGGAACCAGTCTACAAAAAAGTAATCGATCCTACTGTAGCTGTCGTGTGGGTGTGAGTAGAATGTATAACCTCGTTCTCCAGGGTGTAGTTCCCTTCATATATCCGCCAATACATTTTCTCTAAGTCCCTGGCGAAGTGCTGTCACCCCCGAAGACCTGTCTCTATATCCCTGCAGTGTTCTATCCAGGTTCGGGTCCAACCTTTTATTGAAGTCCCCTGCCAGCACTATGTTTCCGTCCGCCACCCTATTCAACAGTTCGAAAAATGAACGGAAGAATTGTGGCTCATTCTCACAAGGGGTGTAGACTGATGCCAGGGTCAACTTGCTGCTAGGGACCTGCCCTGTCAAGATGAGTAATCTTTCCTCCGTATCCCTTTTGATTTTATCTACTTGGAATGGGAAACTGTTGTGGAACATTATCGCCACCCCTTTTCTTTTTTCCTGCGCGGACGCTAGGTAGAACTGGCGGAAGTGGCTATCCATGAACCTGACGGTAAAATGAGTTTCCAGTAGAAACAACACATCTATTTTCTTTCTCTTATATTCTGCAAAGGCTATCCTCATTTTCTGTGGACTATTGAAGCCGTTAACGTTCTGTGACACCCAATTTACTGCCATGGTATGGTGTGTGTATGTTCGCTTACCATGCGCTGTTTTAGCCACGGCGTCATTTGATGCTGAGGTTCAGAAGGAGAAGGAGGGTGGCAGGTAAGGAGTGTGTGGTAAAGCCCATCAAAGGGTATGAGGGTCTTAAAGCAGACGTACGGACAGCAGATATCCACGTTTGTCCATATCACTTATGGATGAATGTGAAGAAAATAAAGACGAAATAGCATACTTCATACAGCTAAATAAAAGAAAAAAGGCAACATGCATTTGTTCTGCCAAATAAGTCAGTCTTTGTTCTGGATATAGTCTTGCAGACAGCTAGATGATAATATGAGGAACGGACAATGCAGTGTCACTCACTGAACATGTTTTATAGTACAGCAAAATCACAGTCAGCTGTCAGCAGACAGGACGTGTTGGCGGTATTACAAAGCGCTGTGTGACAAAGAGGAATCTAAAGAACTATTTTTGTGTTGGAACAGTTGCTTTTTTGCCGATGTAAATTGAGATTCTATAAAGCCATGGGGCAGATGATGAATATCATGAGATAGATTGATGGAAAAGGACTACTACCAGTGCCCTTTATTCTTCAAATGACACCTACTTATTTTATCTGCAGTGTGTAAATCTTTCATCAGTCGGGGCATTAACAAAGGCCTTTTGTGTTTCATAAATGATGAACAACGTAAAAGACTGAAATAGTCCACAGGTTTCCCTTGTGTGCTTTGGTTTACACCTGCGGCTACAGGTCCTTATTCTAGAATTCGGTTTCCAGCAGCAAAATCTAATTAAACCCTAGCAGTGGTTGTTATATAAGGATTTTCAAACTTTCCTATAATCGCAGACCACTGAAATATTAATAGTAATTTGGAGGACCATTATACTTACTTATATTTTTTTATGAATTGATTTCTATATATGTATAACATGCATTGTGTATTGCACTGGATCGATATCTGACAACCACCTTCTGCACAGATATGTTGGTAGTGATAGTCAAGCTACAGACTGCTAGGTGACCTGCCTTCAGGGCATGGGAGAGGTTTCAGAGACGATCATTCGTGGTCCAGAGACCCCAGTCATTTAGCATTGCATACTTCAATTGCTTTTTGGCTCTAAATTTGATGATGATATTATTATTATTATATTATTAATAATAATAAAAATAATAATAATAATAAATTAGGAAACAAAAACAAGAACCTTCTGGACTTTTGTCTGTTCACCCTTGTAATAAATTGGGAAGCAAGTGTTGAAAATAGATAAAGAATATCTACAAGGAAGACTAGTTTCATTTTCCTTGAATTCCCGATATATGTTCCTGTGACAGACATTAAACATGGATCTCAGGGCAGGCACATTATTTATTTGGTGGTCACTTCCAAATAAAACGTAAGTAAACAAATAAGTTTGAAACCCAACAAAGCATTTGGTTACCATGAGAATACAAAGCTTAGATAATGATTTAAAAATACAGTATATTTGTCAGATTTTTTTTTTTTTTTAACAGGTGCCTATCACCTACCTTAATTTATTTAACATGCGGTTAGCTCACCTTGTCAGTGCAATGGCCCCTTTAAAGTACAGGCAGTCCTTGTTTTACAACGCTTCGCTTTACGACGAATGGTTTATCCAACGCTATGCAATGCATAACTATGTTAATTTTCACAACACCAAAACGGCTTATCCACCGCTCTTACAACGCTTTGCAAAGTTGTTTAGGTGTATAGAATATATATATTTTATAATATTATATTATACTATATAATATATATAGGCTAAAGCAGTAAAATTCAGGGCATTATTGAAAACCCTGCTCTCTGATTGGTTAAAATTCCGTGTATTATCCACAGTAATGCCCTGAATTTCAGCAGCTTACAAAATGCAGTATTCAATCTGTTTATTTTCAGCCAATTAGCTTTCAGAACAGCCGAGACAGGGCAGGGGATTGGTTTGAATTAAGTAAAAGCTCTGAGACATGGCAGGGGATTGGTCAAAAAGTATCCTCCCCCTCCCGAGCTGACGGAGTTTTTCTGGGCAGTTTCAGTGGAATGGGGGGGGGGGGGAGGGGGAGATGGTGTTTGCAAAGCAAAGAAGTGTGTTGTGTATAGAGGTGCAGTGTTCTGTGTGTGTGGGGGGGGAGAGGGGTGTAGAGGTGCTGTGCTGTGTTGTGTGTAGAGCTGGGGGGGGAAGAGTGCAAAGTTTAGTAAGTGGCTGCATTTTTGATTGTGGCTGCAGTGTGTGTGTGTTGTGCTGTTGTATGTGTAGCAGCAGTTTGTGTGAGTGTAGAGCTGATGTGTGTGTATTGAGCTCCAGTGTGTGTGTGTCAGTAGCAGTGTTTATGGGTGTAGCATGTGTGTGTAGCAGCAGAGTTTGTGTGTGTGTAGAGCTGCTGTGTAGTGAGTGTAGAGGAGGTACTGTGTTGTGTGTCTAGAGCTCCAGTGTGTGTGTGTCTAGAGCTCCAGTGTGTGTGTGTGTGTGTGTGTGTGTAGAGGCACTGTGGTGTGTGTGTGTGTGTGTGTGTGTGTGTGTGTGTGTGTGTCAGCAGTTTGTGTGTGAGCTGCTGTGTGTGTGTGTACACAGAGGGGGCGGCAGTGTGTGGATATAGATATCTGCAGTGTAAGAGTATATAGAGGTGGTTTCATGTATTTACGATTTTATTTGAATAAAAAAATCTATTTAACTATACAAAAGTGTCTTATTTATGAAATAAGCCTACATTTAGCCTATAATAGTACTAATCCCCTCAGAACAGGGCATTACTAGCCAATTTGGCCAGTAATGCCCTGTTCTGAGGGGATTATTACTTAATTATATCATTATATTTTATGTCATCTATATATCTATATTTCTGAAACCGTTGTATGTGCACTCTCGCACTGTCCCTATGGGCAATCTGATTGGTCCCAGCCTCTGGCCAATCAGATTGCTCAATCAGCCCACCCGCCCCCCCACGGCTCTCATTGGCCGGTGGGGTCTAACAGTCTAACCCTTACACACATACACACACACCGCGTGCGCCTCTCCCAGATGGCCTAGCACCCGATGTGCACCAGCCGCCACCGCCACATCCCGCCCAGGTAAGTTAGTACAAAATGCCGCCTCACACGCCTCCCGCAAGCGTGCCGCCTCACACCACTGCCGCCTCACACCCCTGCGCGTCCCACCTCAACCGCCCAGGAACGAGCAGGGGAACCACCGGGCTGGGGGAGCGCAAATAATCAAAACATTATGCCACCCTTAACTCACCTATCACCTATTTCAGGCGCGCAACCTCCCGCCTCAGGCCAGGACCCCACATGGCGCTTCCTGCCGCCGCCTGCACGCATCTCCGTCAGACGCATGACCCATCGGGGACCAAGCGGATGGCAAGGGGGGGAAGCGGCCGAGCCATGGGGAACTGGGGGGAGCGGCCGGCCGAGCCATCTGGGAACCAGGGGGGGGTAGGGAGAGGCCCGAGCCATCGGGGAACCGAACAGGGGGGGAGAGAGACGCCCGAGCCAACGTGAACCAAACGGGGGGAGGAGAGGGGGCGAGAGGGGCCACCCAGAGCCCGCCATGCCATGGGGAACTAGAACGGGAGGGGGGGAGAGAGAGGCCCGAGCCATCGGGGAACCGAACGGGGGGGGGTGAGGAGAGACAGCCCGAGCCATCCGAGAACCGAACGGGGGGGAGAGAGAGGCTCGCAGCCATCGGGGACTGAATGGTGGGGGAGAGAGAGGCCGAGCCTCCGGGGAACCGAACAGGGGTGGGAGAGAGAGGCCTGAGCCATCCGGGAACCGAACGGGGGGGAGAGAGAGGCCCGAGCCATCAGTGAACCGAACGGGGGAGAGAGAGGCCCGAGCCATCGGGGAACCGAACGGGGGGGAGAGAGAGGCAAGAGCCATCGGGAACCAGCAGGGGGGGGGCAGCCGCCGAGCCAGCGGTGGAACGGTCCGTGTTGAATGACGGGGGGAGGGGGGTTGGGCAAGCGATATATAACATTAAGACAAACTAATAGCACCTAGCCCCCTGCTCCCCCCCCCACCTACTCTCTCCTCCCCCCCTTCCCTCCCTCCCCCCCCTCCCATTCACGCCCCCCTCCCTCCACCCCACCCTCCATCCCTCCACCCTCCACCCCCTAAAAGGGGGCCACGTCCCTCGCACCGCTCCACGCCCACCCCCTCGCACCCCGCCCCAGTACATACCGGCATTCCTTCCTCCCTTCCCCCATTAACCTCTAAGGTCCCCCCCGCCCGCCCGGAGAATCATTAATGAAGATTCCATCCTCCCTCCCCTCCCCCACCCATTACAATCCCCTCCCTATTCCCCCCTCCACCCATTCCCACTCTCCCATCCCTCCCCTTCCTAACTCCCCCTTCCTCACCCTTCACCTCCCTTCCCCCCATCCACCCCATTCCCATCCCTTTCCCCCCTCCCCCCTTCCCATCCGCTTGCCCCCTTCCCCTTCCTGCCGCCCTTCGCCTTCCTGCCCCCCCTCTGCCTTCCCGCATCTGCTTTCGCGCTCGCACTCCGCCCGCCTCTGCCTTTCACCCACCGCCACACACACTCAACAGACACCCGCCACACTCGACACACACCTGCCGCCACTCACACACCCGCCACACACTTGCTGCCTCCCGCCCCTACGCACCAACATCACTGACCCGCCGCCTCACACCCTAGCAGGACCCCCACTCACAGACAGCACTCACAACCCACACGCCACCCGCCACCTCACATTTTTACATCTGTTATGTCACCAAAATATACATTGTACTGTGGTGTGTTTACAATAAAACATTTTTAAACAACATCGTATTACATTTTATTCCATCTTTCTTTTCATCATTATTATCCAACCTTTACAACAAATAGTCACCTATTGTTCCACGATTTATAAATGATACTACCTATTACGCATTTACATCCCGGGCAACGCCGGGTATATCAGCTAGTATTATAAATATAATACAGTATATACACTATATAATTTGTGTGTGTGCTACGTATCTTATTGCCTGCATAAAATATTTGGTGTATTTTAGTGTTAAAAATGCCTTCAGGAACGGAACCTTTCATTTAAACAGTGTTCCTATGGGAAAATGTGTTTCGCTTTAAGACGTTTCGCTATCAAACGCCATTTTTAGTAACGCATTGTGTCGGATAACCGAGAACTGCCTGTAACCCACTGAGAGCTAGCAGGACCTGCACTGTCTTGTTGTGCAATGTATAGATCCGAGGTGGGCAACCCTGTCGCCAATCGCCACAAGTGGCGAATTGGCCATGAATGTGTGGCGAATTTGAGTTTGCCAGATCCCACAGTAAAATAACGTTTTTCCTGACGACGTGTGCTGGTTTCCGCTTTCTCAATGAGTCAACAAAGTGAACCAGCAGCAGGTGATATTGCTGAGGTGAGGGAAGCAGCAGCAGGTGATAGTGCTGGGGTGGGGGAAGTAGACTAACAGTGTGTGTTGTTTTAAATATTCGATTGAGCAACCTAATGTCTCAATTTTTACATGGTGTGGCGATTTTCACTTCTCTTTCTCCACACCTGTGGCTACATTGAAAAATAGGTTGCCCACCTCTGCTCTAGAGCCTCCAGTTCAGGTACAGGCATACCCCTGTTAATTTCAGCTTCAGGAACCCCCTGCTTCCAGAGATACTTACCTCTAAACTAGGTGCCTGTGACCTCTCTCCTTAGCAAGCAGAGTTCCCAATATGTCCGCTCTTCAAACATTTCCCGCCCTGTGTACCAATAGGAAGCCGTGACGTCATCGGTGCGGCTTCACATTGGCCCATGTGACGCGGGAGCTTTAAACTTTAAAGCCCAGCTTGCTCAGCCGGAGCAGCTACTGGCACCTACTTCAGAGGAAAGTATCTCCGGAAGCAGGGGGTTCCCGGAGCTGAAATTAATGGAGTTCAGCTCCGGAGAGACCCCCTGCTTCAATTAAAAATGCCAGCATGGATTGCTCCTTTAATTACCAAACCCGTAATATATTGAAATACACTGATTTAAGATATGATTTGGGGGGGATTGTCATCCATTACCCTACATTTCCAGTTATCGCAAGCTGCACGTTAAACTAGGTGGGGGAGTACCAGGAAAAGACTTTGCAGTCACATTGGTCTCTCTGACTTTGAACCCCTTACGCTAACAATGCAACTGCTTGCATTTATGAAAACATTTTTACCTGCTTAGACAAAAACAATTTGCACATTCCTGTGTATTATACCAGCAATACACGTCTTTTCTAGGCCAGTAAATTTAAGGGAGTGAAACAGCTCCAGGGAAAGGCAAAATAAAAATATGCAGGGTTATTTATCGAAGTCCCCAGGCTACAAATATCGTGAACTACTGATCCATCTTCAGATTTATAAAAGAAAAAAAACCTTGAGGCTGTTTTGACGTAATATGTAAAAAAAAACAAAAAAAAAACACATTTTGAACATGCATCTCTCAGAGTCGAACTACGAAATAATTTTATACGTGTTACCCTCCCTGTGCCTGCTTCCATTTTGAGGAGGGATTACAGAGAGCAATAGGAGATTAGGAGATGCAGCGTTTTGCAGGTGCACACATTAGAATGGGAAATATTATATGATGTATGTCAGACATTTACTTTTTTTTTTTAGCTTCATGGTTTTATATAAGTGACATTGAGTGTTTTATTATGTTTATATGAAACCGTTGCATCAGCATTAATGAAACTGTGGTAGTATTGTACTGTAATCAGGGTTGTCACCACACTGGTTTTGACCCAGAGTTTACGGGTTTCGGCCACGTATCTTCGGGCTACGGGTTTACCTGGTAAATCTGCAGGTGGCGGCGGCGGCGACATTTACGGGCATCTCCCCTTGCAAATCCTTGAAGGGATTTGCAGGAGTAGATGCCCGGAGATGCCGCCGGAGCATGTTGAAGCATGGCTGCGCGACGTCAAATGGTGCCTCATTGCCATGACGCTCCATGACAACTCGGCGCCATATTGTCATACATTGTCATGGCCACTTGACGTAGCGCAACCATGTTGACGGGATTTGCAGGGGAGGACGCCGGGAGACACAGCTGCTCAAGGTAAGAGAAATAAATATTTAAAGATGATAAATGTAAAAAAAATTATCTCCAGGTTAGCCTTCATTAGAAGGTGGCAACCCTGACTGTTATGGTAATAAAGCAAAGCGGAACCATCCCTTAAATCTGATACAACAAAAGACAAAAAAAAAAAAACAATGCTACATCCAATATGACAAAGTATATATGCAAATACGGTTTGTCTTCTCATAAGTGAGGGTCGTTTAGTTAAACTCTTTGGCCAAAGCGTTATAAGCCTGCAGCCCCGCCAAGGCATAACCACTTTGCAGGTCCTAACTCTACCTGTGACAATTCTCCTTTAAAACCCAGTATCACTCCTTTTGACGCAAATATATATGTTGTGGTGGGAGTTGGGTTCAGAGCTTGCAGGGATTGTGTGTGTCTGATGTAAATGTCCTTTCAAAATAGAACTTTCACTGATACTCAGAAGAATGTTACGCAATGGTAACAACAATTGAGGTTTGACATTATGTGGAATTCCAGCTATTTAGTAAACTTTGGAATGAAATGCTAGCCTGCTCTGAGGACACTGTAAAATATACCTGCTCCAAGGCAAACGGCATTTCATGAAACACCTGTGTGAGTATGCGGAGGGAGCAAAGAAAAACATGTTTATTTTATTTTCACTGCAAAAGATAAAAAAAACAGTGGTTAATTAAATGCTAGACAACACCTAAAAAAAACAACATCGCTTCCAAAACACTCCCACCAAATATGTTTCACGTGATTGTATGAAAAATAAAAAATCAATACAAAATGATGTGCGAGTGTCTGTGCCTTTCAGACACATGCTGCCCAAATGATTTCAAGAAATATGTGAGGCTAACCTTGGGGACGGCACCTTACGCTGGCTATTCTCTGCCTTAAGACGTAGTAGTAAGCTGCAAAACAAATGTCCAAAAAAGGAATTGTAGATCTATTTTTTTTTTGTTCCTCTCTCTTTTCTGGAGGCTGGACTTGGGTTTTAATCAACATGCTACATTCCGGGAGCCTTAAACACATTCAACTTTCAGAGCATTTCTGAAATAAGAACAAAATCTGGGACATGTTTAACAGAAAAAAAAAAAAAAAGAAAGAAAAAGAAACAGTGCAATCACTTTGGTTATTATATTAACACACAATGCATGCTGTAACACACAACAGATTAGTAATGTGGCATATCACTGCTTTTCTGAGCCAAAACATTTAAGGGAGTGAAACAGCTCAGGGGCATAGCAACATGAAACTGAATGTGGGTATTTTTCAAAGTCTCCTGGCTGCAAATATGGTGAACTGCTGATCAAAAAAATGCCTTTGGATTTATTTTGAAAAAAAATCCTAAAGGCTGTTTTTTGTCATTAAAAACAAAAATCAAGATTTTGAACATGCATCTCTCAGCGTTGAACTATGAAATTATTTTGCCTGTGTTACCGTCCCTGTGCCTGCTTGCATAGTGAGTAACAGGAGATATGTAGGGTTTGGAAGGCACACACATTATAATGGAATATGTTATATTTTGTATGTGAGGCAATTACTTGTTAAGCTGCTGTCTGCTGAAAAGCCCTGCAGCGTGTATTAATTAGAGGACATTTCAGATCGTCACCCAATGCAAAAAGATTGTACGTTTCTTAGAATTAATGTAGCTACAAGGATGAGCAGCAAAAAAAGTTTAATGACTACCTGTAGTTGCACTAGAAATAAAATCTTTTAATATCTTTTCAGCCTTTGGGTTCTTGAAGCTTAAGTTCAGCTGCTGAGATGCTTCTTGCCCAGATCATTTTTTTTGAAAAGTCAAAAAACGCAATATGGATTTCTGCCATAATACAAAGAACTAGTCGCCTCCAATGCTAATTTTTTTCTCTTGGATGCATCTGGTTTTTTTCAGACGAGAGACTTTGATAAAAAAGACCACTCTGTGATGAAATGACAAACATTTTTATGAATGTCTTCCCTTTCCTACTGCCAAAGACACCTGGAACAACTGCAGTAGATAGATAAGATAGATATATATAGAATATAGAGAGATAGATATATATATATATACTATATAGAATATTAGAATGATACGATAGTATAATAATTTATATAGTATAGATATATATAGAGAATATATATATATATAATATATATATATATATATATTATCATGACTGGGGCTTTTCTAAAGAAGAAAGGTTAATTCCAGGAAACAACTAAAGCAATGATTCTGTACCGTTTCCCATAACAAATGTCAACTAGTATATTTAAAAGGCTGCCGATTACATAATTAGTTCAGTAGATATGTTTCAGGTCCCTCTGGCATTTGTGTTCAACTGGTAGCGGCCTTTCTGATAGAGAAACATAACATTAACCAAGATATTGGTAACTGTGCATTGTTTCACAGCCGCATGAGCAGTAACATGAGCTATTTTGATACATGTAATAGTATTCAGGCAGTAAGCAATTTACAGGCACGATTCAGCAGCTAATGTACTGTAGCTAACGCAGGTTACCTGTAGCTAACGCAGGTTACCTGTAGCTAACGCAGGTTACCTGTAGCAGGTCATTTGGTTTCACTTCATACTGTAAATTACAGTTGGTGTTTGGTGGTATACGTGGCTGTATGCAACCATGATAACACATTTTACAAGATTATAATGAACACTTTATAAATGTCTATGTTATAATGCCATAAAAATAGATTGAAGATGTAACTATGGACCAATTTGAAAATGTACCTAGAAATCGTCATGAATAGAATTCATCTTTTTTTTTGGGCATTCAGACAACATTTTTGCAAATTTGACAGAACAAAGTTTATAGTCGTTTCAGGAATTAAATTTAGAGAAACTACAGATGACTTTGAAGTGTTTTCCGGGTGTTTAATGAGCACGCTCAGGCATTCGTGGAAAAAGACGGTTTTAGATCTAGATTGTGGAGTTGCCATGAGATTTATTCATTTTCATTTACTGAAATGAAATAAAATGTGCCATCACATACTGCAAATCTATACACACATATTCATAAGCCAATGCCTCTTTAAATCAGTATTGCTAATGGTAGAACAGCACGTTCAGATTCATTTTTGATATCCCACTGTATAATTAAACATTCTGAAGCATAGTATGTCAAATAGAGGCTGAAATGTGACCCCTTGTGAAAACAGTGTTATGCCATGAAGTTTAGTAAAGTACTGATGACTGCAGCATGACAGTACATGCAAATGACTAGCCGTATTTGCATCTCAAAACAGCAGCATAAGCATTTTGCTCTACTTTTCAATTTTTTTTTTATTATCATAAAGCAATTGTGAGAAGCCAGCAGCCACATGCAACATGTTCAGCCCCACTGGTAATGCCCACACACCTTCTGTGCTTCTGGGTTATGATACTCAGGCTCATTCTCTGTGACAGCTCATCTAAAAGCTTGCCTGTGACTGTGTGCATGTCGAAAGCATAGTTGTATACTTCATAAAGGGATAGCATGGTTAGATATCAGATCCAGTCCTACCAGTGCTGGGGAAATCTGTCACAGTGTATTGCGGGTTCATCCAGCACAAGGGGTAATGCATTGGCTAGCATTTGCCCTATTCTATATATACACACCATTGACCTATATTGGCAAGATTGTAGTTTAAAGCAGCAACCCCCCCCAAAAACATTTTTGTAACAGGATAGGAACCGTGGGATTCTCATGAGCCGAACCGCTCTTTTGTCAGACCCAGGGACCCCCCTTGGTTCCCAGGATACTTACAGTTTTAGTTGCTGGTGCACTTCCTGTTTTTTTTTAAAAGATGGTACAAGTGATCATCCAATAGGGAGAATTATCATCCGTGGCAGCTTCCTATTGGCCCACGCTTATGGGAGGAGACGAGAAGCTAAAACTAGGGGTCCCTGAAGCTGAAAATAAAGAGATTCAGAGGACACGGTTCCAATCCTGGTAAAAAAAACAAATAGCCAGGTTTGCTGCTTTCAAATCTATGATAATTTACAAGTAACCTTAGGTAGAGGCACCTCTATTACTCATGATATGACTGCACTGCATTGTTTACTACATTTTGCAGTTAATACTGAAATTCCCCATTGCACAACTACCATTCTGCAGCAACAACCAAAAAACAATTTCACTGGGAGGGGAGCTACATCCATATTAAAATTGACCAGACACTGGGTCTTTAATGTTTAGATTTACACACCTTAGTCTCCACCACTAAAAAAAAAAAAAAGACAGTCCAATACTGTTCTTTTTAAATTGTGTTTAAGGTGAACATTTCTGTCCAAATATTATACCAATATTTACTAGTTACTAGTCACTAGATGACTTATTTTTCGGGCATGATGACCCTTCATCAATTTGAACTCTTAAGGGGTAGATCCGCCGAAGTCTGTTAAATATTTATTGATAACTATGGGATGAACTATTCATCCCAAAGCAGCACGTGATCCCATGGGGGAAGGAACAAAGCGGTGCACAGCTGTATAAAATAATATTTGTATATAAAATAAGGGCTGAATCACGGTAAAAATAAAATCAATTTATTTGGGCTTATCGTAACATCATAAAAAGAAGAACAAATAGGACAGGCAAAGGGACCTCTGATGAGTTCCGCGCCTATGGGTACTTTATCAAAAATGTTGCGATAAGCCCAAATAAATTGGTTTTATTATTACTGTGATCCAGCCCTTATTTCAATACAGCTGTGCACCGCTTTTTTCCTTCCCCCACGGGATCACACATGCTGCATTTCATCACCAGCAGGGAGCACGCTACCTCCGGACACCTGCCAACATGGTTGTGAGTACTGGAAATTATTATTTTCTTCACGTCTCTTATGAACTTTATTAGACTACATAATTAAATTATATCTGTACGTCTAGGTCCAGGAGGTGTTCATAGTCTTTAGTGTCCTGAGGGGTTCCGAGTCCACCATTCCTGTGGGGATTGCAGTCACTCCCTCCATGCGCAAGTTTGTAGATTCACCTCTTATCTCGGAGTATTATTGACTATATATGAATACGGTTTTTCATGTTGATCCGTGTAACAGGGGACTTATCCCTGTTCAGTAATGTGCCTTTAATCTAGCAGTGTGGTAGTTAGTTACTAAACACCACCTGCCTGATTAGATTGTTTACAAAAACCTGTCTGTTCAGACAGGAAGTGACTCCTTAGCTCTGACTGAGAGCTGACCAGTCTTGAGCTTTGCACTGCAGAGCTGATTTCAAGACACCGGGAAAACTACTACACCTGAAGCTGAACCAGGAAGTGAGAAGATTTTCCCTCCAAGAAACAGATAAGACTTTTATTCTTAAGAGACTGCTTATATCTGCTTATTTCATGCTATATGGTTTTGGGCTGCGAGACATGCTTGACTAAGGGAGATGTGAATTATTGCATAGTGTTTCATTAGAAATACTCCCAAGTGAATAGAAGCTTTGTTCCCCCCCTGTGTTTGGATGGATTTCCTGATGAAAAGGAAAAGGCACAATAAAGCCTTATTATAATTTCACATTATAAACGTCTCCAAATTGTGTACCTCTGTGAACGTCCGTCTACATATGGTGTCAGAAGTGGGATAAGAGGTGTCTTTGTAGTTAAAAAGGACCGGAGATTTTTGTGTGAATTTTTTTTTAATGCTTTTTGCCTACAAAGAATCTGAGAAAAAAAAAAAAACCTCATGCAGCAGAGATCGGAATTAAAGGGATACACACCACTGAAACCACACTGCACTGAAACTTACAAAATCCCAGAAGAGACTGCTGAAGTAGCTAAACCTTAATTTGCCTATCACAAAGTGTAATATGGTCATTGAAATAGGGTTTCTGCCTTTCAGCCATAGTCAGGGTTCAAGAAGTGAGTCAGCCCTTAAAAAGGGATAGGTGTTTGTTGTTTTCAAAAGTTTCGCTGAAGCAGTGAATACAGATGGTGACCCACGAGTGGTACTGATTTTGAATATAAAGGTTGCCACACCGCATAGGACTACCAGCTGTGAATGGAGTATATGCAGAAAAGTGTGAAAATTGATACAAGACTGTGCTGAAGCAGGGGAATTTTTAGCAAACCAATGCTGAGTGTAAAATTGCCCTATAGGGGGAAAAAGTGATTTCTGAACTGTGTAAAAGGTTTTTTCAAAACCAATTGCTGAATGTTGAGTCACCCTGCCGGGAATGAAAGAAATAGTCCAAGGCAAAGAATGTTTTTTTTCTGCAAGTAAAAAAGTCTGCCTATATATATCTTGGGAGCAAAAACAGACACCCAAAGTGTGAAGTGTGAATGCCATAATACCCAAAGATGAGACTGAAAATTACTGAACTCAGGCAGAAAACCAAATTCTGTTGCTGAAGCGGGGAGATTGCACCCTGCAAGAAAATGGTGTAAAGCAAATAGACTTTTTTACCTAGCAACTGCACATCTTGTATACCTGATAAAAGAAAATGCATGCACAGTACTGCTGATATTGAAAAAAAAAATTATCCAAGAAAGAAAAGTCTACAGAGATGCCTGTGAGAGCTACGACCTCTACAAGCAAAATATGCCCATCTGTAGGACTACCACAATTGGGAGTTCTAGCAAATACAGTGGCAACAGCTGCAATAGCGCCTCCTGAGGTCAGGAAGAAAATGACACCTGATAGCCTAAAAATGGAGGACAAGATGCAGCGTTCCTGTAATGAACCCTACCCCACGGAAGAGTGGCCCTTCCAGTCCAATAAAGAGGAAGACATCTCTTATGGGGAACCCGAACCGAGTCACACTCACAAAACACCCCAAGAATGGTGGGGGTGCCTGAACTCGGCACGAACAGAAAAGACCGCTCCCTTTGATGACGAATATGATCAACAGGAGACGGAAGGGGAGCAGCAGATCACCCAATATTTCTGTCAGCTAAAGCAACTGCAAGAAAAGCCTGGCGTATATAATGAAGCTGCTAAAATTTCAAATGAAGATGGAGACCCCAATATCCCTGAAGGGACGGTGTCATCCAAATCAAAAAGGCGGAAAAAGAAAAAGAAAAGCAGTTCTTCACTTACCGTAGAAGGAACAGACACGTCCGCAGATCCTGTGGAGGAAAAGGGGGACCGAGTTGCCCTGCAGCCTAGAGAAAATGGAGAATTCGTCCCGCAGTTAACCGAATATCCAGAGGGCCCAAGGCAGAAGTCGTGTACCCCAAAGAAGTGTCTGTCCGGTGCCAACAGTGAGGAACCCTCAACCAGTCATCCCAGGGAAGCGGAGCTGGAACCAGTGAGTGACGATCCCTTGACCAGCCCTGAAGACGCCCTGAAAATTGGCAGGCGTGACTGTGATCTACTTCAAGAACAATTGAAATTTGAGAGAGCAGATAACACAGAGCTACAGAAAAATAACGTGAGGCTACAAAAAGATGTGCTCACAATTTACTCTTTAGCCAGGACAGAATTGGACGATCTCAAGACTGAGCTAGATACTGCAAAGGCTACTATTTCCGCCATGGATGAAAAGCAGAGCCAATCTGATAAAATGGTGGCTACGCTAAAGCGGAAGTATGAGGAGGCACTGAAGCAGATGACAGTCTTCCAGCAAGAGGTTCACACTCTTCGTATAGAGCTGAATGCCTCACAACAGGAGGTCAACAGTGTCCGGATAGAAGTGGACGTATCTCAGAAAGAGGTTCAGACACTCCGCAGAGCACTTGATGCCTCACATCATGAGACCAACAGCTGCCGCACAGACCTGGAAGTTTCCAGAAAGGAACTACACAGTCGCACTGAGGAGCTGGACATTGCTAAAGAAACTATTGGTAATCTTGAAACAGATCTCACAGTCTCTCAGAAGGAGCTTCAGACCCTCAACCTAGAGAAGGAAGTCTCACGCCAGGAGATTGTCATTCTCAAAGCAGATGTGCGTAAATGGAAGGAGGACTGCAAAGAGGCCCTGAAGAATACAGAGACTGAAAAAGGAGAAAATTCAAGATTAAAAAGAGAAAACTTAAAACTGAAAGAAGAAATTTTTCAGTTAACAGAAGAAGTCAAGAAAAAATTTGACGCAGAGCACCGACTGCAGAACCAACTGCAAGGTCTGCGTACACACCTCCAGTATGCTGAGGAGAAGTAGCAAACGCTACAGGAAGAAAAACTGCAGGCTGCTAAAGAGGTACAAGCGCTGCAGGAACGTCTGAGTACCCAGTACGTCCCCACAGAACAGTATGAGGAGCTAAAGGCCACGCTGCATGTCTTCAGAGCATCGTTGGAAGCGGAGCTTCGATACCAGGTGACTCTGTATGAGAGGGAGTGTGAGAAGGCTCAGAAACTGGAGCAAGAGCTGGAGAGAAAGAGAGACTTTTATTCTTAAGAGACTGCTTATATCTGATTATTTCATGCTATATGTTTTTGGGCTGCGAGTCATGCTTGACTAAGGGAGATGTGAATTATTGCATAGTGTTTCACTAGAAATACTCCCAAGTGAATAGAAGCTTTGTTCCCCCCCCCTGTGTTTGGATGGATTTCCTGATGAAAAGGAAAAGGAACAATAAAGCCTTATTATAATTTCACATTATAAACGTCTCCAAATTGTGTACCTCTGTGAACGTCCGTCTACAATCCGGAATTACAACTACTGTATAATCTTACGATCAGTGCAATTATAATCTATATAATATGTGAATGAAAATATTGATATAACGGGCAAACTCTGGAGCACTGGAATTGAACTTTGATTCATTTGTTTCTATTCTTCCCAAGGGCAGTACAAAGGACACAGGTCATTCCAAAGGTTGGAGGAAAGGAGATTTTACCAGCAACAAAGTAAAGGTTTTTTTTTTACAGTAAGGGCCTTTAGAATCCATGGAGACTGTGATAGCAGATACAATAGATATCTTCAAATAAAATGTTGGACATCTTTTTAGAAAGGAAAGGTATACAGGGATATTCCAAATAAGTATACATGGGAAGGATGATCCAGGAAGTAATCTGATTGCCAGTTCGTAATCTGATTGCCAGGAAGGAATGTATTTATTTTATGAGATATCATTGGATGATGTCTCACTAGGGTTTTGTGCTTGCCTTAATCTGGATCAATATACTGTAAATACAAATAAAGGATAAATATCTGTTGTCTAAATGTAGCATAAGTTGAACTTGATGGATTCTGTATGTCTTTTTTCAGCCTCATCTACTACATAACTACTATGTAACTATATAACTATATAACTATGATACGTTAACTTCCGTCAACGTCTCGTTAAGTGCTAACAGGGATCTTCGTTGCACAAAGTGCTGTTTTCAGCCGTAACGAGCCCTAACGTTACTAAGGCTGTTAGTGCTAACGATATGCAAAAGAGGTGTTCCCTCTAACAACACATATTCTCCAAGCTCTGATAAAGTTAACTCAGGGATTTAACGGCGGATTAGTTGGGTCATAGAACTGGCATTTCTGCCGAAATAAGTCTTTCACAGGGTCTGGATAAGTGTAATACTACAGTTGGGTATGATTTAACCATCGTATTGTTATCTACCAGGTTCTTTTCCTCTCCTGTCTTCTCGTTTTGTAATTTACTGAGGGACCTGATAGAAGTAACGCCACCTTTATGTTAGACAGACTTAACGCCATGTTATTTGATGCTAACGCATGGCAGTGCCAACTGTAACATGCCATTAAGCCTATGCTAATGAGATCACTAACGGATGTCGTTGTTGGATGTATTTAGCTTTGAGGCTACACGCTTAACCCAGGGAACCTAACATCAGTTACCTACTTAGGTAATGTCACGTTAGTAGGCCAGATTTAACGGACCTCTGAGTATTTACCCCTTAGCTGAGCTCATGGTTGCACGCTCCTGCAGCCCCAGCGATGTGTGCACTTGCTGCAGGAGATTAGGGGGCATGGCAAGGGGCGTGGTGATTGCGTCATGGAGCTAGTTCGCCCTCAATGGCTGAAGCAGCTCACGTGACGCTGACGTCACACGGCTACAGCCCAAAATCTCAATTTAAGTTGTGGCAGCAAAATGTAACAGCGTCGACGCGCGCAGCGCCGCGCGCACTTGAACTACCATTGGCAATCAGGTAAGAGTCCCGGAAGTGCGCACATTGGCAAGCACGCGCATGTAGCGATGCCGCCACATGAGCTCAGCCTAAGTCTCTAAAACTAAAACTATTGGCATAATATTTGAACCCCAAGACTGTAAAAACGTGTAAGCAGAATCTTTTGGAACGTTATTAAAAATACATATAATTGAGAAAAGAACAGATTTGGATTGCTTTTCCATTCCTTTGTGAATGATGCCTTGCATATCATATGAGAAGCAGGGTCGCCGACGGGGATGAGAGCTGGGAGTCCTGTCCCGGGCCCGCTGAGTAAAGGATCCCTTCCCCCTGCAGGCAAACCTTGAAGAGGGGGCCTGCTAGAGGCACCTCTCTGAGGCAGAATGTTATAGGCCGGTGGAAGGGAGTCTCCCCTGACAGGCATCTCCATGGACACCCTCCAGCAGGCAGCTCTGCAGGACCCCTGCACAGGCCTCTAACAGGTCCCTCAATCCTCCAGCGCAGCAGGTAAGCAGTGGGCACACTCTGCTCCTCCCCTCCCGCCACCCCCCTCTCCATCTCTCTCTCTACCCTTCCCCTCTCTCACCTTACTCTCTCTCCCTCCCCCCTACCTCTATCCAGTATCTCATTCTCCCCCTCTCAGGGACCCTCAGTGCGTTAGGGGGATAGTAGGGACAGGGCCCTGCTTAATTATTTTGTCCTGGGCCCCAAGATTTCTGTTGGCGGCCCTGATCAGAAGACAATTTCAAGTATCTTAAAATCATACGTACAACAGTCGCCTAATTTGTCTTCTCACAGGGAAAATAAGTGAATAAATCTGATTGACCTTTCTAATAGAGTGACTTAAACAATGTAAAGAAAAACTACTGAAGCGAACCCAGCGAAAAAAACTATTAAAAATGTTTCAAAATTATTTTTAATACTTTTGTTTTTTATTTAGAAACAGCATTAATTTATATACAATACTGTACATTTAACCCTCACTCTGCACTAATAACCCAACATCACTACTGTAAGAGCACTTAGGTCCAGCTTCTTACATGAGTATAATTCCATATACAGTATATTTTAAATAAATTATTTGATTTTGCAGAGCCAAAACCCTCCTTCCATTTTCATGTTCCACTCCCACAACGTCTTTGCCTCATTAAAGGGTTATTCATTAAGCTGCGATAGTGCTGATTGGGGCATTATCGCACTGAAAATCCCATCGACACCCATGGGAGTTTTCCAGGCAATAAGTGTCCCGATCGGCACTATGGTAGCTCAGTGAATAACCCCCCTCATTGTACAGGAGGACAGAGAGTAACAAATCATGCAACAATGTACCATTTGGCCATGCAGTAAATCATCAAGATTTCAAAAGTATTTTCCTTTATCTTCTCCTCGAGATTAGCAATCTAAGCACAACATGTACAAAACGTACACAGCCAGGCGAGTCCAACAAGATGCAGCACACAGTAAATGTGTAGCATGCTGGGTCATGTACTGTGACAGCTGGCTCCATGTGTAACATGCTATTTCTGGCCAAGACTATATTCAAATCATTTACTTTATCTTGCATGTAGCTTTATTTGGTGAAAATACAATAATAATTTTTTTTTTAAAAGCTCACCCCCAACAGCACGGGATAAAAATAAAATTTTCCGGATATGACGACATAATATCCTATATGACTAACAATGTTTCTCCAAAAAGTGCATACAGGCTCACCTTCTGGCCCATCCACTTGAATTGGTGGTAAGGGGTAATCTGGCACCAGACGGCGTTTTATGGAATAAGATTCACAGAATATTCCAGGCGTCCATATCAAGCAATTTTTTGTATTTACTTTAGAGATGCTAATTTGGAGAGTGACAACAGAAGCCAGTTGGGCAAAGGTTCTGATGCACCATCTCACTTTTTTTGCAGGAGATAGGCACTTTCGCTGCCAAGGAGCTGCTTTGGCCACTTGATGACACTTCTACTCCCTGAATTCCATGTAGATGGCTAGGGACAGGGCAGGAAGGGGCGGGACAGGGCAGGAAGGGGCGGGACAGGGCTCCCTTAGCACAACTCTATAGCTCTTCACTTCACCTCATGCTGCCAATTTGCAAGAAGTAGGCTAATTATTTTATTCTGGTCATTTCATTCTGCCGCAAGTGGTAGTTCAGGAAACATATCTTTTAAACGCTGGCGTTTTATCATTTAAAAAAGGGAAAAAAACTACTACCATTAGATTCTAATATTTCACATAAGTGCCATTAAGTGGTATTTCACCTATAGAACATTTTTAATGGCCATATTTACCAAGCGGCACATGGAACAAAAAGGTTTAGGAGCGTTACCTTTTCTATTTACTTCAATTTTTTCTAATGCACTAATCACCAAGAAACTCAGTACTAGAGCGCTATCATGCCAGACTGTTATTGTTACAGTATTTAGCAGATTTTTTTTTCAGTTGCTAAATTGAAGTCATATATTTTGAAGCACTAGTTGATGAAAATACAAACATGCATTTCAAATTCCTCTCCTTATAAAGCAGCAGTCTGTGCCTCCCCTCTCCCTCCCCCCTCTATCAGAATTAATAGATTCATTAATGTGTAATGGTGCCGAGTATATCTTATGTACTTCTATCTTCCTACAGATTCAGCTTTTAGGAAAATATAACAGTTGAAGTTATGGCACACCTGACATTATAATTTGCTGTTTAGTCTCTGAGTGCAAATGTATGAAGGCACTTTAATTGTTCACATCAGTGAGTGATTAGGGGGGTGCCATTAGGTGGAGTTAGTGAAGGAAATATTCAGAACAGTAATATAATGGGATCTATTATATTGCACCATTAATCAACACCATTGTTGACCATTGATTTCCTATTAAAGTTCTATTAATCTCAGTGGCAGTCGCCACAGCGCATGAAACACATGGCGTTAAGGCCAGGTTATACCAGCGTTCCATGTTCTTTCATTATCACCATGCGCTGATACAGTGAGAGCACATCATGTAGCTCCTTTTCTTGCACTTCTCAAAATATGGTTAGGGATTTCATTCCATTGCCGGGAGAGTTACATACACATCTCCATTTGGAGCTGGTGCAATCCAGCAACTATTAATGTCCACAGCTGTTCCTTTTTAACCCACTCCTGCAGCGTACTACCCTATGTCATTGAGAAAGCAAAACGTATGGCAACCCAATCCTAACAGGGACGCCTCATTATATTACAATAAATAACAATGAGGACATTCCAGATGTTTTTGATGCCACTATTTACCTGCTCTATATAAGTTGTGTTGTTATGTGATGCCAGTCAGAGCTTGAGAAAGGCCCGCGAAGGTTCGAAACGTTGCTCCGGGCTTATGTGATTACCATATGTGGTGAATAAAATTTGAACAAGATTTTGGGGAGTGCTGAGGATTTTCTTCTTTATTCAAGTCATTGTCCATATATTCTAACAATTTACAGTGATTATTGTGATCTCTTTTGATGGAACGACATGATACTGGCGTTTCAGTTGAAGAGGAGACTTGTAAGGCCCTGAAAGTTCCTGCACAACTAGATACAGTGACTATAATGTTAGAGGGCAATTCTATATTTTCCAAAGTGACTGTTCGGGCAGTTTTCATCTCAAAATTCCTATTCATTTCAATGGAGATTTTCTGGCAAAAACAGCATGAACTGCAAGTTCAGACATCATAGAATAAGGCTCTTAGTCCATTAGAAGTTATCCCATTACGTACCATAAAGGTACACTTCTTCTCAACCAATACCACTACTGGCACACTAGGTGAAATAAATAATTATTATTATTACTATTGTGGTACACAAATACTAATCTACAGCGGATAGGTATGTGAGAGTGCAGTTTGAAAGTGACATGTTGTTACGATGAATGCATTCCAGAAGAGCTTGCCATCTGCCTCTCATCACTTCACTCACACTACCCATAATTGGTTAAAAATAACACGGATTGGATTTCAGTACTAGGCAGAAACTAATGCCCAAAGGGGTTAAGTTGACTGACAGTGGGTCTGAAATGCAAAAGACAAGGGTTGCTATTGCTACCTGAAGAAGCTAATGATTTATGATTCATTAACAGAACTTAAGTAATACTGTATGATATAACATAATAATAATAATAATAATAATTATTATTATTATTATTATTATTATTATTATTATTATATAACAGTAATATGTTACCCTATAACAGTGGCAGTTTAGATGCCATCTGAATAATAACTGTAACTAAAAAAAAAACGGTGATCTGTGTGAACTGAATATTACATCAGCGTGGTCAGGATTTTTAGGTGAGAAGAGTTATATGTTTTGACTAAACTATTTTACATTTTTCTTGCATTTATTTTTTTTTTTAAATTATAAACAGGGCACCGCCATAAATTTTTTGTTAAAAATGTCAGAATTGTTATCACTAACCTAATCCATAAAAAAAAAACACATACAAACCGGCGCCTAAAATTGTCCAAAGATAGTCTATTGGAGATCCAATTGGACCGGGACACACAGATCCACTTCCAATCTTGTGCTTCCAAAGTTGTGACCACGACCGGATATGACGAGATATGTGGAATCAAGCAGAAAAATAAATCATAGTGCAAACTGCTACCCAGAGGGACATGCAGAACAAACACTAAACAAACAGATAAAACATAGTGCAAACTGCTACTATTAGGGACATAACAGTACAAACACTAAACAAACAACAAACAGATACAGGCAAGGCTGATTAAATGAAAGAGCTAATTTTAATACAACAGATAATTTAAAATGCAGTTGAGAACACAACAGCAGGTCCGGTTGTTCTAAAAACCAAAATCTTACTCACGACAAGTCAGGAGTAAATGCGCGGTGGATAATGGACATGAGAATGCAGCAGCTTGTCCACCAGTGGCGTCGGGCTGATTTGGAAGTATACAGGATTTTACTCCCTGAGCTTCCGTCACGAACACTTGCACGCTGCGTGCCACGCGCATCCGGTTTGTAGCAGTGAGAGAAGGATCTGCCCCCAAGCACACCCCCAGCGACGGACGATCGAACTAGGAGGTGTTGCAGCGTCGAAGCTGCTTCCAAATCAGCCCGACGCCACTGGTGGACAAGCTGCTGTATTCTCATGTCCATTATCCACCGCGCATTTACTCCTGACTTGTCGTGAGTAGGATTTTGGTTTTTAGAACAACCGGACCATCTGTCTGCTGTTGTGTTCTCAACTGTGTTTTAAATGATCTGTTGTATTAAAATTAGCTCTCTCATTTAGTCAGCCATGCCTGTATCTGTTTGTTGTTTGTTTAGTGTTTGTACTGTCTTGTCCCCAATAGTAGCAGTTTGCACTATGTGTCATTTGTTGTTTGTTTAGTGTTTGTACTGTATGTCCCTCTGGGTAGCAGTTTGCACTATGTGTCATTTGTTGTTTGTTTAGTGTTTGTACTGTATGTCCCTCTGGGTAGCAGTTTGCACTATGATTTATTTTTCTGCTTGACTCCACATATCACGTCACATCCGGTCGTGGTCACAACTTTGGAAGCACAAGACTGGAAGTGGATCTGTGTGTCCCGGTCCAATTGGATCTCCAATAGACTATCTTTGGACAATTTTAGGCGCCGGTTTGTATTTGTTTTTTTTTTTGTTTATTACGACTGACTTTGTTTTTGGGTCAGAATCTCTTGGCAGCCTCGCCTTATTATTTCAAGGTATTTCAAGTATTTGTATTATTGTACACCAATAAGTATTGTTTAGTACAAAGCGCTAATATCACCATTTTTTTTCTCTTTTTACTAACCTAATCCGTGCCAGAGAGCCAGCCAGGCATTGCTTTGCCACTTATTATGCTTAATGTCGTTTGGCTCTCAGGCATGAAGTTTCAATGCTAATAAACATATCTGCAATGGTCCACCTGATGGTGAGAAGAGGTTAGCTGTGGCTAGAATGCACGTTTCAAGCTGTTTTGCTTTAAGAGAGCACAGGGGGAGACTAAATGGCGGCTTCCGGTTTGGAAGAGCAGTCAACAATCAACCACTCGGCTTCCAGACAGACACCACAACACACTGCATAACCTTCAGCAACAGAGGTGTTAGGATGGGCCCTGTCCCCTCACAAATACTTTACAAATTCAGACCCTTGTTTACTAAGCAGCGCTATTCCACAAGACACCTTCCGGAGTCAGAAGTAAATGGGCCATATAGTGTATTTCAGCACTGAAAGGTGTCTTGTGGAACAGCACTGGTTAGTAAATAAGGGTCACAATGTGGTCTCCTTTCATGTCTGGTCTCATGACAGCTACAATGCTGAACCCACATGTGGCAATGAGTGTCTGTCACCATATCACATCTGCACGTGCAAAAGCCCCTGTTATTAAATAAGCCCTGCTGTAGTGTATGGAAGATATTAATAAATGTGTAGAAGCCCCGTCCAGATGGCAAAAAGCCCCAGCAATGACAATACTCACGCTGACATTGGCCCCAAGACTGGCGGGCCCATCCCCAGCAGCAATCAATCCTATTGCCGTATCGACAGAGTCCTGTGGAGGAGGAAATCTGTCTGGGCCACCTGTGCAAAGACACATAAGATCTATCATTGGAACACGTTCTACTCAGAGGTTGAAATAGTTGTTTTCTTAAATAGTCCATGAAATAATATAATCATCATATGTTGTACACACAACAGTTTCTGTGCATACATAAAAAGAACATTCAAGGAAAGTAACAACATGGACCCAGGCAGATTTAACCCCAACTCGCTACAATCCCTTCTGCGCACTTTTAAATTCAGGCGGTACTACAAATGAAATGCGTAACAGAATGCAATGAAGAATCTCCCTGGCTTCTGATTTGTAGTATAGATCACCCCTAACATATTCTACCTTTCAGCTGTAAACATCGAAGAATGAACAATTAAATGAACACATTCTGATGATCAGGATACTTAAAACGATATATTTTGGCCTTACCATTGTACAAGTTGATTTCAACAAATCAAACGCCTATTCATCAATTAGAACAAGAAACTCTATCATGTAATAGTGGACAGTTCTAATTAACTGATTATTGGGAGCCCCTGCTTTCATGTAACCATTCCTTTATTTTAAATATCTGGATAACAAATCTCCACAGGCTCATGTCAACATGTAACAAAAAAGAGAGCTGCGCGATAATGCAGATTGTTTATTAATCACAGAAGGAATGCATCATCTTTAGTGCTTTCTAAAGTAACTTATAAAGAGCGGCTAAGCACCAAAGAGATCACAATTAGATTTGAAATACCACGAGTGAATGCACCATTAATGCCCTAAGGACAGGCCTCAAGAGAGAGTCACTTTGTGGTACTAAAGTCACAGATTCCTGAAGCCAAGAGAAGTTATTTTTGCTTTTGTTTTAAACACAAGTGGGTTTAGCTGCAGCAATGTGAACCTGGTGAAGGGAGTCAGATTTCCTTGGAAAAGTCGTTAAGAAAATCTGGTTCAGGCACAGACATAATTGCTTTTGGCGATTTGCTATTAATAATTTTTCTAGATAAATGCAATAATCCAGATGACTGGCATGCAGTTAACCCCTCCTTCGCAAGTGGGACTTGAAATACGCATCTTGAATGCTTGACTTAGAGTTTGTTTTTGAAGACTGCGTTAACAAATACCTTGTAAAAGACGAATATCAGGGGTTTGAACCTTTCAAGCTGCACTAAAATTAAGTTAAAACAATGAAAAGTGTTATTTTACATCAGGATCAGTGGTTTAATAATCAGAACTGCATCCCTAATACATACCCTCATTGCTCTGAATGAATAAAAAGGTTGACTAATGTTGACTGTCAGAGACCGAGTGCAAATTTGTGTGATCCAAGTTGCGAAGCCAGCGAAAGACTGCCAGATAACTGGTCTTTAAACTGGAAATGTAGATGCCAATTAACCAATAGCCCAGTGCTTAACCTTTGAGTAGATTATGGACACACACAGGACACAGTTAACTTATTTGAATGGAATTTAAAGACCTATCAGTGTCTTCTGCATGGCCTGAGGGTTCTTGACCCTCATTAAATTAGACTCTACAGAGAACATGCCACAAGTTAGATGAACTGATTACATGAACCTTACTTGGTAACCTCTGCATTCTTTGGAAAGTGAGATCCATAAAACATACACATACATAAATACAAATGTGTTAACTGAGATGGGAAAATAGACAGTGCAGATATGGATTTTATCAACAGGTCAAGTAGAACATTTTGCCATGATAATATTAACAAGAAGAAACCGTTCATAAAAGCTTAATAACAGTGAATATACATTTAGGGCTATGTTTATAATAATAATAATACTGTAGCATGTTCTTGTAAAGCGATGCTAGTTTTATGTAGCGCTTTACAGAGACATTTTGCAGGCACAGGTCCCTGCCCCGTGGAGCTTACAATCTATGTTTTTGGTACCTAAGGCACAGGGAGATAAAGTGATTTGCCCAAGGTTACAAGGAGCCGACTCCGGGAATTGAACCAGGTTTCCCAGCTATCAAAGTCAGTGCTCCTTCTCCCTAAATCTCCTTGTTTAATAAGCAATGCTATACCACAGGACCCTTTCCAATGAGATGTCTTATGGCAGGCCTGCACAACATACGGCCCACCGGGGCACCCTGTGCGGCCCGCGACGGACTCCATTCAACCCCCCCCCCCCCCTTCCCTGGTAGGGAAAGGAAGAGCGCGCTCCAGTGTAGGAGGGCGCTTCAGCAATCTGTTTGAATGCGCGTTCTCTCCTAATTCCCCAAACCCCCCTTCCCCCTCAACCTGCTCCAACAGGGGGACGCGCTCCAGCAGTGTAGCATGACCCGGAACTTCCCCCACGCTTCTGTTGCCGCTGCCGCCACCTCTCTTGCCGCCAACGCTGCCAACATCAACATCATCAGGTAGGCATTGGGAGGCCGCGGGGGGGGTAATGCATGTGGGGGGATTGATCCCAAGAAATGGAATGGGCTGTCGGGTCTACTGATGAAATGACTGGGGCGGATGCTGACTTGGGGGGGCTGCTGACATGGGAGGTGCTGACTTGGGGGGGGATGTGACATGGGATGGCTTGACCTTGGGGGGATGCTGACATTGGGATGCTGACTTGGGGGAGGGATGGACAGGGATGCTGGCTTTGGGGGGGGGCTGCTGACATGGGGCATGCTGACTGGGCGGAGAGGGAGATGCTGACTTGGGGGGGCTGCTGACGGGAATGGGCTGGGGGGGGGCCGGGGCGGGCTGATGAAATGGGCTGGGGGGCTACTGAAATGAAATGGGGCTGTGGGGGCTGCTGACCTTGGGGGGCTGTGACATGAGATCCTGACTTGGGGGGGGGATGCTGACTGGGGGGGGGGCTGCTAATGGGATGCTGACTTGGGGGGGATGGTGACTTGGATGCTGACGTGGGGGAGGTGGGCGCGAGCATTGGATCAGTGACGGGGGAGTCGTTTGGGGGGAGGGGGGGGTGCTTGCAGGGGGAGATGGGCGGGGGACGCTGGGTGCCTGGGGGCTTGGTGGGGGGGCTGCTGACAGGGAAGGGCATGGGGGGGGGGAGATGGGGTGGGGGGGGGACTGATGATGATGGGTCGTGGGTGGGTGTGTTGGTGCTGAAACTGGGCTGGGGCTGGGGGATGATGAATTGGGGGGGTGGAGGGATGCTGACTTGGGGGAAGGGAGGCTTGTGACAGGATGCGACTTGGGGGGGGTGTGGGTGCTTGACTTGGGGGAGGCTGCTGACATGGATGATTAGGAATTAGTTAATTTGAATTAAAGTTTTTAAATGTAATTTTGTTTCAAGTTAACATCGTAAATAATGTGTTATTTAGAATAATAAATGCTGTTTTCACCTGTGTTCGGCCCGTCTCTGTTTTTCCTTGTGAGTTGCAGGGGGGGAGAGTGAGTGAGGTGCAGGGGGGAGTGAGAGTGATGGTAAGTGAAGGGAGGAGCGTTGGTTAGGGAGGGAGGGGAGGTGCAGTGGGAGGGGGGGGGGAGGGAGGATGGGGGGACTGTGGGGTTTGACGTTGGGAAGGGTGCGATGGGGAGGGGTGTGTGTTTGATTGTGGAAGAGGGGGATCGTGAGTGTTTGGTGTGGGGGGGTGTGGTGATTTGGTGTTTGATGTGGAGGGGGAGTATATGTGTGGGGTGGGCGGGGGTAGAGATGGGGGGTCTGAGAGATGAGAGAAGATAGGGGGTAGTATTCGATAAGAGTTTGATAGTGAAGGGGGTTTTGGGGGAATATCGATGATGATGAGATGTGTGCTGAGAGGAGATCATAGATGATGATGATGATGATGATGATGATGATGATGATGATGATGATGATGATGATGATTTTACCCGTGCGGCCCAAATTTTTTTTCCTTGGTGCAGTTCGGCCCTTCTCACTTTACAAGTTGTGCAGGCCTGTCTTATGGCAAAGCACTGTGTAGTAAATATTGACCTTAACCTTTTCACTGCCATAGGGGCTTGTGCCACATTGCAGTGCTTTGTCACATACAAACTGGTAAGGGAAATTCTACTTCAATCGAGAAAGCATTCCTACTGCAAAAATTACCAGAATAAAATGTGTATTTACAATTGTATATTTGTAGCACATAGGAATAGTGAAGCATCCATATAAATTGACTATTTTCAGACGATGCTTCTCAATAGATAAATATGATCCCAAACAGTGTACGGTAGCAACTAGATTGGATCTGTAAAGATAGACCTTGAAATGAGTGCCAATTACACCCAGTGCAGTGAAGCAGCTACAGAGAGGAGATGCAGTACTGTACTTTGTTTCATAAAAAGGAGAATATATTGGTTTAAAAAAAACAGTGTTTGGAAATAGAATTGAAAGCCAAACCCCATTATTAATAATTATAGCAGGCTGAGGGTTGGAGTGTAGGGGGTGAGCAATATAAAGCTAGCATGGACAACCTGGTGAGGACCAACATGCTATATCTATTTGAGGTTGCATTTCTTCTAAAGGGACAGCAAAACAAAATAGCAATTGTGAGCATATACACGTCTCAGACTGGTCTGCAACCCTGCCTCTCCCGTTATCTTAGCATACAATGCATCCACTGCAGACAGGGATTCTGGGTAATGACATGCAAATGAGCACTCACAGTGTGTTACTTTTTGCATCTTAACACGGGCCCCTACAAGCTTATGCCTGCCATGTTGCCCAGCTTTTTCAACACAGCCTGGGGCTCATCAGTGTGAGGATGGTTTCCTGGCTTTGCAATGTGAAGCTGGTAATGGCTACAACCAGACACAAAGTAAGTTATGGTGAGTAAGAAAAAAGGGTGACAAAAACCCTCCACCGTACAGCGTATAGCAAATAAAAATACCACTCATGGCCACATTCACATGTCTGACAGGGAAGAAGCTTTAGTGGGGCATTGTGTGTAGAGCTACTTAGAGCTTAAAGCAGAAATCCACACTTTCTTGCAAATTTTTTTTTAACTTTCCTAACCTGGAGGGGTCACACGGAACTGACCCATAGTCCCCCTCACAACCGGGAACTCACAGTTCCCGATCCCCACAAGAACCTTTGCCTGGTGAACACAAAATGGCCATGGGGTCAGGGCTCGCTCATGCAGCCAATAGAAAGTTGCATTGTGATTGGGAGATGGTGTCGCAACTTTGTCCTCCTGTGGCCATGTTTGGAGTTGTTGGTGTCAAAACCGTCACGAAAACACTACAAATATCTCAGGCAGCAGGGAGACCACAGGTGACCTCTGAAGGACCCCTGGTTTAGGTGAGAAAATAAAAATCACATTTGGGGGGGGGGGGGGAAATTGCTGCATTAAAGCAACATTTCAGTCCAAAGTGCCTTCAGATCTGAGTTTCTATGTTGACGAAGTCTTGTTTCTCGCGCATAACTTGCTTCTTTTTTTTTGAATCCCAGAAGATGATGGTGTTGTTTTTTTTTCTGACTGTCTTCTGTAGTTTCTACTGCAATGCCTTGCGTGAGAATCAAAAACCAAGTTCAAAAGTGGAGAACCAGCAGGTTCTACCTTGGCCTCCATGACTATGTTAGTGGCCTGCCCCTGGAGTGGCCCTTTTTAAGGGCTGAAACTATTTACAGCAGCAAAGCGGACATACCCCTTTAAGGGCTTAATTGGATAATTGGTTCATTGGATCAATCAGCAACTTTGTCTTTGTGTTCTCTTGCCGGATTGCTCACTCTGCTCCAGCTCTCATCGATGGAGGGTCGCTGCTCTTGCCGGTGAGTCAATTCTTCATTCGCCCCTAGCCCCTTCAAGAAAGCAGCACCGCCCGATATGTCCCTGTGTGTGGGCCCTACCATTCTTTATGGCCAGAAGACCAAAAGGGAATGCCCACCCATACTTTAACCCTTTATCCCTTAGGATCTTGGTAATCGGTTGAAGGGCTTTTCTCCTCCCAAGTGTAATCGGGGAGATGTCCTGGAAAATCAGTAATTTTATTCCCTCAAAGGTGGTTGTGGAAGAAGCCCTTGTGATTTGTGCAATTTCTTCTTTTACTTTAAAAATAATGCAGTCGAATTATGACATCCCTTGGTGGGTTGTTTGGCAGGGGTTTCAAGCGTAGGGCCCTATGGCATCGGTCCATCATTAAAGATTTATCAGGTAGCATAGAGGACAGCCATCTTCCTACCCACTCCTCAACATCCAGGACGGCTTCAGGGATCCCTCGTATTCTCCGATTATTTCGGCGGTCCCGATTTTCTGTGTCCTCCTGCCTTTCTGTCAACTCTTCCACCTTTTTCTTCAGGGAGGCCAGCTCACAATCTGTGTCCTTATGTACTCTAATAGAGGAATCCATGGCATCAGTGCATTCGCCAATGCTGTTTATGTCCTTACGCTAACTTTGCATTTCCCCATGGAAAAATGATTTTAAATCCAGAAATGATTTGGTTATATCCTTTTTAATGACCAGCTGCATTTCTGGGTTGTCCGGAGCCGAATCCGTGTCAGACACGCCGCCGGGCAACATATCAGCTTCTCCCCCTTCCCGCGCCATCTCAGCACCCGGGAAGTAAGATTAAGTCCAGAGTCTGCAGCTTGATCGAGAACAGGTTGATCGAGATGTCATCCTCCATGCTTAATGCTTTAGGGTGTACTTTTTAGGGTCTCACTGTTGAGTGTATATACCTTTATTTAAGTAATAATCCCCGAAGAACAGGGCATTACTGGCCAATAATGCCCTGTCTGGAAAAGTTGAAGGCCCGAGGCGAAGTCGAGGGACTTTAACCCAGCCAGGGCATTATTGGCCAGTAATGCCCTGTTCTGAGGGGATTATTACTATTATAGGCTAAATGTAGGCTTTTTTCATAAAGAATACACTTTTGTATAGTTATATAATTTTTTTAATTAAAATAAAATGGTCAATACATGAAACCACTTCTATATACGCTTACACTGCAAATATCTATTTCCACACACTGCCGCCCCCCTCTGTGTACACACACACACAACACACCACCAACAACACCGCACCTCACTCCACACAGCAGAGTCAGATCTACACACACACACAAACTGCTGCTAGACACACACAAACTGCTGCTACACACACACACACACCACACACCCACACACCCACCACACACACACACCACACACACACACACACCACAGCACTTCTACTCAACACAGAAGGTCTACACACACAAGCAACACACACACACACAGACACAGACACACACACACACACACACTGCTGCTACACACACAAACTGCTGCCACATCACACACACACACACACACACACACACACACACACACACACACACCAACACACACACACACACAACCACCACACACACACACACACACACCCAACACAAGAGACACACACCACACATGGAGCTCTACACCACAACCAGCACCTCTACACTCACAACACAGCAGCTCTATACACACACACACACACACACACACACACACACACAGCACTTCTACTCACACAGAAGGTCTAACACACAAGCACACACACACACACAGACACACACACACACACACACTGCTGCTAGACACACACAAACTGCTCGCCCACACACACACACACACACACACACACACACACACACACACACCACACAACACCCAACACAACACACACACCACACACAACAACTGGAGCTTACACACACAACACAGCACCTCTACACTCACCACTCACAACAGCAGCATCTCACAACAGCAACACACACACTACCACACAACACACCACACACACCACCCACACACCACCACACCACACACACACACACACACACACACACACACACCACAGCAGCTTCTACACACGCACACAACAGCACAGCTCTACACACCACACAGATCAACACAACTCACACCCATCAACGCTACACACCCACACTCTACACACACACAACACACATACACAGCACTCTACACCCACACAGCTCTGGGACAACCCTCCTACACACCACCAGCCCACTACTCTACACACACCGCCCACCCAGACCAACTCAGCCTCTTATCTACACACCCCCCCTCTTCCTTCTACCCACGACCATTCTCCCCCCCATCAACACACTCAGTCTTGTCTTCCCCTGTCGCCCCCGGGGACGCAATCACCCACTACACACTCGCCACACACACACACATTCACACACACCACACACCCACACAGCACCTTTAGCTCTATACACACACACACAGCAGTTCTATACACACACATCAGCTCTACACACACAACACCAGCCGCTCTACACACAACTCAGCCGCTCCACACACACAAACTACTGCTACACATACATACAACAGCACAACACAACACAGACACTGCTGCTGCTATACCCATAAACACTGCTACTGACAAACACACACATACACACACACACTGCAGCCACAATAAAAAATGCAGCCACTTACTAAACTTTGCAGACTCTCTCCCCCCAAATTCAACTAAATCTGCTCAGAAAATCTCAGTCAGCTCGGGAGGGGGAGGAGTCAACCCGTGGCTGATACTTCCTGACCAATCCCCTGCACTGTCTCAGAGCGGTTACTTCATTCTGACCAATCCCCTGCCCTGTCTCAGCTGTTCTGAAATCTGATTGGCTGGAAATAAACACATTGAAAATTACACTTTGCAAGCTGCTAAAATTTCGGCATTACTGATTGGATAATGCCCGGAATTTTAACCAATCAGCGAGCAGGGTTTTCAATAATGCCCGGAATTTTACTGCTTTAGCCTATAATTTACATTAATGCGCATGCGTCCTCAGGTGTTGCTTTTATAGTGTCCAACTCACATATTTTGTGATCTCTAATTGCCCCCTAGAGTAGTAACACAGAAATGCTGCATTCACTGCACATTGACTCATTGTTTACCAAACTCATTACAAACACATTCCTGCACTTTGGCATTTTTAACCAGTTGCCTGTCTGAACTTGATTTGCAATTCCTTAACTTATACAGTCACTTACACCTGAATGACTTGACAGCAAGCCCCTTATTAAGTTATTATTATATTCAGATCTGTGCATTGTTTTGTCTAGGGAGGTCATGCAGCACATATATATGGGTCCTAATTTTTCACTAATTACTTAATATAAATAGTCATATCTGTCAGTATTTCAACTGGAATCTCCCGATGATGTCACTGCTTTTTTATTGGCTGCTGGGCCGAGTCCCTAACCCTGTTGTCAACCCAAACAGTTTGCTGCTTTTAGATTTAGTAATCTTTTGTAAATCCAGACCTACTTTTGGAGATGTATACATTTATTAATGTATTTTGCACCTATTCTGATTGGTGTGCATCAACTTGCGATTTCTATAAATTGTTATGCAGGAATTACCCAATGCATATTTTATTAGAAGATGCTTGGAATTCCCTGTCTGTATTCACCACTTTTCCCTTTTCTTAAGTCTGGATGCAATTTGCATCAAATTGAAAGCTCAGAAACAATACAATGTTGTACATTAACACCAATGATTGCCAATTCTTGGTGTCAGGAAGGAATTTATTTTTCCCCTTATGAGATATCATTGGATGATGTGTCACTGGAGTTTTCTGTCTGCCTTCCTTTGGATCAATATACTGTAAGTATGGATATAGGATAAAGTATCTGTCGTCTAAATCTAGCATACAGTAGGTTGAACTTGATGGACTGATACAGGAAAAGTAAGCGCAAACCCAAAAATATAAAAACAATAAAAGATAAATATCACCAAGACGAGATGCTGCTGGTGTGAGGAATTTCGCAATCCCTCAAAGTGGCAGCAGGAGGAGAACATGGAGCGCAAGAACTCCTCTCATACTGTAGGTGGAAATGTAGTTCACAGGAATCCGGTCACTGTATACAGCATATGGCAAAAGAAGAGAGAAAAAAATATAGTGTAATACAGTTTAATCAACAAACACATCTAGAGCAGTGAGCTCCAGTCCACTCACATGCTCCACGATAAAAAACAGCAGTGTAACCACTCAGGGTTCAGGAACAGCACCACCAGCACAGCTTCGCTTGACTCTTCTGGTTAGAGTCTCTCACTTCCGCATTTCGGGCAGCGTCTGACGTCACAGATCTGTATCCAGCTGTCCTCCAATAGTAGGGGAGGTGACGGGCTTCGTAGCATCAGTGGCAACGCGAGAGCCTTTCAGCGGGGAGACGGCTGTGTAGCAGAGAGTGGTAGTAGTTCCGCACTGCTCACAAATCACGGCGCAGATTCTAATGTCCCTACGCGTTTCATCCGAGTATACGGACTTCAGGGGTGTATCATACACTGCCTTTTTTTTATCGTGGAGCATGAGAGTGGACTGGAGCTCATTGCTCTAGATGTGTTTATTGATTAAACTGTATTTCACTATATTTTTTTCTCTCTTCTTTTGCCATATGCTGTCTACTGTTACCGGATTCCTGCGAACTACATTTCCACCATTGAGAGAAGTTCATGCGCTCTGTGTTCTCCTCCCGTTGAACTTGATGGACGCATGTCCTTTTTCAACCTCATCTACTATGTAACTATATAACTATGTTACACTAGTTTTAAAACAGCAATCCCCTTCAACATGCATTGAGAACTAAGTTCATATTATGATGTAACTTTGTTCACCAAACATAACTCATCTTTTCTGGGGGGTTTTAAAGCCCAAGGGTTGAAGAATTCTGCAATTTCTATTTGTTTGTTTGGCTTCTGTGGTTTAAATCTCTGGGGTTTTTATCTCTGTGGTTTTTTGTACATCAGTCATATAATGACATAAAGATACCAAAAATGGGAGTTTCAAAAAACACTTTTGAGAAGAGGAACAAAAAAAAAAAAATCTTAAAATGAATTTAAAATGCTCGTATTTGAATACCAAATACAATAATACGGGTATCGCATGGTTTTAAAAATAATTAGGTGTATTGCCATGCAAGGTGGAAATCTAGTACTTATGCCAACTCTAACACGAGTAGACAAAGAGGAAGTTATTTATCTTGGCTTGAAAAACGTATTTCAATATTGATGTTAAACCTTAACGTCAGTTTGTAAGTTCATGCTGGTATGAACTGTTATATTAACTTAAACATTTTTATCTCTTTTGTACAGGAGGTGCCAAGCAAACATTGCTCTTCAAACATGTGAACCTCGTTCTACACTAAAGGTGCTCAAAGTTTTGTGAAGGGATTTGGGGAGTGCTGGACCTGCACAGGCAAACGTCTTAAAAGCACATTCAAAAGTCCAGAGGTCTGACCTCAAATGCAGCCCCAATTGCCAGATAGCCAGCATGTTATGTGCAACCTGATTTCCTTCTGTCCTTCAGCAACTTCTATACTTTTCTTGGGATTGAACAAGAGCTGAAATTAAAGCATAATTACATTAACAGATTGAGCCATAGATCATACTTTCTCTGCAAAATGGGAGCAACAATGAGCAATGTGAACCGAGACTTTTCAATCAGTGCAAAGGGAAGACCTGGGCTTATATTTCTTAAAGAACTGATAGAAATGTGAATTACAAAATAAAACAAGGTAACATTTATGCAGACCTAATGCTCTCCAATGACAATGAGCTGAGGTTTATCTCTAATGTTGCCTAGTTTAGGTTCAAGTCATTTATCATAAAAGTCATACAGAGTCGCAAGTGGTTTACAGTATCTGGCAGACAATACAAAACCGCAAATGGTTTGCCTCAAAAGTGGCAGAAAGCCACAAGTGGTTTATCTTATTGTATATCAGGGGTGGAACAATCCCGGGCCCCTGGTTGCCCTGGCGCCTAAAATGTAAGCGCTCGCACCTGTGCTTTGCACAGCTCTGACTGATCTGTCAGTCACCGCCAAGACCAGCAACCGTACCCTCACCATGCTTTCATGCTCGATGCTTGCTTTGTGGTCAAGCGGTGACTGGCTGCGGGGTGACTGACAGATCAATACGGCTGCACCACTTAGTGTCGTGTGCAGGGGCGGATGGCAGGGGGCTGGGGGAGGGTTGCGAGTTGGAGCACTCCAGGGCTCTCTATCCACCTTTAAGACCCACTGTAAAACACACTTGCTTAAAGATGCATATGAGTAGCACTGTGGCTAATACTATACATGATACATAAAGCGTGGCTCCTGCAGACGCACTTACCAGAATTCCCTCCTACTGTCTCTGTACGTTCTTCCTACCAATTAGATTGTAAGCTCTTCGAAACAGGGACTCCTCTTCCACAATGTTACTTTTTATGTCTGAAGCACTTATTCCCATGATCTGTTATTTGTATTATTTGTTATTTATATGATTGTCACGTGTATTACTGCTGTGAAGCGCTATGTACATTAATGGCGCTATATAAATAAAGACATTGATACATAATACATACATATACTGGCTTAATGAAGGATATGAGTAGCTCCATGGCTGATACTTTACACCTCATACATAAAGCTTGGCCCCCTGCAGACGCACTTACCAGAACACCCTCCTACTGTGGCTGTATGTTCTTCCTACCAACCAATTAGATTGTAAGCTCTTCGGAGCAGGGACTCCTTTTCCTAAATGTTACTTTTATGTCTGAAGCACTTCTTCCCATTATGTGTTATTTGTATTATTTGTAATTTATATGATTGTCACGTGTATTACTGCTGTGAAGCGCTATGTACATTAATGGCGCTATATAAATAAAGACATACATACAGACACTGTGGCAGGGGAGAGTGGAGGAGTGTCTGTGTGTGTCAGTGCGTGTCAGTGCGTGTGTCTGTGTCATCGTGTCACATTCACACTAACGCAGAGTCCCTTCTCCGCTTAACAAAAACGGTGGCTCAAAAAAAAAATTCGGCCTCCTAAATACAGTATTCTATATTATTGTTCACTGCTGTATTATATGAAACGCAGAGCCCCGTGTGGTGTCTAAGAGAGAATACATTGGTCTGTGGAGTGAAGCGAATATAAATAGTTTATTTGGGCTGCTCCATATCCCATATTCTTTTTATTTTACTTCATTTGTTTCACTCGGGTAAAATGTTATATTTGTAATACAAATATTTAACCTCCACCTGAAAATTAACATGCAACAATTATTAACGGTTCTGAATACAGGCATACCCCGGTTTAAGGACACTCACATTAAGTACACTTGCGAGTAAGGACATATCGCCCAATAGGCAAACGCCAGCTCACGCATGCACCTGTCAGCACGTCCTGAACAGCAATACCGGCTCCCTACCTGTACCGAAGCTGTGCACAAGCGGGGAGACTATAGAGCCTGTTACACATGCGTTATTTACATCAGTTATGCCCGTATATGATGATTGCAGTACAGTACATGCATCGATAAGTGGAAAAAAGTTAGTGCTTCCCTTTAAGTACATTTTCGCTTTACATACATGCTCCGGTCCCATTGCGTACGTTAATGCGGGGTATGCCTGTATACAGTTGTGGCATGTACAAATATAATTGTAACCCTCCTTGCCCGGATTTATAGGAGTTTACATAGAGTTGAACTACATACTGCTCAGCCTCTCATGCCTGTTCAGGGTGCTGGGTCGGTGCAGGCTGGGCGTGGATATGCAGATAAAATAAGGATGTGCGCCAGGAACTTTTATAGTACAAAAAAGAGCTTTATTTACATCTGTTTAAAAGGCTCGCCATACAAGGACATACTTCACACTAGACATATTAACTGGTGGTAAATCATAAAGTTACTCTGTGCTCCTTCCCCTGGTAGCTCTCACTACTATCCTGGTGAGGTATGAATGCTTATTTCCCTTAGTATTAGTTAAATTGGCAATTTCTTGCATAGCGTCAATAATGTCCTATCTCAAGTGGGCCCATATTGGGAATAAATTCTGTTCTCTGTGATCGGTAAACTTTACTGTGTACTGCATACCTCGTCCATGCATATTGGATCTGGAGTTTACTAAGGACCTTCTGGTCTGGCCGATCCTATTATCCTCCGGAGCTACTACTCTGAGAACTCCTGCTAAGCACAGGCTTACTCCTTTTCCTGCATGAGAACAATCTTGGGCCATTACTATAGGCGCTAACTTCATAAATCTCGAGTATCCTACCTAAAATCATTTGGCTTTGTGCCTGCGCTTTCTGGCCACTAATCTCAATTAATGAACAAGAAGATGGTTTTCCTTACTTTATACAGTATTTTACTATTGCTGTCTGGAGGGCCCCAAAGGACTTTTAGCGTGGAGATCAGAAGTTACAATTATTTGCCATCGTCAAGTTTCATGGCCTGAATTCTCGGAACGAAAAGTTTCTGTTTTTTTTTAATCTGGCTGTTTTAAAAGAATCTTTTGTACAGTCTTGTTTGCTAATTCCTCTACATTGTAAGCACTCACGAGCAGGCCCTCTGCATTTATTATATCATTGTGCGTTTATTTGTTCTTATTTTGTATGTCACTCACCAGTGAACACGCAACTCCCACATAACGTGATACATTTTGTGTGCGTTAAAGGGGGTGCCGGTATCTCTCTACTTTTTAAAGCTCCTTGTGTCACGCGAACCAACACGGAGTTGCACCGATGACGTCATGGCTTCCTATTGGACCGCAGGACGCTGGAGCTTTGAAGAGCGGCCATTACGTGATCCCTGCTAACCGAGCAGAGCGACTACTGACACCTACTATGGAGGTAAGTATTTCCAGAAGCAGGGGGTCCCCGGAGCTGAAATGAATGGGTGTTAAGCTCCCAAGACCCCCACTTCAATGTTACGTTAAAAAAAAAGAAATTCACAACAACAACAAAAAATCTCCGGCTTGGATTTCCGCTTTAATGCAGCAAACTCCCCTACCTAACGCCCTATTCTTTTTTTTTCTGCATGGGAAACGAGGGATAACTGGAGCTGAATCACACTATTTACAGCTCCGGCAACCCCCCCAGATTCCCAAGACACCGCGAAAGGTACTGGTGTTACTTCATGGCTTTATAATCGCCTGTGTCACATGGGCCAATAGGAAGCCACGGCGATTGACATTGCGATTTCCTATTGGTCCATGTGCAGCAGATGTAAACCACAATTTCGACTCCCCATCAGGGGACTGAAACACCGGTACGTTTACTGGTAAGTATCTTGGAAACCGGGGAATCCCTGGAGCTGAAAATATCCTGGTTCATCTCTGGGACCCCCCCCTAATTCCCATTCTGACCAAAAAAATAGAAGGTAAAGCAATAATGAGCAGCTGAGATTTCTGCTTTAAGGAATTTTAATTGAGGATAACCGATAACTAATTATATCTGCAAAAGGTACAGTTTTTAAGCCAGGTGCAGGAAGGAAGCTAGGTGGGCGTGTAGTGCTGGGTCTTTAAAGGTAATGTTACTAAGGCTATAGTCTTCATCAGCTCACATGACCCCTGTCTGAACTTGTATCCAAAGTGGAAAAAAAACCTATGTTGGACAGGTTGTTAAATGAAAGGCTATAATCAATATAAAACAATGTGACAGCACTCCAGTGCATTACAATGACAAAGACTGTACTGCACTAACACGTTAGCACTGGAGCAATGCTACAAAACGTTTCAAATAAAAACTTTTTAGCTTACTTTTGATCACTGTTATTGTGTTTCTATAGTCAGCACTGAACGGGTTACGAGAAATCCATCAAATTGTGTGTGTGAGACACCAGCAGCAAAAAGATGAATTGAAAATGTATATACACAATTCACATTTAGAAATTCTACCATCTTAAAATAAATACACAACAGTATAATGCAATTTCACATCTAGATACATAACGGAATTCCTTGTGTAATTACAGTAGCTGACCCCCGATGCATCGTCTGTGTCCTGTAACCCTCTATAAACAGCCGCCTACACTGGTGCTGCTTATTAATACAGATGTGAAAAAGAGTTCCAACTATGTTCGCAAAGTTTATTTCATTTTTTTTTTAAACCACAATTTCATTAAATATTTTGCCAAACCTCACAGGGCTAAAAAAAAATAAATGTCTAATTGGTCTTTGATGCTGCAGGAAGGCTGACAAATCCAGATCTACTTTCACTCTCTCCCTAAGCATATTTCATGGTCTGTTTCTTTATTCTTTGGTGAAAATGTGCACATTTCTAGTTATTACAGTGGTTTGGAATGCAGCAGGGGTGTAAACCATACAAGCCCACACCACAGACCTGGTGACGATGCTGTCTTTGGGTTTGGGGCTATCAACACAGAGATCCCAATAAAGTCTGCAGTACGGTTTAGTTTGGTTCCCATAAATACTGACCCACAGTAATACCCATCAATTAGATTTAGGGATTGTAGGTGTAAATCAATTGTAACAATATGCAAGGCAAGTTGGGTGGTGGACAGGGAAAAAGAGAAAGAGGAATTGTTCCACCAAATATAAACTTCTGCCCTAGATCATCTTGGCGAATGTATAATTAGCACTTGACATGTTAGGCATTAGCACAGTGTTATTCGTCATAAAGTTATTTCATCCCATTTTAAACCGCAGCTGCCAATTTAAGAAAGTTCAAAGACGGGAGAGCGTGTATTAAAAAAAAATAACATAGTAAAACCCCATTAAAAGGCATTGGACGCAATGCATTGTTGAGAATCCATCACATGTATATGTGTGCATGATTTATATATATATCATCATTATTGTATAAATGTATGTCTAAAATAAAGACTGTATATGCACTCTTTCCTTCATGTGAATATAGCTCAACAAGATTTTTTTACATTTAAGTACAGTATTCTAGCAGAGCAACTGAGACATAAATTATTTCCCACACTAAATGCATACAGTACATAAATCTCTAACATGGAAAAACATAGCTGTTCCCTTTTGGCATTAACCCCTAGGACCTGCAGGTGGCTTGATCTCTCTGCGAACATCTGCACGCCTCATTCTGCATCTCATTCTGCACCCACATCTGCCAAGCTGCCTGATTCACACCTTTCACCCTTCAGCCTTATCTGTTGCTACACCAGTCTGGGCAACTGTATTAGGTGCAATCTTTTCACCTCTTCAGTAACTCTTTCAAAGACAGGGAGTACTCAAACATTGTTTCTCAATGCATTGCAACTACTCCCTGGCACTTATGTATGTCTTTATTTATATAGCGCCATTAATGTACATAGCACTTCACAGCAGTAATACACGGGACAATCATATAAATAACAAATAATACAAATAACACATAGTGGCAAGTAGCGCTTCAGACGTAAAAGTAACATTTAGAAAAAGGAGTCCTTCTCCGAAGAGCTTATGTGACCACTTCTTGTAATGAGATTGCCTGCAAAACATTTCGCCAAGACTCAAATGGCTAACAAAGTAACCAGATTATTAAACTCTCAGTGCAAGATCACAGGACATTGAGGGTAACATGGTGTGCGCACCTTATATATATTCTGCGCGTTACACAAATCTAGCCATTTTAGAGAATCTCGCAAGCGAATCGAGCGATTTTAGAGCATTTTTAAAAATTAGCATATTAAATGAAATTGCACATTGACTTAATCCTTGACGAATCGCGTGCGAACTGCGAGATAGTCATGGCTTTTTTCGGCCAAAAGCTCAAAAAAAGGGCCAATTTTAGTGACCTTGCGCAAACATTTTGCATGTCTCTAGTGGGGGTCAGTAGCTGTACCGCAGGGAGGCTTTTAATGTTGTTAGGACTGTTAACTAATTATTAAGAGTCCACAGAAAATGTATTACCATACTCAGTGTAACTTTATATATACTGCAGCATTATATCTACAAGGGACAAATATGAACTGCCCCTAAGGTATTTTTCCATGTTCTGTGTAACCCTCTCTATGCTGGACAGCAGCACAGGTGTTAAACACTTACTCTTCTTGTGTAAACTTGGCACTCACTGCACCAGCAGATTAAGTACTTTTGGCGATTATGTTAAATGAGAGTTTGGGATAGACTAGCAGGACACCCATGGTGATCTCCACCAGCGTCTGAGGACTGAGTGCCAAATCCGCCCATTTACTCACCCCCTCCCTGCAAGTGCAGGGGCATGGAAAGTGTCCAGGTGAGAGGGGAAGAGGGGTAGAGACAGTTTAAAACCATAGATGTTCCTTACCTTCCGTCAAAATCCCCAGCAGATTTCATGCATAAGGAGCAGGCAATCAATAACCTTAAAGCCAACTCCATGGCCATATGAGGCAGACTCAATGTAAAGACACCCCCCTCCAAAAAATAGTCAGCAGCAGCACCTCTCCACAGCAAGGATACTCAGGGGAGAAGGGAGATGTGGTGTCACAGCTACTGTAGCTCTCCTCCCCTTATCTTCACACCCCCCTGCAAGAGGTGAACTCTCAGTGATCCTGAAGGTGAAGCAGCCCTGGCTTCCCTGTGGGAAGTGATTGGTAGCAGGTCTGTGTGGTGGTGTGTGCCCTACTCCCTGGAGGGAGCTCTGACACTTAATGCTCAGCCCTGCTCTGTCTCTGGCTCAGTATCCCTCTCTGGGCTGTGTGAGTGAGGAGGAGCTGGAGTTAGCACACACACACCCTCACTGCCTGTGCGCGTCACCTTCTCTCTCTCTCTCCTCTCCCTCCCTTCATTTCATCTTTCACACCCCGGTCATATCCTTATCTCTCCCTCTCCCTCTCTCTCTCCTGATCACACCCCTTAGTTTGCTCCACTTCCACAGCACTTCTACTCCTGGCTTTTTTTTTTTTTTAACATTGCAGAATTCCCACACATTTACCCTCCAGTTTCTCTCTCCTTCTCTCTTCTGCATTTTCCACTTTCTCTTTTATAACCGGTTTATTTAACATTATGACTGACCTGCTAATCACCCACTGGGTCTTCTCCACGTTTCTGCTGTTTCATCCTGCTTCCTCTTAATAGTTTTGTCTTGTTCTTTCCACTCACTTTCACTTACTGTCTCACCATCACTTTCTCTCTTCCAATGTCACTGTCACATTTCATTCCTTCTCCCTCCTATTTCTTTTTGATAATCCCCAAGCTCACTGTGTTACTAAGAACCACTACCATATGTGCTTTTATTTACACATTTAAACTATTACTTTAAAGCAGCAATACTACTTTCCAACTCCCCCCCCCTTATTTCTATATGTAAAGCATGTGATGATGTATAATTCTACATTATTACCTAAGATGGCAATCTTTTGGTGGTCCTGTTATAAATCTGTAAATATCCTGATTGTGTGCCTAACATAATGACTGTTTCAGTCAGTGTAAATCAGCAGCTACAATGTATCCTTATATTGCTAAAGTAACATTATTGTTACAGTTTGCAGCTCAACCTGCTAGGAACATTTGCAACAAATTACAGGCGGGCCCCACTAATACGGCAGGTTCTGTTCTATGGCGCATGCGTGAACTCTGTTCTATGGCGCATGCGCGACCTCGGCAGCCCCTGTTCTGCGCATGCGCGATCTCGGCAGCCACAGACATGGCGGCCCCCTTCTCGGTGCCGCCGTATTGGCGTATCGCCGAGAAGCGAAACGCCGAGAAGCGCGGATCCTACTGTATCCCAAACAGGAAAGTGTTGCATTGCTTGGGAAGTGGGCTAAAACCTGCTATAGAAATCAAATGATGCTTTAAAACGCATTAAATATGGCATTACAGGTTGAATAAAAATGACAAAGTGAGTCACTATTATCTAATATTACAGAGCTGTTTATTTTTTAAACATAAGCTTTAACATGTTTTGCTGCTTTAAAAATAAAATAAAACATTATATTTGGACCTACTCTGCCCTGCAATGGACCTCCTAATTGTGCTCTTCTGAAATCCAACAAGCTTTGAAAATACTTAATGAAATTACCAATACTGACTACTACTACCAGTTTTGTTGGAGTAGTTAATTTCATTCACCCAGTGCATTATATTAAAATACTATATAAAATGCAAACAATGTCTTAGGGATTTGTTTAACATGTATCTTATTGACTGCAAAACTGGTATGAAATTGGTAAAAAATAAATTAAAAAAAAGAGGATCATTAGATTATCAGAGAAATAAATCACATTTCAATCTGAAATGTTTTAATTTTTTTATATATATTTTTTTTTTGCGTACCATTTTTGCTTTGTTAAATAACCTTCAAAAAGGTAACCTGCATGCCTGAATAGATAGGTGGTTTTCCACAAATAGTGGATCATTAATGTTTTGCAGTTGTTAAACTGATACAAAAAACAGCACCATATCGAAGTATATTGTTTTCTATATGATTTATTTTCTTTGAAAAATCCCATGCTGTTTTTGAACAACTTTGCAGCAGATATAGATTTTCTTTTATACAAATTAGTTTAGTGGTGATTTAGAACTGAACAGAAGGATCAGCGCCAATGACAATAAAGGTAATGTATATGTTCTATTCACTTGTCAATACCTGTACTGCGCATGCGTTCCATACAGTTCTTACATACAGTTTGCATGCGCAGAAATTCAATGACATGCATATGTGTTTCAACAAGGTTCCATAGAACAGGTATGTGCAGAAATGTAATAACGCGTTCCATACAGGTTATATAGAACACCCATGCAGCGTGGACTCTCACCCCCACTGATGCCCAGCATCATGTGTAGGCTGCACCCCACACTCCGGAAGTTGGGCCCACCCAGAAGTCAGGCCCTACTTCCGCATCCGCCCGTGGAAGGGGCCACTGCCCCAAGGTAAGGGTGTGTGTGTGTTTATTATGTATATGGGGAGGGGTTATTATGTGTATTTGGGGAGGGTGGGGGTTATGTGTATTGGGGATTATTATGTGTATTGGGGAGGGAGTTTTATGTGTATTGGGGGGGAGGTTATGTGTATTGTGAAGGAGGCGTTATGTGTATTGGGGAGGGGGGTTATTTTGTGTATTGGGGAGGGGATGGGGGTTGTGTGTATTGGAGAGAGGAGTTATGTGTATTTGAGGATGGGTTGTGTATTGGGGTGGGGGTGTTATGTGTATTGGGGGAGGGAGGGGTTATGTGTATTGGTGGGGGGACTTATGTGTATTGGGAGAGGAGATAGGGGTGTCTATTGGGGGTGCGGATGAGGGGTGTATTGGGGAGGAGATAGCGGGTTTGTATTGAGGAAGGGGGTTATTATGCATATTGGGGGATGTGTGTTTTAGGGGGTGGGGTTATTTGTATTGGGGAGGTTATTGTATTGGGGGCGAGGTGGGGGCGTGGGAGAGAGAGGTGGGGGTGTTGGAGAGAGAGGTGGGGGCATGGAGAGAGAGAGAAAGGTGGAGGCATGGGAGAGAGGGAGAGAAAGAGTTGAGGACATGGGAGAAAGGGTTGGAGGCATGGGAGAGAAAGAGAGGTGGGGGCATGAGTCTATATGATCCAAAGTGGCCAAACGGGTCGCTTTTGGCAAACATTCCCCATTGAGGTCAAGTATATGGCCACAAAAGACAAAGAAAAAAAATGGGTTACGCCAGTAATTATTGTGGGAAACTACATGATCATTATCTGCATCCCACATCATCCCAAATCAATCATTGTTAACCCTAGAGGTGGACATGTACATCAAAAGTAGCTATTTGTCAAAGTCTCACACCTGCAATACTAGGTCAAATACAAAGAAGGCAATGGGGAATTTTTTTTCCAGAAAAGGCCTTTTCGGACGTTTTGGAGCATATAGAATCAGTTCCTAAATGGGTTAAAATATACACGCAACCGGAGCAGGAATCACTAACATCAAGAGCACTATTTCCAGAAATGTTCATTAAAGCAATGTTTGCAATGTCGGAGCTTTACACTTTTATACGAATGATGAAGAAACAGGATTTGAGAAGACAAAGGAGAGCTGATTTTCTAATAGAGATGTTTTTTTTTCTCCGTACAGAATTAGTGCTATTAAAGATAGGCAAACTGATTTCCAGGAGAAATGCACAAAATTGCCCAACATGGTGTTGGCCTCTGTGGCAGTGAAGAAACAAATGATTCACACATCTTCATGGTTTCTGCACAGCCAACTCCCTGTAGGATCTTCCCATTGGTTGGGCTGGTGCCCAAATTTAGCCATACACCATCGTCATGAATACTTGCAAAAGCCATTGTGTCATGTTCCACTGCATAGAAGATTAATAAATACACCCATGTATTTATAACCTTGTGTCAGCCTGCAATATTACTCCTCTAAAGAATTACAGTAACAAATGAATGTGTCGGGCAGGGAGAGGACACCATGTGTATATATAACTGGTCTGTGGATCGTAGGAAAATATACAAAAGTAAACATTTGCTATCTTCATTCTTTCCTGAGAGCTCTCTTCTTGTGACAAACTTTGTGGTAGGAGATTGGTAATGGTCTGAAAAATGTTGAGGATAACGTTATATATATTTTGTAACCAACAATGCATAGAATGTGGAATTATGCTGAACAGCTGCAAGTGTGTGCGTGTGTGTTTTGCAAATAGTGTACAGCAAACAGAAGCAAAACTAGTGTTAAGTGATTGAGCTTACGAAATGTGATGTGTGAGCTAATACTTCTTTTCCAGATACCTTGGAAGTAATTAGTCACAGTCTCATGCTCTTGAACAACAGAATTACCTTTATTTCTGGAATGCTTTAGCAGTTGTATATTGCAAACATCTAACTAGCCAATAGTATTCAATGCACAACTGCATTTTTTCACCAAGTGAGAAGGCGCTTTACAGTACAGAGAGCTGTAGCAATGAGAAATGTGTTAAAACAAGCACACTAAACAATACTTAGGCCAACTAGCAAAATGCAACTGATTACCACCACTTGTTAATTTACAACCCGTGTATCACACTCTTTGTATTGACAGACCAATGGTTCTATTTTAAGAAAAAAGTATTTAATTAAGGAAGCCTCTCTTCCCTTTCAAGCATAAATATGGTATAAATATTTCTAAAATATTGTTCAGCAAATAAAAATAGCACTTGTGAGAACATTCACGTGTCAGACCGTTCTGCAACCCTGCCTTCCGCCACTATCTGTTAGCATACAATACTTCCACTGCAGCCAGGAATTCTGGGAAATGACATGCAAATGAGCACAATCACCCTTCTTATCCATTTTAACATGGACCAATATAAACTTATACCTGCTGTATTACATGACTTTTCAGCACAGCATGGGTTAAAGAAGTGCATAGCCAGTAACCTACTCTCAGACAGCTATTTCGACCTTTTGGGTCTCATCAGTGGGAGGCTGGTTATGCTGGCTATGCAATGTGAAGCTGGAGTACTGTAGGTTCAACCACACATTAAATAAGTTATGGTGGGTAAAAAAGTGACTAACTAAAATATTGTCAAAATAGCTTTTTTTCAATGTTGAATAAATGTAGAATTTTTAAAGTCAGGCACAGCACCACTACATTTTTTATGCCACTTTGACAGGCTGTATACTAAGAAAACCCTGCTTTAACACTATGATATCAGTGTAGGGCTTGTTTTATAGTTGGCGTGAAGCACACTTTTTGTGTGTACAGCTCTGTGCTTTGAGCGACAGGTGGGCGTGGCTATGACGTGCATGGGTGGGTGTGGCCATGACGAATGTTACATTAATTATTCATGTTCTGGCTTTCGCCTGAAATTATTTTTTCCCCCATTTAATAAATGCTCAATCGTAGTGCAGCAAATACGTGATGTAATTGTGAGTACCATATCTGACACACACACACACACACACACACACACACACACACACACACACACACACACACACACACACACACACACACACACACACACACACACACACACACACACACCTAAGAAGAAAAAGTAGAAGGTGTGCAAAACTGATTTAAAATAGTGTTGCAATGATGTCTGTGAGTGCTGCCACAATGTAATGGGTGTACACCACCCCAAAGAAAATACAAAATACAAAAAAACACAAAAGGCGCAAATCAGAGACACAGGTGCATGGATATACAATACCTGAAGGATAAATACGTGAACAAGTCCTATATCCGAATTCCACAACGAGATGTACCTATAGATGGAAAAGATACCAATATGGTGAAGTAGATTTATGAATAAAATTATTGCGCAAGCAACAGAGGCTATTTACAATGTAGCAGAAATAATAGGCACATCAGTAAAATGCTTTCAGATCGCTGCATCATTGGGGCCCCAGAAGAAGTCTAAAGTTAGATGAAACTAGTAGGGTGAGGGGGGCGCAGTACAGGGGGGCGCAAACTTTTTTACCTGCGCCCCCCTGCTGGATGTCCTCCTTTCCGCGCACCCCCCTCCCTCCTCCTCCTTACCTTGATTCCCGGCGTCTGGACGTCATGATGTCACGTCGCCATAGCAACGTGACGTCACATGACCGCGTTGCCATGGCGACGGGTCTACAGATGCCGGCTGAATCACGGTAAGTGAGGTCTACAGAGGCCCTGCAGTTTCCCCGGCACTTAATTTAAGTGCCTTCGGGAAGCGCGCGGGGCCTCTGTAATCCCCACGCCCCCCGCAGGTAATCTCGCACCCCCCCCTGGGGATCGCCCCCCCCACTTTGCGCACCGCTGTCTTAGTAGATCTCCCTGTTTTCTGTTATATTCAGCACTTTTAACTACCTTTCTATTTGCTGCAAAGCCTTATTTAAAGGCTATTGGGATTGTTATATCAATCTCAGAATTAAGCCCTGTGGCTAATCTCACCGAGTGATCGGAGCCAGCGGTATCCCGGTTTAGGGGAGTGACATCACCATCAGAGGACCCGCGCAACTGCTGATTACAGCTGAGCAGTGACGCTTCCGCGTCCGAGCACACAGACGGGGTGAGCGGTTCCTGAGATTATCAGCCCCTTTGATGCAGCGATCTGAAAGCATTTTACTGATACTGTATGCCTGTTATTTCTGCTACATTGTAAGTAGCCTCTGTTGCTTGCACAATAATTTTATTCATAAACGTACTTCACCATATTGGTATCTTTTCCATCTATAGGTACATCTCGTTGTAGAATTCGGATATAGGACTTGTTCACGTATTTATCCTTCAGGTGTTGTATATCCATGCACCTGTGTCTCTGATTTGCGCCTTTTGTGTTTTTTGTATTATATATACATATATATATATATATATATTATTATATATACATATATATGTAGCCCTTTTTGTGAACCGGCCGACCCACCCAATATTCACATTGGCCCCTCGTGGTCTAACCGGTCCCTTTCTGCAACACACCTGCTCTAAGGGACTACTGGTACTGCATAACATGTGTGGCTCCAGGAGATTGAGCCTCCGCTAGCTGGGAGCCTGGGGAAACCCTTACCCTTACTTGGGCAGCGCCTCCTCCACTTACCCAGGATCCCCCGTTAGGAAAGAAGCCCGAGTAAGAATACAATAAACCTTATAGATAAACAATACTAACTCTTTACTTAACACCACATATAACACATTACATAACATAACCATAACCAGTGCTCTACCCGCATCACATCAAACCCAATGTCTGGTGTACCCCACCCAGTGTCCTGTGATCAACCCCACACCCAAGTCTCGTAACTCCTACGGAGGTCGTGGGTGACTGCGCAGTCACTATTTAAGCTAGGGCCCAGTTGGTGCACTTCGAATATGGAAGATACCTTCCGAGCACATCCGATGCTCGGGGACGCAACACACTTTCTTCTAAAAGGGTCAGACGTCGTCTGATCCTTATTCCAGGTACTCTGCCGTTGGACCCACGAACGGGGGTCCCACCGCTCAACGGGAACTGCATACAGGACCACGGCAAAACCAACCGCGTGGGCACAGCAACCCGCCGCTATCCCTATCACTAACCACTGCTAGAGCGACAGCAACCCTAACCTAGGGCCTGTCCCTGAGGAACCGCAACACTGGGATGGTTGAGGGAAACTCCTAGGACCTGTGGACCAATAACCGCCCCCCTTCCCCTAGCTACCCAGTCTCAACTGTGATCTTGCTAATCTAGCAGCCTAACACACCTGCAGCCAACATTCAGCTTACACTGTCAAGCCGGCAGGGATTCACACACGTGCACACCACACTGCACGCACTGCGCAAGCACATGCAGCGACACACACCCAGACAGCTGCAATCACACACAGCCACCCGGATCCGCAGCAATCCCAACTGCTAGCACACCGTGCCTCTTTGACAGTGCCACAGCTTCTCTCTGCGCGACACTGCCAAACCAGCACCTTCCACACTCAAGGGTCACCTCCCTAGTAAGGCGTCCTCTTCAGTTACCCCCCTACCTTAACCGGGAATTGGGGCCTGCCTGGGAATCTAGGGAGGACCCTTACCTGATGCAGGACCACGCGCTCCCTGACCCTTCCTACTCCTCCTTCTCCTCTGCCTGACTGACGCATGCAAAGCCGGGAAATGTATCTATATTCCCGGGCTGAGTCTTCAGCCCTATTGGCCACTAGGGAGCACCTGACCTCTGCCTCCCTAAGCCTCCTGGAATTGTAGTTCCCAGGGGCTGCCTAATGCATTGGGGCCGCGTGCGCGCTCCCTCGCGCATCGGAACACCCTAATGGCATCAACCTCTCTACTCCTGTCCTGCCCTAGCGCGATCTCTCTTGGGCCTTCCCTGCACTTTGTACCTAAGTGCGCATGCGCGAGCTAACGCGCAATGGCGGCGCACTCTCCTCCCGCCGCCGAGCCGGTGGCAACGCGATGCGGCCCTAGCGACGGCCCGATCGCGTCCCCGGCAACCAGCCCTGCAACCGCTCCCTGCACTGGCCCCCACCCTCGCGAAGGGCCGCCGGGTCCGTCGCAGCCTCTGGCGGCACCCGCGACCACCCGGTAAGCAGCGGAGGGGGGCAGAAAGCAAAAAATATACCTCGGGGCTACATTTCTCCCCCTCGCAGAAATCCCAACGCCTCGAGGTTGGTTAGCACCACACAGAGATTTATATAATGAAAAATACATGGCAATAAATCACATCACATGTAACATGCATTTTGTCATCAATCCTCATATGGATACCCGAGCCAGCTGAGTCTCAGAGTGGAGTGCCCCCTAACAGATTGTGGTGAGGGTATCCCACCTTGACTCCTGTGAGTCTTTTGGAGCTCAAGACCTGTCCTTGCACAACCCACCTTTCCCCCTCGCAGAAAAAATAGTAAGGGGTCCAGGGTATTGACCCTTTTAGGTTCCTCCGGTCTCGTCTAACGGCAGAGACATAAGAGGCTCAGTCCTTTCCTGCTGATCCACCACAATGGCGAACATAGCGCTCCATCGCGGCACCTGGAGAGCACAACTACCAAGAGCGGTCTCACAGAGTTCTTTGTCCGCTCCAACCATCCCTTTAAACGGTGACCTTCGTCCGCGGACGGCACACTTCTTCGGTAGTGGCCCCGCGGTCTTGAGAAGGCCAAGTTTGGAGACTCCTCGTGCAGAGTATGTGTCGCTCCGGTCCGCTACAACACCGGATACCTGGATAAGGTCGAGTTCATTCCACGATCTGCGAGAGATCTTCTGGGGGTGAGGAAACTCCACCAGGCACGCGAAATGACGGGGGTGCGCCCATCGCCCGTGTGGGACCCTACTTTGGAGTCACCAGTGTCCACGATCACCGGGGGTTCCCGAGCTCACACCCGACACCCGCCTGGGGCATGTCAACTTACCCCTATCGTTGTCGGCCAGGTCTGATCCAAGCCTGAGGTACAGCGCTGGTACCGTGATCGAGGCGAGACTGTCATTGCAAGGCACACGGGTCCCACAATGGTTGCATCAGTTTGAGGCGGTTTGATTTCTTCGGTGACCACCCTGGAGGGTCCGCGGGAGCGCATCACCACGCTTGGTGGGGTCGCTAGAGATCATCACAAAGGGCGGGGGTATAAAAACACCTTACCCTGGCCTTCCGGGACTGTGTGGTTCTCTGGTCTCTGGTGGTTCTTGCTAGGGAACCGGATCTGAACCGACATGTCGGGTGTTCCCCATCTGGAGCTCGAATTCAGCGGATCCGCCGCCTCAGCGTCTGGCAGTTCACTGGGCACAACGGACCCCCTCCACACATCCATCCTGCTGGAAGGTGGACAATTCACGAGAGCGCTTCACCCACACTCGGTAGCAACCATCAGGCGCCTCTTCCCGCAGGTTTCCGCAGCCCAGAAGTTCCTGCTCCTCCATTTGCACCCCCCTTTAGAGGCGACTCTGCCACAGTGGTCTGGACATACGGGTCCCCGGCGGCCCCTCTGGGGGAAGTAGAACAGACTGGGGACACTCATCCAATCTACTTCAGGAGAGAGGTCCGTGCTTCCTCCTATGTTCTATCGGCTGGTTCCGCCGCCTGGGCAGGATAGGTTGTAGGAACCAGTCCCCGCAGCACTCACCATTGAGGCCCCACTCCAGTGCCTCCCTAGGACAGTCACAATTGTGTCAAAAAACCACTGGATACTCAGTCTCCATCCAACTCAATGTCCTTGAAGTCGAGCGGTAACTGCGACAGGCCTGCTTCCCGAGGCAAGGGCTTTTTGCAGGCAGGGACAACGCTAGCACACAACTGCATCTATTCCTGGCGCTGCCAGGACACATACACATTGCGGGTGTAACCCCTGGCAGTCTATATTTCCTCAGGGGAAGGACACTCCATTTCTACAACAGTGTCCCCTCCCACTGAGCCGTTCGGGTAGGCCTGCGGCGTTTTTGGTTGCAGTTGGTACCCTGCTGTACCACAATAGACCCCCCAAGCTCTTTCCCCTATCAACTTACAAGACGAGCAGTAACCTTGGTTACAAAAAGTCTAGGTACCCTCCTCGTCGTGTCTTCCAACGCAGTTAACCATGTGCACGCCAAAAATTAAGGTCCATACACCCCAGCCGACACTCAATTTTGTATTGTTAACATGGCACAACAAAAAGGATAACGCTCCCAGCCTTGGTCTGCCAGGATACATACGACGGCGGAAGGCAATTTTCTTGTGTCGTCATCTCCGTCCAGGGATGCAGTGGGAGCTTTGTACTCAAGTCACTCACAGGTGGGGGGCGGGGATGGGCTCGGGTTTTCCCGCCAGTCCTGGATGACTGTTGGCAACATTTTCCCGGCGCGGCCGGGAACTTAGCACGTGGATTCCTCCGCTTGAGGGCTTCCCATGGCGGAACAAAAATAGGACACCAAATTTAGAAAAACATGTACAGGGCCCCCCAGGTCTGATCTCTCAGCAGCGCCCCAATGTAGCCCTTTTGTGAACCGCCGACCCACCCAATATCACATTGGCCCCTCGTGGTCTAACCGGTCCCTTTCCCTGCAACCACACCTGCTCTAAGGGACTACGGTACTGCATAACCTGTGTGGCTCCATGAGATCTGAGCCTCCGCTAGCTGGGAGCCTGGGGGAAACCCTTACCCTTATTGGTTCAGCGCCTCCACTTACCCAGGTCTCCCCCGTTAGGAAAGATAGCCCTGAGTAAGAAATACAATAACACTTATAGATAACATCTAAACTCTTTACTAACAACAATATAACACATTACATAACATAACCATAACCCAGATGCTCTACCCGCATCAATCAAACACCAATGTCTGGTGTACCCCACCCAGTGTCCTGTGATCACGCCACACCCAATGTCTCGTAACTCCTACGGAGGTCTGGGGGTGAGGCGCAGTCACTATTTAAGCTAGGGCCCAGTTGGGCACTTGAATAGGAAGATACCTTCCGAGCACTCCGATGCTTCGGGAACCGCAACACACTTTCTTCTAAAAGGGTCAGACGTCCGTTGCTCCTTAGTCCGGTACTCTGCCGTTGGACCCAACGAGGGTCCCCACCGCTCAACGGGAACTGCAACCGGACCACGGCAACACCCAACCGCGTGGGAACAGCAACCGACGCTATCCCTATCACTAACACTGCTAGAGCGACAGCAACCCTAACCTAGGGCCTGTCCCTGAGGAACCGCCAACACTGGATGCTTGAGGGAAACTCCTAGGACCTGTGGACAATAACCGCCCCCTTCCCCTAGCTACCCAGTTCAACTGTATCTGCTAATCCTAGCAGCCTTAACACACCTGCAGCCAACATTCAGCTTACACGTCGCCGGCAGGGATTCACACCGTGCACACACACTGCACGCATGCGCTCACAGCACATGCAGCGACACACACCAGACACAGCTGCAATCACACACAGTCAACCGGATACCCGCAGCAATCCCACTCTAGCCACACCGTGCCTCTTTGACAGTGCCCACCCTCTCTCGCGGCGACACTGCCAAACACCACGCCCTTCCACCTCAAGGTCACCTCCCTATGCTAAGGGTCCCTCTTCCAGTTACCCCCTACCCTTTACCTGGGAATTGGGGCCTGCCTGGTAATCTAGGGAGGACCCTTACCTGATGCAGAGCCACAGCAGCTCCATGCCCTCCTTCCTATTCCTTCCTTCTCCTCTGCCTGACTGACGCATGCAAAGCCCGGGAAATGTATCTATATTCCCGGCTGATAGCTTCCTTCAGCACCTATTGGCCACTAGGGAGCACCTGACCTCTGCCTCCCTAAGCCTACCTGGGAATTGTAGTTCCCAGGGGCTGCCTAATGCATTGGGGCGCGTGCGCGCTTCCTCGTCGCATGCGCGAACCCCTAATGGCAGCCTCAACCTCTCTCTCCCTGTTCCTGCCCTCTGCGCGATCTCTCGTGGGCCTCCGCTACTTTGTACCTACTGCGCATGCGCGAGCTAACGCGCAAGGTCGGCGCCACTACTCCTCCAGCCGCCGAGGCCGGTGGCAACGCGATCGCGGCCCTGACGACGGCCCGATCGCGTCCCCGGCAACAAGCCTGCACCGCTCCCTGCACTGGCCCCCACCCCTCGCGAAGGGCGCCCGGTTCCGTCGCAGCCTCTGCGGCACCACGCGACCACCGGTAAGCGCGGAGGGGGGCCAGAAAGCAAAAATATACCTCGGGGCTACATATATATTATATATACACACATATACACACATACACATACATACATACATATATATATATACACACACACACACACACACACACACTTACATACATATATATATATACACATACATATATATATATATATATATACACATATACATACATATATACATACATACACATATATATACACATACACACACACACACACACACACTAATTGGGTAATAGTGTGTGACGCGCAATGGGTAGCAGCGCGAAAACATACTTTTCAGAGTCTTTCCTCCGATCGGCCAGCTTCACACTCACTGCCGTGCACGCGCGGCCCTAGTATAGAACGGCTGGCTAACCACAGCCAATTATAAGTGCCGCGCGCACTTATAGGAGCAAGAGCGCCAATATATTATGGGCCTAATATGTATTTTGTTAAGATACTAGTCTTAAATTGCCAAAAAATAAATAAAAAAGGATTAAGCCCATAAAAAGAAGTGCAATGGTACACAAGTATTGCCAACCTAGTTCGATGTCATCATCAGATTTCATCCCTAACACACTCAATAAACTTGTCCCGTATTTACTGCAGTATAATAGCAATTTAATTATTGTGCTGAGGGAAGACCCCCTACAGTTGCATACTACACATCGCCTTGTGGTCATTTGCGTGAAATTTCTTGCAATTACAGTAAAATGCTGGCGACACCCAGAGGAACGCGTAGCACAACATCTGGTCTCAGAAATGGTGGGGAAATCTTCAGTAGACCAAGCTGGGAAAACAGCAGCAGAATTTCAGGTAATTTGCCGACATTTGGAATTAGCACCAATTTTTTGCAGTTATTTATTTTATTTTATTTTTTAATAGGTTTTTTTTTATTGGGTTCATAAACATTAATCAACATTACAACAATACAATACAGAAAAAAAAGAAACAGAAAAATATACTTTTACACAAAATTGTTTTTAGTATTGCTCATCATACTTATGATTTCAAAATTCAACACATTAACACAAATAATAATAAAAAGAAAAAAAAAACAGATAATAGCATTTTCAAAGATTAACATCAAAGCTATCACCACACATCCTCCTAACAAAATCTGGCATAAGATTCCACATTCACCATCTCCCCCATCAACAATATACTATCATATTTCCTCAAGGGCGAAATTATTTGTGTCCCATCGCAATCAGTCTGATTGCCAAGAGGTACCCCAAAAAATACCCTAAGAGGTATGCTCAAATGTCTGCATGATTTAATCCCTATCTTGTTGCGACATACAGTAGTATCAATAAACTTTTCCCATTTGTAATTTTTTTTTATCGGTTCTTAATTCTTTATTCGTCTCAGTTTTTAATTTGTTCATCATCATCATCATCATCATCATCATCATCATCATCATCATCATCATCATCATCATCATCATCATCATCATCATCATCATCATCATCATCATCATTTTAGTCAGATAACACTTAACATACAGTATCTAAAGTGGGGGGGTTCAGGCTGTATCCATTTCACCATCACTGGTTTCCTTGCTGCAATCAAGACAATCACTGCTAGCCTTGAGACATTGTTCCTTACATTGACCTCTTTCCAACTTTCCATATTTCCAAACAGCAAGGCTAAGGGCTCTTTTATTGTAGTTACCCCAATAACTTCTTGTATATACTGCAGGACTTTATCCCCCAAATCAGAAATAACCAGACAATCCCACAAAGTGTTTTAAATCTGCTCTTTCCTGTGAGCACTTCGTGCACTTAGTTTTAGATTTCTCAGTGCTACACTTATATCGCATCTCTCTCCACTCCTCAGAAATTATCATTTTCCTAACCCGAATTAACCCTTTGAGTAACAGATCAAACCCTTCAATCCTGGAAAATCTTTTTCCCACCTAGTGAACATTTTTCTTAGACCCTTCCCATAGTCCTTGTCCCTAATCCAATCATATCAATCCGAGATAGAATATTTGGTACTATAAGCTTCCTTAAAAAAAAACACCAAAGACATCTATTCCTAATAGATCTGATTTGTAGGTTCCATATGCAGTTATTTAAAAAAAAATACAAGATGACCTTCAGAGTTACAGTATTGATGACAATATTCCTTTATTTATCATATAAAAACGAAAGGATTTTTGGTGCCAACAAAAATCATGATAATTATTGCTAATAATATGTGATACTTTTGCCTGACCCGTCAGATGTCCCTACGATGGTGTGCTTACTTCACCAGATGGACACGTTTTAAATAGAGGAGATCAAATCTAAGAACAGACATACATACATGTTGTTATTGCCAAGTGAACTTAAAATACACAAGCATAAAAATAACAAGTTAATGGATCCAAATATCTCTCTGCAATTAGTTAGTAACAGAACACTTGATACTCCAAGTCTATTTGTTGTATTAACCTTAGTATATGCCCGTATTCATAGCTCTGTGAGAGCATTTAACCCATGCAGTAATACAAAAAAGCCAGAGGAAAGGCCAAGGAAGCCTGAAACACTGGTATTGCTTTGGAGATCCGTGTGGTGACAATGTGCCTCTTTTATTTATTTTTTTTTACTTAAATTTTATTGAAAAACAGTACATTTTGCATATATTTTTATCACATCACATATTTTGAGGGCAAAATAATATGAGGGAGAACACATCCGGGGAAGGTAGGATAGGGGGGACAATTATATTCTTGCGCTTACATAATTTCACACTTACATCTTTTATACAGTCTTGTCTCGTCACCTTTTTAACATATTAGTTACTCAGTGAGAAATTGTAGTTATCTTCAGTATCCCGTCAAAGGAGATTGCACCTTTATCTATCAAAGCAGAATTATGTCCACACTCACCCCTGGTAGATCTGATTGAGCTATCCAGCGTTGCCAAACTTTTGGGAATTTAGTGCCTGAGTCATTGACTCACGAGTCATACTCGTTAATTTTTCCATTTGGCAGACAAACCAAATTCTATTTCGAATTTTAGATATTAGTGGAATTTCTTTTTGTTTCCACAGTGCTGCAATTTCACATCTCGTTGCAGTTGCAAAATGAGCAACTAGTTTACCTTCCGCTCTGGATAAACCCTGGATTGGTCTGTTTAGGAGGAATAGCCAGGGATCCAGGGGGATGTTCAGGTCCAAGATTCTCTGTAGCCAATTTGTAATTTTTCTCCAGAGAGATGCAACTTGAGGGCACAGCATGTGTAACAAGTCAGCTTGTTCTCCACAGTTTTTTTGGGCACAATGGAGAGTAGCCGGGGATAAATTTGGAAAAATATGCAGGCGGTGAGGTACCATCTCATTAAAACGTTATATGCATTCTCCTTTAATGTGGTGCATATTGAGCTCTTAGCAACCGACATACTGTAAAGATCTCATTCCATTCTTCTTCATCCAGAACTTCCTCTAGATCTGACTCCCACTGCGTCATATATTGTACTTTGCATGATGATTCTGAACCTGTTAACTCTTTATACATTTGTGATATGAGACCACTAGTGTCTGTTTCAAGCATACAGAGTGTTGGGGATATCGATAAAAGTTCAGGTATCAGGTAAGGAGGTAGATCTCTTTCTGTCCTAAGTTGTTCAAATGTCTTAATGTTCTTATCAGTATCGAGATCTTTGAGTCTGAGCAACCCTTTTTGTTGCAATATTGCAAAATCTTTACTGTTCAGACCAGGAGAAAAATCTGGGTTATTTAGAAGGGGGGTCATAAAAGATCGTTTGATGGTTAATTCGAATTTAAATTAGATAGCCTCTCATACTTTCAATGAGTTAACCATGGAGGATAGTGGGTCTTTGCTAGAAATTATTACTGTTCGCGGCAACCAGATTATTTTATTCAAATCTAGTGGGTAGCTAGCTTCATTTTCTAAGGACACCCATCGTTTCAAATTTGGATCAATATGCCATTGAGTGATTTGGCTGATTTGAGCCGCTCTATATTATGATAACAAGCAAGGTACTGCTAAACCTCCCCGCCAGTGTCGGTCTCTTAAGAATACTGTAGTGCCGACGGTTATTCTAAAACAAACCAGTGGCAATCACCAACAAGACCCAGGTACATGATGGGTACATGCTGGGTTAGGGTACATGCTGAAACATTTCTGCAGAGACTAATGGCCCATCGGATTAACAGCGGGGGTCCCTGGCAGTCCTATTCAAACTGAATGGACCCCTGCTGTGTTAATCTGATGGACCAGTAGCCTCTCCAGAAATGTCACTGAAATGTGTCAGCATGTACCCAGCATGTACCTGGCTAGTTTAAGGCAAGTTTTAGAATACTCGTTGTCTTGTCTGTACTTCTCTTAATTCTTGTTTTGTAAATAGGGATTGAAGTGAGAGAATATCTTTCATTACAAACGGCACTGGGAGGGTCTGCAAGAGATATAAAATGCTTGGGAGTAAGTTCATTTTAATACATCGTATCTTGCCTATCCATGAAATATTATAACTAGACCAGATTCTGATATCTTCTCTAAACATTTTAAAGCATTTGGGGAAGTTTGCCCCATAGAGAGTTTTATAACTGTTTGTGATTGAGACTCCTAAATATTTAATGGAAGTTTGTTGCCATTTGAAATCAAAATTGATGGCTAATAATTTTTCAACCTCTTTTTGGTAAATTTATGTTCAGTGGTTCTGATTTGTAATTATTTATTTTAAAACCTGATATTTTGTTCAATTTTGCGAGTAGAAAAAATTGGTTGGGCAGGGAAGTAAGAGGCTTGGAGACCATTAGGATTACACCATCCGCGAATAGAGCCACTTTGTGCGTCTTTTTGTTTATGTGATCCCCTGTAGTGTCCGGATTTTTCCTGATCTAAGCCACCAACACCTCTCTCGTATTACTATTATGCGGGATATTTTTGCCATTATAAGGTTTTTCATAATAATTTTGAAATATTTGCGCTATGATCTTAGGTTTAGAGGCCATATTTCCAGACTTTAGTCTTATATCTTGTATATTGTAGTGTGTTTGTCTATTTCTCAATTTAGTCGCTAATAATGTATCTGGCTTATGCATGACGGGAGGCGTTACGGGGGGCGCAGCCGTGACATCACAGAGCTGGTTCGCCCTCATTGGGCGAACCGCTCATGTGACCCGGTCATCGCCCGGAAAATACAAACATTTTTGCCTCCTCTGCTTTTGGTCGTGCTGTCTCTCACATGCACGTGCTAGCGCGCGCTCACTATAGACATGCGCATTGGAGTACTACTGTTTGTTTTCGGCTTGCGCTGTCTGCTACACTATGGCCGCGGCCTCAGAGAATTTTCTGCCTAGGAGGTCAGAAGTAGGTTTAATTCTGCTCTGAGATCTTTAAGCTCATTAAGCGTCTCTTCCAAACCGTTCTTTCTGTGTAATGTGGAGAGTTCTGATCGTTTTGTTTGTAATTTAATTATTTTTGCATAATTTTTGCATTTCTCTCTTTTTTCCTCCCTGCTGCAATACTAATTAGGAATCCTCTCAGGGTGGCCTACTGTTACGCCAGTGCTGCCCGCAGACCAGACCCGTCCCCTGAGCTGAAGGGGGAAGTGGTAATACACGCACCTGCAGCAAAGGGAGCGTGTCCGGAGTGTGGTATGAAGCGTTGCCAGGCCAGGTGTAAGGTAGACAATAGTTGCCGGTACCGGTTGTAGAGATAGAGTGAAGGATGCCTTGCCGAAGTCAGGGAGTGGAGAGTGGAGATAGGTCGTAGTCCAAGCCGTGTTCAACGGGTTACCAGAGTGTGCGTTGCCCAAGGAGTGCCGAGATCGAGAGCCAGAGGGGGTAGTAGTACGAGCCGGGTCAGAACCTGTGAAAACACTGAGAGAATCCAGAAGTACTTCCATACAGAGACTATGTCGAGCAAAGACTGAGAGCAGAGAGGAGCTAGATAAAGCAGGAAGGTCCAATTAGGAACGGAGGCGGGACAGGAAGAGCTACAGGGAGACACTGCAGATTGGTGCAGGCATAACAGGCCAGGTGAGTCTTGTTGGTAACCTGAGCATGCCCGTGCAGTGTGCGGGGGCGGAGCCTGAGGTCCGGGGGACGGGAATAAGAGTGTGCAGACTGAGTGTGCTCCGTAACTCGTGTACGCACGTGAACCGAGCCAGTGGATGGTGCAGGTGTGCGTGCAGGAGGGCGTGGGCGCGCCCGGCGCTGAACAGAGGAATCGCCGAGGGGAGTGATCCCGCGACGGCGGCAGGGGCGTGGAGCCGTGGAAGCCGGTAAGGCAGGATCCTCTCCTGCCAGAGTCATATAGGCTAAGGGGTTGAAGCTCCTGTTCGTCATTTTTGTCCTGCTGCCCTGCGGTCCGGTGGTTTGCTGCAGTGTTCTGTGTGAGATTGGACTGTCAGAGGATTTGAAGCTGTATCGGCCGTGTGTGAGCCTGCTCGTTGCTTCTTTACTATCAAGCCGCTCCTGTGACTGGCTGGGAAGGGTTGGTGCGTCACGTCCGGCCGTGACGTCATACCCGGAAACACGGCAGGCTGGGAGTTGTTCCGCTTTGTGCACGAGCTTTTGGAAGAGCGTGGAGCCTGCAAAACATCATAGCTTTTGAAGGAGGATTTGGAGGATCCGCCCCCACCAAACGGGTTGAAACTTGGGTGAGCTATCTCTACAGAGGTTGTCTAAACAGCACCTCTCCACTCTCATTCACTCCATTGCCTACACGGTTGGTGGTCTTTCTCATCTAAGGCTGCTACTCTGGAATTACACCTCTCCACGATCATTTGTGCCCGAGTCTGTTCAGACAGACAGGGGCTGTGAGTGGTTTATACACAGTACATTACTCACCACCTGAACATCCCCATTTGGCAGAGACTTTATTGTGTGTTTTGTATTATTTTTATAAACATTTTTGATGCAATTATATGTATTTTTATCAATACTTGCCAAGAGCCCAATGCAAGAGTCCATAGTTGCAAATGAAACAGAACTCATGCAGCTTCTATTTATCAGTGTTATGCAGTACATTAATATATAGAGATATAAATGTACAGACTTGAGCAAATAAATATGTATGTATACGGATGTAACGCAATGGGAAAAACCAACACTTGTACCTAATTGTATGACTTGTAAATGTATAAACCTGAATAAAAAAAGATATTTAAAAAAAAAAAAAAGAAGACGTGGCGAGAATCCTCTCATGCGGAAGGATAGTCTCCAAAGATTCCTCTGGCCTCTCTTCAGAAGAATGTATTCGGGAGAGTGCGTCTGCCTTTACGTTCTTGGTCCCGGGGATATAGGAAAGGTGAAAATCGAATCGAGATAAAAAAAGAGCCCAACGAGCCTGTCGTGGACCAAGGTGTCGAGCGTTCTCTATGTAAAGAAGGTTCTTGTGGTCCGTGAGAATAGTAAACGGCTCTTTCGACCCCTCTAGCAGGTGTCTCCACTCTTGAAGAGCCATCTTCACGGCCAGAAGTTCCCTGTTACCCACGTCATAGTTCCTCTCGGCAGACGAGAATTTCTTGGAAAAATATGCACAGGGATGTAACTTATCTTGGGGCGTGGGCACCAGCGCCGCAATCAGAAGCGTCGACCTCCAGGACGAAGGGAAGTTCAATGTTGGGATGACGGAGAATAGGTGCGGATATAAAGGCTTCCTTGAGTGTCTCGAAGGCGGAGATGGCCTCGGATGACCAAGCAGAAGGATCAGCTCCTTTTTTGGTGAGCGCAGTAAGGGGTGCCAGAATGGTAGAAAAACTCCATATAAACTTACGATAATAATTAGCGAACCCTAAAAAACGTTGTATGGCCTTGAGAGAGTTGGGTCTTGGCCATTCAGTGACTGCTTGAAGTTTACCGGAGTCCATCATAAACCCCTCATCGGAAATTTTGTTTTTCTCATGTTTTTCAAGTATTTATGAAGTTTAAAAAGGAAGGAAGACTATTGAATCACTCACTCATCTCTTCTCTTTCCTCAGGTAAAAACATATTCCAATTGTCTGTCTATCCTGATATCCTCCCATGCTGTGTATTTAGTTCTATTTAGGTAAAAACATATTCCAATTGTCTGTCTGTAAATCATCCCCCTACTGTCTTAATTTAATTCAGCTTTCACACTTGTGCAAGGCAACACCCACCTTAGAAAACCATTTGCTTTAACTACCCTCACATGTGCTAATTAAGTCTGTTGTGCCAACCAGGTGACTTTCTAAAAGTATATAAGTAAACTCCTAACAGCCATTGCTGCTAGCAGCCATGCTTTTAAGCAGATATGCTTTTAAGTATATATGTTTCAAGTATTTATGAAGTTTAAAAAGGAAGTTCAAAAAGAAGTGGAAAAGTGGACATCACCTACTGCTTCTGATTCCTGCTTTTGATCTACGTTGGAAAAGAGGATAACATCTATCTAAGACTGCACATCTCAACACTTAACTATTGCTGTGATGCCGCCTTTATTTTTTATATTTGCTGCAACCGCACTTATTTTCAAATTATGCACTTCCTTCCACCAGTCTCCTTATGTCTCTAACTCTATTCATATATCTCCATCTCTCCTTTCTTCCCCACTTCTCAGTTCACATGAACTCCTTTCTTACCTGCGTCCTCTGTCACCACACAGCTATACCTCCTGCACTAAAACACACCCCTACAAATCATCCTCACACATCCTCTTTCTATCCATGCTTCTCCTCCTTGCTTCTGGGGATATCTCTCCCAATCCTGGTCCCTGCCTTATTTCTACTTGCTCTCGTCCTCGCCTCCCACATACAACTTCTACTCCTTCTGGTGTTAACCCCTCCAACCTCATACCCATCCCCTGCCACCCTCCCTCCTCTCTCCCTTTCTCCTGTGCCCTTTGGAATGCTCGCTCCCTCTCTAACAAGTTCCTCTCTGTGCATGACTTCTTTCTCTCTCACTCCCTGCTTCTCTTTGCTATAACTGAGACCTGGCTCACTCAGTCTGACTCTGCTCTGGAAGCTGCCCTCTCTTATGGTGGCCTTTCCTTCTCCCACACTCCGCGCCTTGATGGCAGGGGTGGAGGTGTGGGGCTCCTGCTCTCCTCTCTCTGCCGTTACCGAACTATTCCTATTCCCCCCTCTCTTGCCTTTCCCTCCTTTGAGGTTCACACTGTCCAGATCTTCTCTCCTCTCCCTGTTCATGTGGCGGTCATGTATCGCCCACCTACCTCTACTCATCCCCCTTCTGCCTTTCTCTCTCACTTTGAATCCTGGCTCTCTTTCTTCCTCTCCTCAGACTCCCCTGTTCTTCTCCTTGGGGACTTCAATTGCCACATTGATGACCCCTCTCTCTCTTGGGCTTCCCGCTTTCTTTCTCTAACCTCTTCTTTTGGCCTTCAACAGTGGACTGCAGCCAGCACCCACAAGGATGGCCACTACTTAGACCTGGTTTTCACTAAAAATTTCTCTCTCTCTGATTTCTCCATTTCCCCTTTTCCTCTCTCTGACCATCACCTCATCTCATTCTCTCTATCTCGCTTCTCAACTTCTCCACCTCCATCTACACCCCGGTTCTGCAGAAACCTGCGCTCTATTCACTTACCTGACTTTGAGTCCACGTTACACTCCTCCCTCTCCTCTCTCAGATCTGCTACAGACCCTGACAAACTGGTCAGGAACTACAACTCTGCCTTGTCCTCCTCTCTTGATCTACATGCCCCGCTTTCTCTCTGCCGCACTCGCCCTTTTAACCCTAGACCCTGGTTAAATTCCCACACGCGCAAGCTGCGTTCCTCCACTCGTTCCTCTGAACGCCTCTGGAGGAAATCTCATGCTCTCGCAGACTTCCTTCACTACAAATTTATGCTATCCTGTTTCAACTCTGCCCTCTCGCAAGCTAAACAAGCCTACTTTTCTTCACTAATCAACATGCACAAGTCTAACCCACGCCGACTGTTCTCTGTCTTTGATACTCTACTCAAACCACCCTCCGCTGCCTCTCCTTCCTCCATCTCCGCTCAGGACTTTGCTGACTATTTTAAGGAAAAGGTGGAATCCATACGTCAGAACATCCCCTCTGTTTCTTCCTCCCATCCTACACCTCTTCCTAACTCTCCTCCTGCCTTCCTTGACTCTTTTTCCACTGTCTCAGAGGAGGATGTGTCGCTGTTGATCGCCTCTTCTCCCTCTACCACTTGCCCTCTTGACCCCATTCCCTCCCATTTCCTAAAACCTCTTGCTCCTACTATAATCCCTACGCTCACGCACATTTTTAACTCCTCCCTCTGCTCTGGAACCTTTCCATCCTCCTTCAAACATGCAACAGTCATACCATTACTCAAAAACAGCAAGCTTGACCCTACCTGTCTTTCTAACTATCGGCCTGTCTCCCTCCTGCCTTTTGCCTCTAAACTCCTTGAACGTCTTGTATTCGCTCGCTTGCTCCATTTTCTCAACACCTATTCTCTCCTAGACCCTCTACAATCTGGCTTCCGTACTGCTCACTCCACGGAAACAGCCCTCACTAAAATAACTGACGACCTCCATGCTGCCAAAGACAGAGGTCATTACACTCTGCTCATATTACTCGACCTCTCTGCAGCATTTGACACCGTGGACCACCCTCTTCTCCTTCACATTCTCCATACTCTTGGCATTCGGAACAAAGCTCTATCCTGGATCTCATCCTACCTCTCCCATCGTACTTTCAGTGTCTCTTCTGCTTATACATCCTCCTCCTCTATTGATCTCTCTGTGGGGGTACCCCAGGGCTCTGTCCTGGGACCTCTTCTCTTTTCTCTGTAAACACTCTCTCTAGGTGACCTAATAACATCTTTTGGGTTTAATTATCACCTCTATGCTGACGACACACAAATATATTTCTCAACACCCGACCTTACACCTACTGTACAAACCAAAGTTTCTGAATGTCTCTCTGCTATATCATCCTGGATGGCCCTCCGCCGCCTTAAACTCAACATGGCTAAAACAGAGCTCCTCATACTTCCTCCCAAACCTGGCCCTACTACCTCCTTCCACATTACTGTTGGAACTACGATCATTCACCCAGTAGCCCAAGCACGCTGCCTTGGGGTCACACTCGACTCCTCTCTCACATTTGCCCCTCACATTCAAAACATTTCTAAAACCTGTCGCTTTTTCCTCCGCAATATAACAAAGATACGCCCTTTCCTCTGTTGCTCGACTGCTAAAACTCTGACTCAGGCCCTCATTCTCTCCCGTCTTGATTACTGTAACCTCCTGCTGTCCGGCCTTCCTGCCTCTCACCTGTCTCCCCTACAATCTATCCTTAACGCTGCTGCCAGAATCACTCTACTCTTTCCTAGATCTGTCTCAGCATCTCCCCTCATGAAATCCCTCTCCTGGCTTCCGATCAAATCCCGCATCTCACACTCCATTCTTCTCCTCACTTTTAAAGCTTTACACTCTTCTGCCCCTCCTTACATCTCAGCCCTAATTTCTCGTTATGCACCATCCAGACTCTTGCGTTCTTCTCAAGGATGTCTTCTTTCTACCCCCTTTGTATCTAAAGCCCTCTCCCGCCTTAAACCTTTTTCATTGACTGCCCCTCACCTCTGGAATGCCCTTCCCCTCAGTACCCGACTAGCACCCTCTCTATCCACCTCTAAGACCCACCTTAAGACACACTTGCTTAAAGTAGCATATGAATAGGACTGTGGCTATTCTGAACACATGGCACATAAAGCTTGGCCCCCTGCAGATGCACTTACCAGAACTCCCTCCTACTGTCTCTGTACGTTCTCCCTACCTACCAATTAGACTGTAAGCTCCTCGGAGCAGGGACTCCTCTTCATTAATGTCTAAAGCACTTATTCCCATGATCTGTTATTTATATTATCTGTTATTTATTGGATTACCACATGTATTACTGCTGTGAAGCGCTATGTACATTAATGGCGCTATATAAATAAAGACATACAATACAATACAATACAATACAATACAAATTATGTACCCCAGGAACGGAGTAGAGGTCTGATGAAAAGTGCACTTCTCCAGTTTGGCGTACAAATGGTGTTCACGGAGACGGGAAAGGACGTAGGAGGTGTGGCGTATATGGTCCTGGAGATCTTTGGAAAAAATCAGGATATCATCCAAGTATACAATAACAAAAATATTGAGTACCTTACGAAAGACGTCGTTAATGAAATCCTGGAAGACAGCGGGAGCATTACATAAGCCAAAAGGCATTACCAGATATTCGTAGTGTCCACTACGCGTGTTGAAGGCCGTCTTCCATTCATCCCCCTTCCTGATGCGCACCAGGTTATAGGCACCACGTAGATCCAACTTGGAAAAAATCTTGGCCCCCTGTAATTTATCGAACAGTTCGGTAATAAGGGGAAGGGGGTAACGATTTTTACTAGTTATGTGGTTTAAACCCCTGTAGTCGATGCAAGGCCTCAACGACCCATCCTTTTTCTTGACGAAGAAAAACCCAGCCCCTGCTGGGGAATTGGAGTGATGAATAAAGCCTTTCTTGAGATTCTCCAGGATATGGGAGCAGAGGAAGTCCAGTCAATGAGAGGATTGTTAAGCTGTAGCCAAGGAAGACCAAGGGTGATGGGTATCCCAGGAGCGTGAATGGCATCGAGAACTAAGATCTCCTTGTGCAGATGTGAGGACAGAAGCAAGGGAGCCGTCTCTAAGGAGATGTGGGCCGGGGTAAGAGGACGTCCATCGATACCGACGAGTGCGTTGGGAACCTTCTTTCTCACGAGTGGTATGCGGTTTAACCTGGCGAATTCAAGATCCACGAAGTTTCCTCCAGCTCCTGAGTCAATGAAAGCGGCGGTAGAAGTCTTGAACTTATCGCCTGAAAGGGAGACTGGAAAAGTAAGTTTCTCAGGGAGTTCACCTTTAGAAAGGGGACGTGGAGACATTACACCCAGAGAGAGACCCTCTGTACTCACTGAGTGTTCCCGTTTCCCGGACGCAGTGGACACTCCCGAACCAGATGTTCCATGGATCCGCAGTAGAAACACAATCCCCTGGCGTGGCGGAACTGCCGTATCGGTGTGCGGATGCGTTGTACCCCCAATTGCATTGGCTCTGGCAACTCCAGTGCAGGACGAAGAGGTATGGTAGCACTTGGGGAAGCAGGAGTGTTGCTGGGAGTACTGGAGAACGGAACTTGAAAGTTATGGAAGCGAGTGTGCTGACGCTCAGAGCGGCGTACCTGGATACGTTGATCCACTCGGACAGCCAAATCAATGAGGACCTTCAGTTGATCCGACCTGGATTGGCGTGAGAGTTCATCCTTGATGGGATCTGCCAGGCCTTGCCAGAATACGGAGACAAGAGCCTCTTGTCCCCAGTTTGTCTCGGCTGCAAGAGTCCGGAATTCCACAGCATACTGTGTCACCATTCGCCGTCCCTGAGTGATCTGGAGGAGAGAAACAGATGCCATCTCCCGACGAGCGGGAGAATCGAATACTCGTTGAAACTCGGCTTTAAATGCCGGGTAATCTTGGGTAAGGTCAGAATGTCGCTCTCAAACCGGGGAAGCCCAAGCCAGGGCGCTGCCAGTGAGGAGGTTATAAATGTAGGCTACCCTCTTGCGATCAGTATTGTAGAGATGGGGGGCCATTTCAAACTGCACCTCACACTGGTTTAGGAAACCCCTACAATCTTGCGGTTCACCTGCATAAGGCTTGGGGGGAGGAATCCTTACATCTGAGCTGCTAACTGCGCTTGCGGAGTGGGGGCTTACATCTGGCGGGGTCGCGGTCGGTACCCTGTCTGAGAGTACAGCGACCTGGCGTGTAAGTGCCACAATTTGATCCGCCATGGCCTGGTTTTGCTGAAGCAGATTGGAGAGAAACTGTTGAAGTTCGGTCTGGTCTGCACAAACAACAGATAAAACATAGTGCAAACTGCTACTATTAGGGACATGACAGTACAAACACTAAACAAACAACAGATAAAACATAGTGCAAACTGAACTGTAAATAACTTCATAACTTCAGTTCAGTAATACTTACTGGCACGCGAGTCATATTAATACATTCCGTCACACATGACGCTCCCAATGAGACCAAATATTACCGTGTAATATTAAAATTAAGAGAGATATTAATATCTGGCTCTTAGTATCTGTTAGATATCAAGTGTTTAGAATCATTAGTTGGGGCTTGGTCCCACGAATACACATATGTAACTCTTAGCACGTTCAGCCAAGGACATCTCATAATATTCTTATATTTAATAACGTCACTCATTCTGTAGCCCCACTCCTAAATCAGAGGCGTTTGGGCCAGTCTACTACATGGCAGGATACTATGGTTTGTAAGTGTGAGTTATAACGCTCACAATCCACTCCAGCTTCCTGCAAACAGGTATTAACATACTGTACACTAAAACCCCTTCTGCTTTTCACATTCAACTTCAATCAAGCCTTTTGAAGTCCAGATTTTCTGAAAAGACACAATACAGTTGTATTTTCTTAAACTGTAGCTTATTAACCCCTTAAGCCCCAGTGTGTTGTGCAGACACTGGCATAACAATAAAACATGGGAACACGGGAATATACATGTTCATGTTATAACAAAGGTTAAATCACATTTATGGACCTCAGCCCAGTTAACCCCTGGCTTCCCATGTGAGGGTAGAGGGTGGCCAATTGGGGTGTAACCCCTTTAATCCCGGGCCAAATCCTCACGACCGTCACACCTCCCCTGCTCAAGGGGTGCCTGGTACCCCAGCTGCCTCCCCCTGGCACTGGGATACCACTGGCACCCTTGAAGCACTCAATAAGTCCTGAGGGGTTGGCCTGGCAAAATTGTCCTCCGGCATTGTCCAGTACATTGTCCTGGCCACAGTGGATCGTAAAGTCCAGGTCCTGCGGAGCAGGGCTCCACCGTGGCCGCCGGGCATTCTCCTTTGCCTCCCTCTGCCCCCCACCCAGTGCCTGGTGAACCAAGTCCATGGTGAAGGGGCCCCTTTGCAGACCAGGCTGCACACTGCCCAGAGACTGGCATGTTTCTGCACCTGCAGGAGACCAGCTATCCAGCACAGACCGTCGCTTTCCTGTCAACCAAGTCTGGGAAAGAGCTATGTCACTATCCTGTAAGGACCCCACCTGCCCTGGCTCTGTGCCCACCTGTAGCTGCTCTGCTATACTCCTGACTCTCCTCCCCGGGTGCCTATCTACCCACAGCCCCTCCTTTGGGAACCCTGGGGGATCTGTCAGGGGTGTCACTCCTGGCCAGTCAGAACAAGGGACCTTCTGCCTACCTAGCCCATCCCTAGCTTCTGCCAGCTGCCTGATATCCCACTGACCTATCTCCCCCTGCTCCACGGTGTCTCCCTGCCAAGCATCCCCTAGTCCCAGCACCTCAGCCTGCTGCTTACCTCCCTGCAGCCCACCTGCACTCCTCTCTACCCTGTGCAATCCTAACCCAGACACTGGAACTACCTGAGTGCACCTATCTCCCTGACCTTGTCTCCCCATTACCAGGGATGAGCTCAGGGGCATCTCTCCAGATGCAACCGCCTTAGCTCTTGGCTGGCAGGTATCCCTGGGGTGGCACAAGCCTGCCACTGCCCCGGATACCCCCAGTCCATAGCCACGCTGCAACAGGGGGTTGCTGATCTGAGACATCCCCTGAGGCTCTGCCAGGGTAATGGGGAACTCTAGCTGCAATACCTGCTGCTGTCCCTCCCCGGCTACCACTAGCCCTTCTTCTCCCACTGAGAACTGATGCTGGCTACCTACCTGCAGCCTCCCCTCACTCCGCTTCTCCCTAGCAAATCCTAACCTGGATCCTAGGGCTACCTGAGTGAGGCCATCTCCCTGACACTGTCTACCCATTACCGGGGATGAGCTCAGGGTTGCTGGTGCAGATGCACCCACCTTAGCTCCTGGCCAGTAGGTAACCCTGGGGTGGTCTAACTTTGCCACAACCCCTGATACCTCCAGCCCATAGCAAGGCTGCAACAGTGGGGCTCTTAACTGAGAGTCCCCTTGCTGCTCCGCCAGGGTAATGGGGAAGTCTAGCTGCACTACAAGCTGCCCTTCCTTCCCCTCTCCTGGTACCCCTATCTCTTGCCACCCCCCAGTCACCCGTACAGTGAAACAACAGGGTACAGTCATAGGGGAAAATAAGTCAGGGTCAGTCTGCGACTTGGTCTGGCTTACCTCGCTGGTCCCCGCAGAGACCGCCGCTTTCGTTGGTCCCAATTGCACGGGGACTGGAGTGGCTGCTGCCGGCATCATCTGGGCTGGGCAGCAACGGGCCGCTGCTGCAACAGCGCCCGGGTTGGGTACAGGTACAACGGTGCAGGACAAGGGTCCCAGGTCTTTGTGGAGGAACACAGCTCCATGCAAACTTGGTAAAATAACCCCCTCCCGCAAACCCTGTCCCTCCCCCAACTCAGAAAGGGCTCCGGCACTTTGCTGGAATCGCGGCTCTTCCGCCGCCGTCGCCGCCAGTTCTCCGCCGGGATCCGGTGGATGGCCGCCACTCTCCGCCGCTGTTGCTGATGCAGCCCGTCCAGGTTCTCCAGGAGGAGGGTTGTCGCCCCGACTGGGTGGGAGCCATCAGAGGATGCCACTAACTGGGTCATCTTTTCCGCAGCTCGTGAGCGCTGGCCCTGAGGGGCTTCTTCGCCCAACCGCGCACGGTCAGGGCACCGGGCATTATTGTGGCCCGTTTGGTGGCAGTGCCGCAGCGCCTGCTGTTGCTTCTCCCCCACCGGTGGACTAACCCCAGCAAGGGGCAACGGAGTCCAGAGCGGAGTTGCTTGAGCGCTGGGCTCATTCCAGAGCTTCTCCGCCGCCGGTGAACTAACACCAGGAAGGGGCAACGGAGTCCAGAGCAGAGTTGCTTGAGTGCCGGGCTCTGGGAGGGGATAAGCGGGTCGGTGTAGTACTGACGCCAGGAACTGGGTCCACTTCGCCGGGAACCACGTCTTGCCCAACGCACACACCAGTGCTAGCTCTTTCAGAGAAAATGGACGGACCGCCACAACGGCCGTTACCTCTCCTGGTGCAAGACTTCCGTGGTCTCCGAGACCACCCGCTCCCTCCACAAGTCTCTGCCATCCCTGAGCTGGGTCCATTCCCTGCTCTCCAGGCGGTTTGATGGTTACAGCGGCTGCAGCTGTGGATCTTTGATCAGCCTGCTGGGTTTCATGCTCACCGATTGCTGTCTCTCTCTCAGCCTTGCTGGCTGCTGGTCCCCGCGCCGACTTGATGCACTCCTCCAGTCTCGGGGCCCGGCTCCAGTCAGACGGATGGCCGGCACTTTGGTTCTGGAAGCAATGCTTCTCACAAGTAGGGGAACAGTGAGGAGGTGCCATATCTTGTGTTATATGTTGTACACTGTGTGTTCAATATCTTTAGTCCCAGGAACTTGCAATTACCATCAAGTTCCACTATATTACAGTATCCCGCAGAACAATAGTAATAAAGGTCCAGTTCAATCCCGCCGCTTGCCACCAGTTTTATTAATAAGCCTGTGACGGGAGCTTTGTGACAGGCTATTAATAATACACAAAAATATATATAATATATATATATAACTGGGTTGAACTGGGACGAGACTTAGATATGATAAAATATAATTTATTCCTTGATAAAGGTGAACACAACAGATTATACAAATAACAGGCAAAATATAGACACTTACTTAAAGATTATGACAAGAACGCCATCAGGATACAGGATGGGCCACTTCTTCCATACTGTATTTCAGTTGGCATCACAGCAATACATGCAGCCCATGAATGAAGACTCGTGCATGAAGACACAGGCATGAAGACATGCAGACATGAAGACATTTGCATGAAGACATGAGGACCCTGAGTAAGGGGTGACTCTGACTTATATATCATTTTAACCCTTCTCTTACACTCACGGCACCGAGCCGTCTAGCAAAAGTCCTTTTGAAGCTCTTTGAAGCTGATTTTGGACTTGCAAAATATCACACTTAAAAAACAAACAGTTCCTGGTTCCTGCCTCCAACATAAACAATTAGGCACTTTAGCCTTTGATCACCAGGCTATGTAAATTCTAGCAAGATGTTCTGCTTGCCTATTACCATAACAGAGGGAGTTTGCAGTTTTCACAATAGATTCAAAATCCCATATAAACTGTAAATAACTTCATAACTTCAGTTCAGTAATACTTACTGGCACACACATTATATAGAGAAAGAGAAATATGAAGAAAGGGTAATAACAAGAGCCATTCTATGCACATTTAACAATCTTATAATTCTAAAATTACTACCGTAATTTTTGTTATAGTTTTCTATTACGTAGCTTCTGTCTGTGTAGAGTTTGTCTACTTGGAGATTCTAGAATACTGAAAAACACGTCTTAACCTTATAACTTAATTTAACACTTTAGGAACATTTATAAACTATTTCTCATCTACTTCCCCCACAGCTGAGGGAGAGACGTGGCCCGGCCACGAGAGGACCGGCAGCCGGGCCTGGCCAGAGGTCGGGCCTGACTTGCTGCGCTGGCCGGCCGGGCCCCCCCCCAGCCTCCGGGCCCAGGACACCTGTGTGGCTGTACCCCCTGTCGATGGCCCTGTCGATGGCCCTGGTCCTCAATCATTGACCATCCTGACCTCTCCTACCCCGACCCGGCTACCTCGACCTATCTACACTCAAGACGCTCCCTTGCGGCTGTGAGTTGGCATTTATCAAATCCCTACCTCGGCCTTGCGGTCACGCCTTGTTTCTGGTGAGCACATCATTACAGTATACTCAGCCCACAAACATGGTACAAACCGCTGAGGTGGGGAGAGTCTTGAGCATGCACACCAGCATGTTCTCGAAGATTGAGAAATATTTAGAGCAGAACGACTGACGCATGGACTAATTACAAGAGAATCTCCTGTCTCTCACAGTCCGGGCGCAAGCCCCTCCTCCTGCTTCTGTCCCTTCGGGTCCTGCTGCCACCACGTCTACTCTTATGCCTATGACCCTGACATCCGAACCTCGACTTCCGACACCCAATCGTTAAGCAGGGGATCCCCACGGATGCAGAGGGTTTCTTAATCAATGCTTTAAAAAAAAAAAAAAAATACAAACCGGCGCCTAAAATTGTCCAAAGATAGTCTATTGGGGATCCAATTGGACCGGGACACACAGATCCACTTCCAGTCTTGTGTTCCAAAGTTGTAACCATGACCAGATGTGACGTGATATGTGGAATCAAGCAGAAAAATAAACCATAGTGCAAACTGCTACCCAGAGGGACATACAGTACAAACACTAAACAAACAACAGATAAAACATAGTGCAAACTGCTACTATTAGGGACATGACAGTACAAACACTAAACAAACAACAGATAAAACATAGTGCAAACTGCTACTATTAGGGACATACAGTATGTGACGGGAGCTTTGTGACAGGCTATTAATAATACACAAAAATATATATAATATATATATATAACTGGGTTGAACTGGGACAAGACTTAGATATGATAAAATATAATTTATTCCTCGATAAAGGTGAACACAACAGATTATACAAATAACAGGCAAAATATAGACACTTACTTAAAGATTATGACAAGAACGCCATCAGGATACAGGATGGGCCACTTCTTCCATATTTCAGTTGGCATCACAGCAATACATGCAGCCCATGAATGAAGACGCTAAGATTACATAGGTGTATTCGTGGACCAAGCCCCAACTAATGATTCTAAAACCTTGATATCTAACAGATCCTAGTAGCCAGATATTAATATCTCCTCTTAATTTTAATATTACTACACGGTATTTGGTCTCATTGGGAGCGTCATGTGTGACGGAATGTATTAATATGACTCGCGTGCCAGTAAGTATACTGAACTGAAGTTATGAAGTTATTTACAGTTTATATGGATTTTGAATCATTGTGAAAACTGCAAACTCCTCTGTTATGGTATAGGCAAGCAGGACACTCTGCTAGAAATTACATAGCCTGGTGATCAAAGGCAAAGTGCCTAATTGTTTATGTTGGAGCAGGAACCAACCTGTTTTGGTTTATAAGTGTGATATTTTGCAAGTCCAAATCACTTCAAAGAGCTTCAAAAGGACTTTTGCTAGACGGCTCGGTGCCGTGATGTAGAGAGGGTTAAATGATATTAAGTCAGAGTCACCCCTACTCAGGGTCCTCATGTCTTCATGCAAATGTCTTAATGTCTGCATGTCTTCATGCCTGGTGTCTCATGCACAGTCTTCATTCATGGGCTGCTGTATTGCTGTGATCCCACTGAAATATGGAAGAAGTGGCCCATCCTGTACCTGATGGCGTTCTTGTCATAATCTTTAAGTAAGTGTCTATATTTTGCCTGTTATTTGTATAATCTGTTTGTTCACCTTTATCGAGGAATAAATTATATTTAATCTATCAAGTCTGTCCCAGTTCAACCCAGTTATATATATATTATCTATATTTTTGTGTATTATTATAGCCTGTCACAAAGCTCCCGTCACATACTGTATGTCCCTAAAAAAAGCA
>CM071567.1:187084246-187213903 GCA_036426205.1 Ascaphus truei
TTAGCACGTTCAGCCAAGGACATCTCATAATATTCTTATATTTAATAGCGTCACTCATTCTGTAGCCCCACTCCTAAATCAGAGGCGTTCGTGACAGTCTACTACATGGCAGGATACTATGGTTTGTAAGTGTGAGTTATAACGCTCACAATCCACTCCAGCTTCCTGCAAACAGGTATTAACATACTGTACACTAAAACCCCTTCTGCTTTTCACATTCAACTTCAATCAAGCCTTTTGAAGTCCAGATTTTCTGAAAAGACACAATACAGTTGTATTTTCTTAAACTGCAGCTTATTAACCCCTTAAGCCCCAGTGTGTGTGGTGCAGACACTGGCATAACAATAAAACATGGGAACACGGGAATATACATTTTCATGTTATAACAAGGGTTAAATCACATTTCTGGACCTCAGCCCAGTTAACCCCTGGCTTCCCAGGTGAGGGTAGAGGGTGGCCAATTGGGGTGTAACCCCTTTAATCCTCGGCCAAATCCTCACGACCGTCACACAGTACAAACACTAAACAAACAACAAAGACAGATACAGGCAAGACTGACTAAATGGAAGAGCTAATTTTAATACAACAGATAATTTAAAATACAGTTGAGAACACAACAGCAAGCAGCTGGTCCGGTTATTCTAAAACCAAAATCCTACTCATGACAAGTCAGGAGTAAATGCGCGGTGGATTATGGACATGAGAATGCAGCAGCTTGTCCACCAATAGCGTCGGGCTGATTTGGAAGCAGCTTCGGCGCTGCAACACCTCCTAGTTCGATCGTCCGTCGCTGGGGGTGTGCTTGGGGGCAGATCCTTCTCTCACTGCTACAAACCGGATGCGATTGGCACACAGCCTGCAAGTGTTCAGGGAGTAAAATCCAACGCGTTTCGTGCGCATGCGCACTTCATCAGGGAATGTATGAGTAGTGGCAGACAGCATTTATATTCAATTGGAATGGCTGTGATTGGAGGACACTCAGCCATACATAGCTGTCAGCCAGACACTGACTAATCAAATTCTTGCCAACAGAACTATATATTGAAAACAGCCTTACACAAAAACTAACCAAAGACTTACATAAAAACATTTAACATTAAAAACATATATATAAAAAAATATATAAAAAAGGGGAACAAGATATTAATATCAAAACACTTTAGTGTCAATGTAATTCACCTTGATATTATTGTTACCCATTTCACAAAAATCAACTGAATTTATATTTGATTGCCTTAGAAAATACTCCAATGAGAATGGTAGAGAACAAGCAGCATAGTACTATTATTTGAAAATACCAACATTTAAAAAATCATTATCTTTAATAAAAACAATCAATTTGAAAAATGTATTTTAAAAACACACCCAACTCAAAGTCAATATTCAAACCGTTTGGAGAGAGGGTTTTCAACTCATGGATCCAGTAGGCTTCACGCCTACTGATCTGATTGAGTTGGTCCCCCCCTCTCCAACTGGCTGATACCACCTCAATTGCCTGACATGTTAATCCTTGTGGGTTCTGATTGTGGTGGGTATAAAAATGATGAGATACGCTGTATGTTACCAATCCTTTTTTTATATTATATATTGTTCGTAAATCCTCCTTTAGAAACCCCTCCCTGTCCGGCCAACATATTGAAGGCCACAAGGGCACTAAAGAAGATATATAATATAAGTGGAATGACAATTTATAAAAGACTTAATATGATACATTTTTGACGTAACATTAGATCTAAATGATTAGGTATTTTTACTAAATGAACATGCTGTGCATGTTGTACATATAGAAAAAACCTTTTGTGGAGTTGATTAGTTTTGATCCAGAGTGATCTAATGGACAACTAGGAGCCAGTCTCGATTTAATATTCGGAGCCTTGGTAAAAATTATATTTGGTTTGACAGGGAGGTGTTGTTTGAGTGTGTTATCACATAAAAGTATTGGCCAATGTTTATTTATAATACTACGTATTTTCTGTGCCATTTCGTTATATTGTGTTATGAAAGACACTCCATAGTTAGACTTTCTCTGTAACTGTGGATCTTCCCTTTTATATTTTAAAAGGGTGTTTCTCTCTAATTTTTCCACTTGTAAGAAGGCATCTTTTAAGAGGCTTACTGGATACTTATTATTAATAAATTTTTGTTTAAGCTTGTCCGCCTGGGCCTCAAATTCCTCCTGACTGGAGCAGTTGCGCTTCAGGCGGACCAGCTGTCCCTTAGGTATATTGCGTATCCAGCTTGAATAATCAATGCTTTATTCAGTTCGAAATGATGATTTCTCGTTTTCCTTCTCAAAGATCCAAGGTGGCGTATATCATTTCGCTACTCACCGATGACGCACTGGCCTGGGCTTCCCCCATCTGGGAGCAAAGATCGGATCTTACTCAGGACATAGGACTATTCGCCCGGGAATTCTGCAAAGTCTTTGACACACCTGGTTGCAAGGTAACTGCTGCTTCCTCTCTTTTCCACATTTCCCAGGGAAACCGTCCTGTCGCTAGATACGCTCTTGTGTTTCGTACCATCGCTGCCGAGACTGGATGGAATAACGCATCGTTATCAGCTGCCTTCTGGCAAGGCATTTCTGAGACATTAAAAGATGAACTCGCTGCACATGAACGTCCTACCGATCTTGCTGATAGCTATCTGCATCCGCGTTGATCAACGATTACAGGAAAGGAGGTCGAAAGATTCCGCCATTGCCTGCTCACTCCGAGAGAGGGAATATGTGTCACTCCGAGAATGTTTTCTCCCCCGGTGAGCACACCGGAAACTTTTCACCCCCATATCCCTGAACCCATGCAACTAGGTGGTAATAAGGTTTCTGCCACAGAGTAACAACACCGACGCAACGCCGGACTCTGTCTGTACTGTGGCAATCCCGGTCATCTGGTACTTCATTGTTCACACAAGTCGGGAAACACCAGCTCCCAATGAGGTCGATGGGAATCACATTGGGAACACTTTCTTTATCCCCTATCACAGTATTACCCCCTACCAGGATTTTGCTTCCTGTTACGCTCAATGGCGAGGGCTTCCACATTTCTGCACTGGCCTTTGTGGATTCCGGGTCGGGAGGTTATTTTGTCAAACAAAGTTTCGCCGAAAGGAATAAGATCCCCCTCGTTTGCAAGAGATGCCCGGTGGGATTGGAAGCCATTGATGGCCGACCTCTGCAACCAGCATTTATCTCCCTACAGACCATCCTCCTTCGTCTTCATAGTGTTGAGGATCATACAGAGGAGATCCAGTTGGATGCCATCCACACCCCTTCGGTGGACGTGGTTCTTGGCTGCAACGTCACAATCCACGCATCGATTGGTTTGGCAAGGACCCTGTCCTGTGGAGCACCCTCTGCGACAAGAACTGTACCGTATCCTCCAAAAGTATCTGTGGGATCTACTAATAAAGAAGTAAAGGTAAAATTGCTTGAAGTCTACGCCGAATTTCGCTACGATGAGGTCTTACCCCCACATTGTCCGTTCTATTGTCCAATTGATTTGCTTCCTGGCTCTGTACCTCCCAGGGGAACTTCTTATCCAATTTCTCTCCCCGAACTAAAGCTATGAAGGAGTATAACCATGAAAATTTACAAAGGGGTTTTATTCGTAAATCTTCTTCTCTAGTCGATGTAGGTTTCTTTTTTTTGAAGAAAAAAGACGAATCACTACGACCCTGTATTGACTACAGTGGTCTTAACAAGATCACCATTAAAAAACACTATCCGTTACCATTGATTCCAGAACTATTCGATCGCCTCCAAGGAGACAACATCTTTACTAAATTGGATCTTCGTGGGGCCTACAATTTGGTAAGGATTCGCCAAGGCGACGAATGGAAAACGGCTTTCAATACCGGTGATGGCCACTATGAATACCTCTCACCTGCCGTCTTCCAAGACTTTGTGAATGAGATGTTCAGAGATCTGCTCAATCAATTTGTGGTCATTTATCTGGATGACATAATGATCTTTTCTAAATCCTCACAGGAACATGTCAGCCATGTTAAACAGGTACTTCTACGCCTACGGGAAACCATTTGTTTGCCAAGCTGGAAAAGTGTCACTTCCATCAAACTTCCACAGCCTTCCTGGGATATATAATTTCTAACACAGGTCTCACCATGGATTCAGCTAAGGTAAAGGCGGTTCTGGATTGGCCTCGTCCCACTACCCTCAAGGCTGTACAGTGCTTCCTGGGGTTTGCGAAGTATTACCGCAGGTTTATTAAAAATGTCTCCTCAGCAGTTGCCCCCATCACAGCTCTAACTAAGAAAGGTGTGGATCACGCCTCTTGGTCGCCGGCAGCTAATCAAACTTTTGATCATCTGAAGACCGCCTTTGTTTCTGCAACCATCCTTATCCATCCAGATACCAAGCTACCGTTCACCTTGGAAGTAGATGCGTTGGACGTCGGAGCTGGTGCTATTCTCTCTCAGAGGAAGAACCCTCAAGCCAGACTCCATCCCTGTGCTTTTTTTTTTTCGAAAAAAAATTCTCCAGCAGAACAAAATTATGACGTCGGTAACCGGGAACTCCTAGCAATCAAATTAGCTCTGGAGGAATGGAGAAATCTGTTGGAAGGTACGAAGAACCCCATCACTATTCTCACCGACCACAAGAATTTGCTCTATATCGAGGGTGCTCGACGCTTAGGGGCTCGTCAAGCCAGGTGGTCACTTTTCTTTTCGATTCAATTCTATTATCTCTTTTTTTCCAGGTTCTAAAAATACCAAGGCCGATGCTCTCTCATGCCAGTTCCTGATAGACGACAAGCCGAGGATCAGCAGAAACCTATTCTTCCCTCCAAATATATTCTTTCTGCCAACACGTTTGATGCTTTAAAAGACATTGTCCAAAAGCAATCTCACATTCCGGAGAATCTCGTAGTTCCTGATGGCCGATTGTTTAGCCCACCACCTCATCGGAAGAAGGTTCTTGAATGGGGTCACTCTTCTAAACTCTCAGGACATCCAGGTACTGGGACCAGGTACAGGGACCACTGATTTCGTGGAGCGGACCTTTTGGTGGCCCGGTATGCAAAAGGACATCAAAGAATTTGTTGCTGCGTGCCCGACATGTGGTCAGAATAAGACTCCCCGGAATAAACCACCAGAACTCCTTTGACCACTTCCCATCCCGGACCGTCCATGGACACACTTGTCCATGGACTTCATAGTCAAACTGCCAGTATCTAAAGGGATGAACAACATCTTAGTTGTGGTAGATCGCCTTTCTAAGCAGTCTCATTTTATTCCATTAAAAGGCCTCCCCAACTCTCCCAAATTGGCAGACATCTTTATCAAAGAAACCATTGGTCGTACTCTCCGATAAAGGGTCACAGTTCATATCCAAGTTCTGGTGCTCCTTCTGCCAGCAACTAGGAATAGCGCTACATTTTTCTTCAGGGTATCATACCCAAACCAACCAGACCGAGCAAACCAATCAGTCCCTGGAGCAATATATCCGGTGTTTCATTTCTGATACTCAAGATGACTGGTCTGAGCTCCTTCCCTGGGCCGAGGTCGCACATAATAATTTGCGCAACTAATCCACCACAGAGTCGCCCTTCTTCATTAATTATGGATTTCACCCATTACTTCTACCCATCTCCACTTCCACTTCCAGGGTACCAGCTGTAGATGACAAAATCAATAGTCTTCAAAGGCTGTGGAGAAAGATTCAAGAGAACCCCAAGACAGCAACAACCAGACAAAAAGAGCAGGCAGATCGTCACTGAAGAAGGATCCAATAGTTTAAACCAGGAGATAAGGTGTGGTTGTCATCTAAAAACATCAAACTCAAGGTCTCTACGCTGAAAATGGCACCTAGATTTAAAGAACCATTCACTATTACGGAGAAAGTCAACCCGGTCGCTATGTCTCCCACGTCTATGAGAATTCCTTCTGTATTTCACGTCTCCCTCCTGAAGCCGGTTACCCTTAACTCTCATTCTTCCAACTCATCTTCGCCACATCTTCCTTGCCTCGTACAAGGCCAACAGGAGTACGGGGTACAATCTATCCTGGATTCCAGGTCCTCCAGAGGATCAACCCAGTACATGTGCACTGGAAAGGCTTCGGACCCGAACAAAGGTCTTGGATTCCTCATCATTGTCTCCATGCACCCAGACTCCTCCATCTCTTCCTTCAGAGATACTCTGAAAAGCCTGGAGGTCGCTCCTGAAGGGGGGGGAGGGGTACTGTAAAGATCGGGACTCCTGCCTCTTCTGCCTCCTGCAGCGCATCTCGCGGACCAGCGAATGCAAGCGTTCCTTCAAGGGGCACGCGCAGACCGCACTCTGCACTAAATGCCGTTCCCGCTGGTCCTGCCTCCAGGCTTCACTCGTGCAGTGACGTCATCGCCGCGCAGCACGCACCCGCTATGCGCGGCACACGCGCACAGAAGCTTCCTCGCTCCGCTGTTTAAAGGGATACACCTGTGCTGTCTCCCTCAGCCAACCACAGTCAGGCATACTCCTGAGTATGCTCCCTGCTCATTGGACTGTTCTGCCTTATATGCTCAGCCTGCCCTCTGGCACATTTGCTAAGCATAACCTTGTTTATGTGCGCTGTGTTCACTGCAGTTCTGCTTCCTGTCTGAGCCTTGCCTGTCTTGTCCTGTGTTGGCTTACCAATGACGATCCATACTTCTCCGCTCCTGACCCCGGCTTACCCACGATGTTCCGCACCTCGCCAATCCCGACCTTGGCAAAAGTGCCTGCAATGGTCCGTAGCTCTCCAATCCAGACCTCGGCATGTATCACCGACCATCCTGACCTCTCCTACCCCGGCCCGGCTACCTCAACCTATCTACACTCCAGATGTGCCCTCGCGGCTGTGGGTTGGCGTTGTTCAAATCCCCACCTGGGGTGAGCGCATCGTTACACACACATGTTGCCGCCAGGAGAACTCACCACGGACAACACAATCTTTAAATGCCCTGCGCTGCTCAGAGGACATTTAAAGATGTCCCGAGTGCCCGCCGCTGTCCTCAGAGATTGCGAGCGATGAGCTGTCCCGGTGGCGATGTGTGGTGGCAGAGCACGGGGGCAGTTTGATCGAGCCCAAATGTCCCAGGCTAGGGGGCTTTGAAACATTGCTTTGCTATTTAGTCCAGTGTGTTTCTGTTTTTCTACACTCTTTGGTATTCCATTTTTTAATGATTTGACTTTTTGTACATTAAAGTAGCTGTTTTTTGCTGAAATTGCTAGGAGCACGTGAGTTTTTTTTCATTTATTGATATATTGAGAGCTGATCCTATATGGTGTAACATATTTTATCCATTACATTGCATACTGCTTAATCGATAAATATTTCAACACTGTGCAATCAAGGCAGAAATGTTCTCAAAGCTATTTCAAATTATCGTACTGTAAAGGCATTTTTAAAAAGCACTTGTTTCAATGACACCCTTGAAATAGAAACCTATTGATGATACTTAGAGGGTAATTCAGTATGATTCAAAGACGCAAATTGTGGTGCGATTGGCTCCTTCAGATCATATTAAATTACTCCCTTAGTGTAACCAAGATACTCAATTTACAGTAGCAATAATAATCAAAGTGATGATAATGCTTAACAGACTCTCAACATAATGATTCTGATCAGACTTCAAGTAATGACGACACTCAATACTGGAGAGCTTGTAATGAAGTCAAACATTCACTTTTTTTTATGTTTATCCTCTCAAACATAAATAATTAAATTGGACAAAATTAGGTCAATCCTTGATGGAAAAGGATTTAGGAGTGCTTGTAGAATGCAGGCTTGGCAATAGTGCTCAATGTCAGACAGTAGCTGCAAAGGCAAATAAAATGCATTAAACGGGTTGTGGATGGTAGGGAAGAAAGCATCCTTTTGCCACTGTTTAAAACATTAGTAAGACTATACCTTGAATATGGAGTACAGTCTTGGGCACCACTCCATACAAGACATTATGGAACTAGAAAAAGTACAAAGAAGAGCTACCACCAGATTAATAAAGGGAATGGGAAATATGACTATGCTACGGCCCCAGTACTCACTGTTGCACATGTGCCTGGCAGGGTGGTGGCTCATGCACGTGTGAAAGCCGCGATCTGTGGTCTCACCACACAATGAATCTCTCCGATGGGATGTGCATCGAGGGGGTGTGGCCAGGACGTAACATCCTCTTCTGCATTCTGATTGCCTGCTATTTCCTTCTCTATGATTGGCTTGAGAAACTCTGCCCTATCATTGGTTGTCACGGACCCAGGTGATGCTGTCGCTAGTTGTAAACATAATTTTCTTTTCTTCTGAAAATCTCGTCGTGCAACATGGCGGCAAATAGCGCAAAGGCAGCTAGTGAGCCCAGCCCCATTGAGTGGCAGTTCTTTTTTTCTGTAGCGCACGCCATAGTGCGCGCTGCAGCAGGCACTGGGGACCTAGCCTTATGAGGAAAGACAAGCTAAATTAGATTTGTTTACATTAGAAAAGAGGTGTGTAAGAGGGGATATGATAACTATATACAAATATATTAGGGATCAATACAAGGAGCTTTCAAAATAACTATTCATCCCAAGGGCAGTACAAATGACTCAGGGCCATCCCTTAAGATTGGAGGAAAGGAAATTTCACCAGCAACAAAGGAAAGGGTTCTTTACAGCAATGGCAGTTAAAATGTGGTATTCATTACCCATGGACACCACAGGTCAGATACAGTAGATATCTTTAAGAAAAGGTTAGACATGTATCTACTGTATATAACTATGTAAGTAATCATAGCTAGCAACACACTCAACTCAAGTCAAATTATTTAGCAGTTCTAAGGATGTTCCTGGTGCTCTCTCATGGTTCATCTTCTACCTTCTAGAAGTTCCTTCAGTGTTTTCCTCATTGACATCTCCCCTCCTCTATTTCCACTAGCAGTCAGGGTCTCACATTGCTACATTGTAGGACCTGCTCTTTTACGGTCTACACTGGTTCCATTTTCATTATAACCTCTCTATTCTGATGATTCCCAAATCCACCCATCATCTCTTTACCTTACTCGCTCAATCAAACCATGTCACCAACTCACTTTTGGTTAATTTCCTCTTCAATGTCTAACCAGCATCTCAAACTTAACATATCCAGAACTGAACTTATTATTTGCACACGTTTCCAACTCCACTTTTATACCAGAGTTCTTACTTTTACTAAAATATGGTAATCTATCCAGTGGTATTTAGTATCTTCGACTCATTCCTAAGAATTTCTTCAGCACTAAATGAACAAATCTGATATTTAGACATGTGGCTTCTTCAGACTTGCATGTGCTCAATCTAGTCATCTCCCATGTGAAAACTAACACATTGAGTGAGTTGGAGAACTCTGTGGTAGCAGTCTAAACAAGCCAGCACAATCACAAGAAAATGTACTGTACTGTATATTAAAATACCTGGAAGATTGGGAGTGACCCCTCCCCCCTTTCCCTAGTGCCCTGTATCTAGCAGAATGGGTCCCTTTCTTTTGCTAAAGACACAAAAGCTGTACTAAAAATATACTGTCTGAAAAAACAAAAGAGCTCACCCAACTGACAATAACATCTTATCTACCTGTCCTGCAGGAATCAAAGGCTGTCATTTTGTTAGCATTTTGAAATTAAGGAGTGATCCGTTCAAGAGGTAAGAGAGGAAGAATACTAAGAAAAAATAAGACCCTCCTGCTATATTTTCCTCTTAAATATATTCATTTATAGATAAGATTATATGTGGTTCTTGGAGTATTGAAGCCCAACAGGACACAAACAGGAAATAAAACTCCTCCAAGCAAATATATTATTATAATTTATATCAGCGTGTTAATTATTTTTATTTTTTACACTCGATAGTTGTAATATCCCACATTACAGACAAGGCAGTACCTGGTAGAATCATGCAGAAGGAATATTAATCCTACTGTGAAGTGTGATGGAACAACATCCCATGGCTGTACCAATGTACCATGTGTATTTCCTTAAGCGTACTCAGTTATTGTGTATGGAAGAAGTTACATCCTAACTAAAGCAAAATCTATACAGGTAAATTTTCTTTCTAAAACAGTAAATAAAGCTTTGAAAAAAAATGGCACAAATGTGTGACCTAGAGAAGAGTTTTCTTTAACCTTTATATGTACAAAGTCTATGGTCCTTATTCTTTAGGTCGCCGGTATCGGGATATCGCATCGTTTCGGCGTTAACTCCCATTGACAGGCGCTGGATGCATGGGCCCCTATGTCCGTGAGTGGTAATAGAATTTTCAGACAATCTTTATAGTTATTTTACGCAATTGCATTCCCCATTTCAATTTTGCAGCTGTTAATATGCTCTATTATTTTACTTTGCAGCAGTTTACCATTTCCTAGTGCATCAGACTGTAACCTAAAATTAAATATTTCATGAATTACTTTAACTTTTATTTACATCAAATATCCATTCTACAGATCGAGGATTGTGACGTTTTGGTGATCAGTCTCACCTGTGAGACTCAGGAACCTCTGCTCTTTCTGTTTCCTGGTTCAGCTCACATGTGAGCTCAGGAAGAATCTCTCTTCCTGTCTCAAAGGCAGGCTTTTCTAACAAATCTCTAATCAGCTAGGTGAAGTTGGTTAACTGCTGGATTTAATTAACCAACACACTGCTGGATTAGCGGCATATTCTGAACAGGGATAAGTTCCCTGTTACATACCTCCCCTGTTTGTGGGAAGCTCGTGCTTGCTACGGCCAAAGCACATTCTTCCACTCTCATTCGAGATCTTTCTGTGACTTAAATGAGAGTGGATGGAGGAAGAGAACCCTCAGCCCGCTGGGATTGGAGCCCTTTCTCCAGTTTATTTGTGTCTCCTCCCGAAGGTACTTGAGCTCAGCACTCCTCAGTCGCTCGAGGAGGACTTTTCCCAAGTATCGTTTTCTTTCTGAGTGTGTGGTCATGAGATTCCCCTTGCATCGGGCGCTCTTCTTTTTGTAGATAAACTGTATGACGACAGTTGCAGAGTGGTTAAGAATAGCACTTTGAGTTTTCCGCTCTTGAAGCTGTCTTTCTGCACTTTCTCCACTCAACGGAGTTGCCAGTTCAGCTTCTTTGGGATTGAGTTGCAATTCCACCTCCATTTCCCGAGAACATCCTATCTTCTCAGCTTCACCAGCTAAGGATTTTTCTGGGTTTGATTCAACACGTATACCTTTTTGTGTTGCCTGTTGGTCAGCTGAAGGTTTTGCTATGGGTTTCTTAGGTGGTTTAGACTTTGCAAACCCTGTTTTTCAGATAAGCGGTGTTCCCAGCTCTCACTGTACCCTTTTTTCTATGGGTTTTTGTGGCTGTGGGATACTGATACTTGGTCAGGGTCAATACTTGTCCTTGTAGTACTGTAATCTCATCAGCAAGAGATCCCTGGTTTTTGAGGGCATCTTGCAAATCTCTTATCAGGGAATTTATTTACACACTTTGCTTTCTCTGAGTCTGTATCAGTGCCTCCTTCATATTCTGGAGTTCTGTGATTTTTGTCGTCAAGGTTGCTGCTGCGTCTGTTTTCTCCTTGGCATACTGACTTAAGGGGATGGAGCAGCCTCTCTGCCTCCCCAGCTCTTGCTCCAGTTTCTGGGCCTTCACTCGCTCCCTCTCATATAGAGTCACCTGATCTCTAAGCTCCACCTTCAGTGAGGCTCTGATGACATGCAGCGTGGCCTTTAGCTCCTCATACTGCTCTGTGGGGACGCACTGAGTATTCAGACGTTCCTGCAGCGCTTGTACCTCTTTAGCAGCCTGCAGATTTTCTTCCTGCAGAGTTCGCTGCTTCTCCTCGGCATTCTGGATGTGTGTATGCAGACCTTGTAGTTGGTTCTGCAGTCGGTGCTCTGTTTCAATCTTTTCGCCTTCCAGAAGTCTCTTTATTTTTTTTAGCTCGTGTAGCTTTTCATTCTTTCCATTGACGTGGTCTGTCAACTCAGAATTTTCTTTTTTTAGTCTTAAATTTTCTCTTTTTTCAGTCTCTGTAATATTCAGGGCCTCCTTGTAGTCCGCCTTCCATTTTCACACCTTTGCTTGGAGACTGACTGTCTCCTGGCGTGAGATTTCCATCTCTAGGTTGAGGGTCTGAAGCTCCTTCTGAGAGACTTTGAGATCTATATTAAGATTGACAATAGTTTTTTTTAGAATTGTCCAGCTCCTCAGTGAGACTGTGAAGTTCCTTTTTGGAGACTTCCAGTTTTGTGCGGCAGCTGCCGATCTCGTGGTGTGAGGCATCCAGTGCTGTGCGGAGAGTATGAACCTCCTGCTGGGATACGTCCACCTCTGTCCGGACACTGTTGACCCTTTGTTGTGAGGCATTCAGTTCTAGGCGAAGACTGTGAACCTCTTGCAGAAAGACTGTAATCTCCTTCAGTGCCTCCTCATACTTCTGCTTCAGCTTAGCCATTATTTTATCGGATTGGCTCTGCTTTTCCACCATGGTGGCATTAGTAGCGCTTGCAGTATCTAGCTCAGTCTTGAGATCCTCCAATTCTGTCCTGGCCAAAGAGTAAATTGTGAGCACATTCTTCTGTAGTTCCACGTTATTTTTCTGTAGCTCTACGTAAACATCTTCTTCAGTTTCAATTGTTCAAGGAGCAGATCACAGTCACGCCTGGCAATTTTCAGGGCTTGTCAAGGGATTGTCACCTATTGGTTCCGGCTCTGCTTCTCTGGTATGGTTGGTTGAGGGTTCCTCCCTGTTGGGACCGGCCAGACACTTCTTTGGGTTACACGACTTCTGCTTTGGGACCCCTGGATCTTCTGTCATCCGCGTGACGAATCCTCCATTTCTCTAGGCTGCAGGGCATCTCGGACCCCCTTTTTCTCTGCGGGATCTGCGGCCATGTCTATTACTTCTATGGTCAGGGAAGAACCGTTTTTATTTTTCTTTGGTAAGTTTTACAATATTAGCAGTACTGTGCATGCATTCACTCTCATCGTCTGAATAAGGCCTGAAAGGACACTGCTCCGTGTGGTGGAGTTCTTTACACCAGGAACACATTTTCTTCCTCATTTTTGCAGAGTCTGTATTTGACTTCAGCTGGACGGCCATTTTAAATTCCCACTGTTTTTTGTTTCTCCATACAGGTGTATTCTTCACCTTGACCTATTGGGACACCATTTCTTTAAATGCAATGCTTGCTAGCTTCCCATTTCCTTGCTTCAGCAGAGTCATTAGGCTCACACCATTTTTTTAAATTATTATTTTTAAAGAAAACAATAAACAAAGCCTAGCTCCTCTGGAGCGCCTTGAACCCTGACTACTGCTGGAAGAGAAAGCCCCTTTATCAACAACCATATTACACATCATTGTGATAGGCAAGTAAGGTTTTCCTGCTTCAGCACAGTCTCCCTCTCTCTCCTCTTGGGGTCGGGGAAAAGAGTCCATCTGTGGTTCTGTGGCTTTGTTCAGTACAGTGTAGCCCTTTAATTCTGGTCTCTGTTGCAGGTGAATCTTTGTTTTTGTTGCTCAGGCTGTTTGAAAGACTGCATGCGGGCAAAAAGCACAATTTTTTTTTACAGGCAATCTCCGGGGCCCCTTTTAACTTCAAGGACCACCTCTGATCTCAACTTCTGACACCATATGTTAGAGGACATGCACAGTGGAGACTGTTTTAAGGTGAAATTAAAATAAGGCTTTATTGTGCCTGTCGCTTTAAACACAGCAAACATATGAAAAATAGTGAGCCAAACAAAACCTGCTCCACTTTGACGTATATGTATATTTATATAGTACAGCCCTCTTTAACTGGGTGGCTACCCAAGCTATTCATCAGCCCAAGTCATATAGATATATTTATATATACAGATATAGCTAACAGTCCAATTAGAAAGTCTTATCTGTTTGCTGGGTTGCTGCCTTTTCTCCGGATATATCAGCATCCAGGTTTAGAAGTCTTATTTGTCAGATGGGTTGTATCTTGCAAGCTCCAGACATCTCTGTGTTCCCTCGGTCAGTCTCACCTGTGAGACTCAGGAACCTCTGCTCTGTCTGTTTCCTGGTTCATCTCACGTGTGAGCTCAGGAAGAATTTCTCTTCCTGTCTCAAAAGCAGGCTTTTCTAACAAACCTCTAATCAGCCAGGTGAAGTTGGTTAACTGCTGGATCCAATTAAGCAACACACTGCAGATTAGTGGCATATTCTGGACAGGGATAAGTTCCCTGTTACAAGGATCTTCTCACTAACACCTGGCAATAATGTGGTGCTTTTCATGTACAATAAAAAAAATATAGACACCTCTTTAACACTTTGATTCTGAGGGGATGTCATGTTAATGCCTATAACTTATTCAGTTGTGTTAACAATAGAGCAACCAAGGGGTTAACTTTAATTTAAAAAATATATTTTTTTCTGTCTCCTTTGAGGTCACTTGGGATAAGCTCGTCTTTGCATTAATGGGCCAATAAAACAATTTAAAAAACAATACGTTTATAATAGTAGTGACTTGTGAAAGTGTACCAGAGATTTGACATGATCTCTAGGTTATCTTCAAGGGCATCGTGTAAATTCCTGAGACTGGTCTGGTTAGCAGACAATGGCACTCTCCATTTCCTTACAGATTTCAAAATGTATGATGATTAAAATCTGAAATAATTCAGAAGGATAAAAAATATATAGATTTGTGGCGGGTAAAATTAGGCCGATGCAACAATATCAAATTGTACAGGTTGACTGTTTTACATATTTCCGATATTTATTTCTCCACAAAGATTAAAATTAGCCCTGTTAAGACAGATGTCCCGGCGTTAAAAAGAATAGAAATGCAATGTTAAGGGTAGCATTATTCTAGGGATAACAGGGAGAGAGTTATAGGGTATTTTATATGAAATCATTTTCACACAGCCTTACAGTACCTAAATCTGTCTCAGCATCTCCCCTGCTGAAATCCCTCTTCTGGCTTCGGATAAAAACATGAAACATTAATGAATGGGAAATAAGACACAAACAAAAGATTGGCCTGTCACTGTGACAGGAGCAACGTTATGAGGATAAAAGCAATGTATTTTGGTAGCAAAAGTATAATTCAACAGAGGGTTATTATACCAAATAACATGGGGATTATCATATTTCAATCTCATGACCTCTTGATGAGTCTAATAGATGGTAATGTATTAGGTTTTCTGCTTTTATTATTTTATGAAACCATCAACATTTATATATTGTATGTCTTTGTAACTTTCCTTTTCTGTAAAACAAGCACTGTACACTTTTGTATATTAAATGTAAAATTTAATAAGTACTGTCTGGGCTCTAATTGAACCTTTCGAAGAGAATAACCGCATTTTCTGACACATTTTGCTACATTGAGTTTTTGTGTTCATTACATCTTTTACCAGTAAACGGGAAATCAGGAACTCCTTAGGGTAAGACCTTCAATTATTCTTGGTGGTTGCAGTATAATTGAGGTGTATTGTGACAGTTTGGGGTAGTGTGACAGAGTGAAGTCAACTCCGTTACGCCTGGGAGACATATGTCTGAGTGCTTCATCCAGCACTCATAAGGGTTAACTCAGGTGGAAGTAAGGAAATCAGGAGGCAAGCTGACACCTGTTAGCCAGGAAGGTAGAAAAGGATCTTGTGACTGGCAGTAGCTGGCTCTCTCAGACCAGAGCACATGGTTATGTGCTGTTAGCCAGACAGATACATCAAACTGCTTACTGCAACCAAAGTAAGACTTTTTCATTTGTTTTTCTAACTGCTTAAAAGACTCTTATGGTTTGGTTCTGGTTTAGCCAGCCAGCCTGCTAGCTAGACCTGCTGTGTTAGTCAGTCCTCCCAGTGTGGAGCAGGATTTGTTTGTTTAAAGGGACAGTGTACCCGCATGTTATGTTGCTGTGGAGAAATAAAGCCACTGAACGTTTTCATTTACCCTGAAACTACACGTGTGGACTGTTCCCTGACCTCGGCTACAGGCCGTCCTGCCACAGGGAGTTATTGTTCATTTTTATTGCCCTGCGGGGAGGTGAATCAGCTGGATATGTTGACCCCTTTCACATACACAAGTCACTGGCACACAGGTGTGACATTCGTTACAGGGGTCATCTACAAATGGGAAAGCTAAGCGTTGACGACCCTTCTGGAAGTAAAAGGATTAAAAGATCACCAAATTAGAGTAGTAACAAAGGAAGGAGAGGGAGTAGGTGGTATGATACCTTTTATTGGACCAACAAGTAGTTATGTTCAAGCTTTCTAACTTCTCATGGTACTTCATTGGGTAGAGTAACAGTGTAACCAATTTAATACAATTATAACCAAACATACAAAAATCTAAGCACACTATTGTAAAGAGAAGTAAACAAACAATATATAATACAGTATATATTACATCTGTGTTAAGATCATGTAATTTCTGTAAATCAGTATTGCTGAGGAAGAGAGAGATCTTTCAAAAGCTAGTCCTATAATATCAATTCTTAGTCCAAAAAAAGGTGTCACCTAATACTGAAGTACTCATTTACTCTGCACTAAGATATAATACAAATCTAATTACAAAAATGGGATCCTATTAAATGTCCCAGCTTTAGGCAGAGTCCTGATATTCATACTTTGCGATATTCTCCTTGCTCACATGTCCTGCTGTCTCTTAACACCTCTTCTCTACTGGTCAAAAAAGGAATCTACAGACATAAAAAGCAGAAGCAGAGAAAGGAGGGAGAGAGGAGGATACTGGGCAGTGTAGTATTTAATGAAAAATATAGATACAAACATACACATTTTAAATAACACAATTATGTATCAAAAACCTGAAAATGTAGATCCTATCTGGGTGATTGTAACATACTGCTAGCAGGCCTCCCTGCCTCACAATTTTGTCCATTGCAATCTATCCAAAATGTTGCTGCTAGATTAATTTCACTTTCTCACAAAACAGTCTCTGCTCATCTTCTCCTTAAATCCCTCTCCTGGCTTCCCAACAAGTTTTGGATCACCTACAAAATTCTCCTCCTTACCTTTAAGGCTCTCCACTCATCTGCTCCTCACTACATATCAGCTTTGATCTCTTGTTATGCCCCTGCTCGTCTCCTGCTCTCTACCCATAACTGTCTCCTTTCAACCCCTTACACATCTACTACTATCTCGCCTTAAACCCTTTCCTACTCAGTATTCGCCAAGCACTTTCTCTCCCCACCTTAAAATTGAACCTTAAAACTCACCTTTTAAATGAAGCATCTCAATAGACTGGACACATGGGTACTGTCCCACACCCACAGTCACCCCTACCAAACATTGTGGCTAAAAACGGTGGCTAATCTACTGCACTTATACTCACACCTGTCAGTCTCCCAACATACGTGTACCACTTAGATTGTAAGCTCTCTGCGGGGAGGGATTTCCTTTCCTATTGCCTGATCTTATTTGTTGTACTTGTAGCGCTGTTTCCCCCACCCAATCTCACATAGGACCTCTCTCTGGGAAACTCGTTCTGGTTACATGGCATAGTGTTGTGCAAACCTGCTGGTAACAGGGGGCCCTGAGTCTCCCACATGGTGTTATATGGGAATAACAGGTCAGGCTTCTGGAGTCTTGCCCGAATAGTACCCACAGGTGCAGCGCCTCCATCTCGTACAGCCCCCAGGTGTGTGGGGTGAAGTCTCTGCAGAAGAATCTCTTCCCCCTCCTCCCAATAGACTTCCCTCTCAGGCAGGAGGTATAATAATACACTGGTCCTTTATTGAGTCTCTCTCTCTCTGTATTCAGCACACAGCAGTTGATCTCAGCTTGGAGGGTGTCACCTTCAGGATGTCCCTGGATCCACTCCCAGCCAAAGGGCACAAGGAGCAGTCCTTGCTCTTCCCTTATCCCCTGGTTTCCCTCCGCTCCCCTAAGAGAGGGCCTCAAACTACCAGAGCCCTGACAGCTTGGTTGGGGTAAACCAGCCTCTATCACGATAGAGGCAGACTGCCTAAATACAGGAAGTGCAGTGCATTAAATACAGATCCAGTAGTCACCACCCCTGTACCTCTAATTGGACACAAGGCCTGATGACACTACCTTCTCTGACCTAATGCACTGCAATGAGTGGGGAAAACCCATAATTACTCCTGGCAAACCTACCCTTACTAGGCTTTACTGCCAGGAGGAGAGCAGACCTATAGCCCAAAAACCAATCAGGGCAACATACTATTTATATTATAATTCCCTTTACTGTATTGTCTCTCTTGTAAAGTGCATAGTACAGCCGTGGCGCTATATAAAGTCAGATATAAATACCTTCATTAAGCATTAGAACGATTTGAAGTCTACATATCCAGGGCAGCCAACAGCTTTCTCTGGGCCCATGACTAGAGTCTCCACCAGGGCCCCGGTTGTTGAGTGGGGGAGGGGCGGTGCTGCCTCAGAGGCCTTTCAGATGGTAATATAGTTTCTGAGCCCTACTTTATTCAGACCCTGCCCTTAATCAGTGCCCCAGGCTCTCAGAAGACCGCCTGCTGACCCAGATATGACTCACTCACGTCTTATGACAGAATGCCATAACATGGGTTCTAACATTAGAATTGATTCAGACACTTCTGGGAAACTATCACATTTATGATGCATTTCTTGTTATTATGCAGCATTTTTTATCAGTTCATTAACACAAATAAATTCACAGTGTAGTTTTGAATCAGATCTGGACATTGCGGTCGCGGGCGTCTCGGCGCGACCAAGTCGCGGCGGTGTTTGGTCGCTGAGGGACCCTTCGCCACAGCCGCTGGTCCCTCAGCCGCCGGCCATTTCACCAATAATGTAAGTTAATTTAAGGGGGTTTAGCGGTTGAGGTAGGGGGTTAAAGATAGAGGTTTTAGGGCATGGGGTTGGGTTTTTAAGGTAGGGCATTAGAATAAGGGTTTTAGGATAAGGGAATTTGGGTAAGGGGTTAAAGGTTTTTAAGGTAGGGGTTAGGTTAAGGGGTTTTAGGGTAAGGGTAAAGGTTTTTAGGATAGGGGGTAACGTTAGTATTAGCAGTTAAGATTAGGGTTTTTTAGAGTAAGGGGTAGCGTTAGTATTAGGATTTTTAGGGAAAGGGATCCCTGCAGCGAAGCGAGGGGCAGTTAAAAGCCTGCGGCAATTTGGTCACGACCAAATGTTCCAGACCGTTTTTTAATTGATTGATTAATGATCAATGTAAGTGACTATAAAAGTACAGGGTTACCTATACATATGTGTATACAGACATACCAAAATCCGATTGTAAGCTCATCTGGGCAGGGACTGCGTCTGCAATAATCCTATGTGCTGTGTACTGCTCACTATATATTGTCATTGTGAATCGCTTTGCGTCCCATTGGAAGGCAAGAGCTATATGAATTAAAGTCATGTTTTTTGCAAGCACGCACCTTAATTAGGGACTAATTTGACTATAATCTGATTTACTTGACATTGTTAATTCTCTGTATTCTTGACTTATATTGACTTAAATTGCATTGTTATACTATCGTGACCAGAATATTTGAATTCTTTAGCACTCACCCTAGGTCGTCTACAATTAGGTACCACTGGATTTTTTTGTTTCCATTGTATAGTAACAAACATTCAAACAATGACTGAGGTTACACATCAATTAATGCAACACTTCGAACATGTCGCCCCATTCCTGTTTTGAAATAGGTAGCCCCAAAAAAACTAATTTGTATACACCTAACAATGCACCCACATTATCGTCTATTTACCAGGGTCCTTGGATGTGCGCCTAGACCCTCACTAAACTTCTTCTTAGCCGTAATTTTAAAACATCCACTTTGTGTGTGGTCTGTGTGTGGTGTGCGTGGTATGTGGTGTGTGTGTGGGGTGCAGTGGCGTAGCTACATTTCTCAGGCCCCCCTGCAAAAATTTTGAAAGGACCTCCTGAACAAATAAAACAAAGATAGTTTCCACCGGGGTCCCCATGTGAGCACCCCCCCCCCCCTCTCAGACACCTTGCGCGCACCTCTCACAGTCCCACCTTGTATCTCACACTCCCCTCTCACAATCCCTCAATCTCATCATCCTTACTGACCCCCTCTCTCCCCTGCCCCCACAGCAAGCAGATGCAGAGAGCAGCAGGCGGCACGGAACTTGAGCCCAACTCCAGCACCGGCCGACAGGGCATCCCAGCGCTCTCGCCTGCACCCCCCCCCCCCCTGTGTGTGTGGTGTGTGTGGGTGCACGCTTGCCTATTGGGTCACAGGAATACATTGTGCTTTAAGCTGCCTCCCTCCCCCCCCCCCCATTTCATACATGCATCAATAGAATCCACACAATATTAAGTAATTAACTAAGTTGCCGATCGATCCATTCTCCTGTGATCGATCAGCGAAGATTTGGCTTGGGAGTTCACTAAATAGCTGTCAATGCAGCAGAGGAGGACCAAAGATTCAAAGTTCTGTGGGGAAGATCATGTGATCGGGCAGTCACTAGATACAATCGGTGCGCTGCTAGAGAGAGAGGGCAGGGCTCAAAAAGGGATGTGGCCAGAGCCTGTTTCAGAAGAGGAAGGGGATGTGACTTTGTAAATGGATTTAAAATGTCAGAGTTGTTTTTTTATTTAAAAAATGCTACAAGTATTTTCTCATAGTACAGAACTGATTTATTTTAAAAAGACACATGTAGGATATTCCTTGGTCTGCGGCTTTAAAAAAATTAAAAAAAACACATTACTTGTAAAATGATTTAAAACCAAAAATTAGATGCATTTGTTAGTCAGGTTATACTGCAAAAGGTCAGATAAAAGTAGGTGAAGCCTGACTAAAAGTGCAAGGTATTTTACAAATTAACTTGAAGGTTTATGAATTAACAGTAACTCAATAAATTCATGCATTTTTAAAGTGCACCAAAGTCTTGGTTTTAACTGAGAAATGGCTGACTTATGAATAAATGTTACCTGCTTTTATGTGCGTATGTGCGTGTGTGCATGTACAAGCTGTACGTGTTCGTTTAAAAACAAAATCTGTATTCATAGTCACTCATTTAAGAAATGTGAGATTTTAGCTCATTTGCATTTTTTTGTTTTTTTAAATAGCGCACTGCTATTCTTCAAATGAAAATTGCCCCTGTAATGTGTTTTTTTGCACTTACCCCAGACGAGCAGTTTTCCCAACTGGACAAGAATACTTGACACAAAATGGCTGTGTTTGTGTTAAGACCGCCAGACAAAAAAAAACTGACCCATATCTTGGAAGGGGGGGGGATAAATGGGGGGGCCATGGCCTTTCCGGAGGTTGGTGACCACGGATCAGCTCCGAGAGACACCCCTGTCCAGATAAGATGGAAAAGAAAGACACCTGGGGGTGGATTGCTGCTTTATAAGAGCTGCACATGCTATTTAATCTACATGGAAATCTCATGTTGAGTCATCAAAAGGTATCATCAGCCAATCACCGGGGCAGCCTGTGAGTGAGAGATGAGGAGCGCTTCACTGAGCATCTCTCACTGCTTAAGGCCTCGTCCAGGGTGGGTAGAGGCGCGCTGGCGCTCCAGTGCTGCGCCCTGCTCGCCCGTGCTTTTCTGGCCGGCTAGGTGCGCGCTCGTCTTGGGCGCGGCCGCTATGTCATGGAGCTGGTTCGCTTTCATTGGGCGAACCGCTCATGTGACGCGCTTGCGAGCGGCAAATTCAAATTTGCTCGCTCAGCATGCGGCTGAGCGCCAAGCAGGTGCGCCCGCTCACGCAGGACTCGTGCATTGTCGCACCGTGTGAGCCTGCGCGCCCACTCAGCACCACCCTGGACGAGCCTTAATGCGCAGTACCACTGCGTACTACAGCAGCTTAATGTAACGGACGTGCTCGCCACAAACCGGGACCGGACCGCGGGCCTGAGGTGCGGATGTGAATACACCGACCTTAGACCACAAAGCCGGTTCAGAATTGCGCAGTCCGTAGTCAATCGTAGCAGGGTCAGGGCTGGAGACGATAGAGTAATCCATTGACACGCCAGGATCAGGGTTGGAGACGGTAGAGTAGTCGATATCTAGGCTGGAGTTCGTCAACAAGGAATCAGGTACGCAGCGCTTCAGCGTAGCAGCACTGCGGGAATGGCCTCTGCGCAAGGAGCGGGAGCGGCCCATAACGAAGGCCTCTGTAAGGCAGGAATGCAGCAGGCCTCAGGAATAAGGTAGCTGAAGGTAGCGCTGGAGATCCAGCGCTTCAGCACAGGAACCAGGACACGGCCTCTGCAATGGAGATATACAGCAGGCCCCAGGAACCAGACCTCTGCAGGGAGAGAAGGCAGCAGGCCTCAGGGAACAGGAAGCTGAAGGATTGCACTGGGGATCCAGCGCTTCAGCACAGGAACCAGGACATGGCCTCTGCAATGGAGAAATGCAGCAAGCCCCAGGAATTAAGAGGCTAAGACAAAGTAGCTTGTGGCCAAACACAGTTACATCCAAAGGTACTTTGGGATTATGCTCAGCAACTTCCTGGGGGGAGGTGTTGGCTCTATATAGTATAGCCAGTGAATAGAGGCAGAGCTGCAGTGATTGCAAGCACAGGTGAGTGCTTGCAAATCCAAGGGAAGGTCTGCAAGAGCGAGCTCCAGCCAAAACCAGGAACGGATTCCTTACACTTAAAAATCAATGACTGATTTCATGAATGTTCAGCGGGTTATAGGGACAGCCTCATGACTTGTATGTATATATTTAGTTCATATAAATAAGTGAAGAAATACAAGTGTTAGATTAATAAACGGATCATTGGTGTGCGTTATGGTGCCTTTATAGGCATTGCTCTCTAGCATGTAAGCTCCTGTATCTCACATTGACAGAGGAACTAAAAACTGCGCCTATTTTCATGTGCCCAATGTTGAAGTGTCGGCTCAGCGGAGGAGGTTTGTTTCCAGAGCAACAGCAATAAGGGAGTAAGTTTAATAAAACAGTTCGCCTGGTCATAGAGGAGGAGCGCTGGCAGTAACACGGAGGAGTAATAACATTTCCACTAGCAGAATGAAACATAACACTTCCAGAGGTCACTAATACTACATGGAACGTTTTATTTTTTCTAAAAATACTCACGTCACTGAATGGAAAGTAGCAGCCCCCCTGAGCAGTGCATATTGGCCTTGCTACAGTCTGTGAACACAAACACAGAGTGAACCTACAGTACACATTCTTTAATACAGATGTAGCAAGACGTAACATCTTCGGTGGTTACGGCATGGAATGATTAACGCTGCTGGGAGGGGGGTCCCCTTCAGAAGCATGGATCCCTCCCCCCAATGCAGCGTGATCGCGACAGACACTGTCCCTGGCATCGCTGACTTTTGCGTGTTCGTCTGCAGCACTGAGGACAGTAAGTCTCACTTCGTCTGTACATATGTTGTAATTCCTAATTCAAAAGATATATTCCATATGTTGTCAAATTGAACCCATAAACTCTTACTCTAGCCAGAGAAATATCAACTTTTGAGGAATCATGAACAATACATGTTGCTTTTGTCAGTAAATATCGAAGAATTTACAATAGTGAATATTTTTAAAGAGGGTCACAAATATTATTTTACTTTAATAGTCGTCCAAACAAAATAAAGTTGTATTATATGGGATGGGGTACAGAAATAAGAAAAGGGAGGGTGAGTGGGATACATACTGAATAATATAAGGGGAGAAGGGCGAGACAACCGCAATTCCATTTTAGTATACAATAGGTAAATCATTTCATAAGATCAAAAAAGATTTTTAAGACCAATATTTCAACAAGTCAATAGTCAGGACAGACCAGCATCGTATACAGGGCTACACTTGTATATCCTGCATGGATGAAAGGTCTCCAGGAAAGGCTAATGTATATATTTTTTAAACTCAAGGACCAAGTTAGACTGTACTATAAAGTGTCTTTAAAGTGCAATATTATAGGGTGATTTTAGGGGTCTGCATAAAAATGACAATCCCAATGGTTCGCTAAATGTAAAAAAAAATTAAAAAGAGGACTAGAGTGTGTGATCAAGATGATCAAAAGGGAAAAAAGATCACTTACAAAAGAATGGTAATAAACAATAACATCATTGTTGTAAGTGGGACTCTTATGCCCTTCATTGCCAGTAGGATCTGAAACATACCGGATTTTGGTCAAAGCGAGGGTTTGTCGAGCAATTATTACACACACAGGACTAGATATTGTATTCACAGATTAATACCCAATAATCTAGTAGGAAAACAGGATGTCACTGGGAATTTGCAGTCAAGACAAAGTATGAGAGGAGGCAAACTGAAAAACGCAAACGTTCTTGACATAGAGCCAAAGTGAGTCTTCAAAGAGATTGCAAATGATTAGTTTGCATTTGTACACAGGAATAAAAAAATATTTGAAAGGTGAACAAGTCACTTCTCCCCCACATCCCTTTCTGAAGAGGACCTGCATTTCATGCCTGCATAATAACCTCAATGCCACTAGATCTGAGAGAGGGCTTATTGTGGTGGCAGACTGAAGAATGCCACTGATGTTATTAGACAAAACATCTATGCTGCTTAGGCATTGTACACAATGTGATGCATTTCAGAGCCCCAGCCACACTGCTTGTTGTAGTGTGACCTTTTAAAGGTGCAGTTGCACATAGGAGCAAACTAAACTAGCAACAATAATATATTGCACTTAGATAGTAATCTCTTTGCGACAGGGTCTCCCTATGCCTTATGTTGTCATCTACCTGTTTTACCTATCCCCTTTGTCTGTCATTTATTTACCTTGCATTGTAATTTTGTAAAGTGCTGTGTACATTGTTGGTGCTATATTAAGTTATACATATATACATACAGCATTTAAAGCAGCGGTTCATACTGATTGTTGTTTTTACTATTATTATTGTTTACATTACCTGAACCCTCACAATTTTATATTTCCAACCGTAAAAGTTCCAAGTAACCATGTATCAGTTCAGGTGCTGCAATATAGAGAAACATACATTTTAGGAGGATGTCAGCTTTAACAGCAATAAAAGCAACCATGAGATTAATGTTAACGTGTTTACAAACATTAACAGAAAACCTTTAAAAAAATAATGAAAAACACTACCAATTGTTGAGTTTGTACATTTAAATGTGCAGTCCCAGATAGGACTCGCGAATCACACGTCCCAATAATTAGTTAGAAGTTGCAGTGCTACTTTAACAAGCTTCTCTGTTTTTCTTCATGATCTCTTAAGAGGACTGAAATATGTTAATCGTGCTTAATTATTTTGTGACATGTTCCTATTGTTTATTTTTGCCAAAACCTGAGAGTTCATCTGCCTCACGTAATGCTTTTAATCTGGCTGTGACCTCAAGTGTCAGAGCCAGAAAGTGGAAGCTACATTTTAGCATTCAGAATGCCTATGATCTTATGCTAAAGGTCAAGATGTAAATAATATGCCTGCAGAAACTTCAGCGAGAATGGGGAATTCTATTAGCAGGTAGAATTGTCAGGGTTCCATGGCTTCTAATCCCTTTAGTGCCAAGGGGCCGGCTACATATTTTAAAGCAATGCATTATGGACTCCTTTGGCACAAGTTGTTAATATCTTGACATTCAGTACCTCTAGTAAAGTGCTAGATTTTTTTTTTATTGCTACATACCATGCAGGCCTAATTTATTACTCTATAAATGGCTATATAAGTGTACAGCTAGAAGGAATTAGTCATTGACAAAAATATACGTCTAACATTTCATTACTATACCCAGATATTCTAAAAGGGTCGGGTGCGAGTCTTAAATCCTAGTGACTGCTCTGAATTGAAGGTAAAACTTCTAAGAAATCATGAGCTGTACATAAAAAAAACACTATACTGTATCTGGTGCTTGTAACTCTACATAAAAGGAAATCGACAATAGGCACGATGCAAAGATTGTAGCACTGAACAAGTTGTCTGTGTACTGCAATATTTTTATATATATGTGTAACGGGTATTCCCCCCCCCCCAATCGCAGATATAGTGTGGGGTGCAAGGGAACATACAGTGTTACCATAGGTGTGTGGTGCGTTACCTGCTGGCTCACAGGAGGGCTGAGCTTCTGCCACGGGGAACCTGGGGTATTTACAACTAGGGGTACTCACTTACAACGATGCAGCGCCTCCACCTGCGATGGCTCCCACCAGAGGGGGAGTGGTTCCTCGCAGGACAATCACTATAATCAATACACACACACAGGGATATATATAACTGATACTATATACTTAGGAACATAAGACAACACATATCATGGCATGTACCAACTTAACCGGTGTCTCTCTCTTGAGGAGACACTTACCACTGCGTCGCACAGGACGCTTTCCCAACACCAGGTGATCCCACCCAGTGTCCATAGAGTCCCACCCAATGTCCCGCACTCTTGCAGAGAAGCAACGGGTGACTGCACACTTAGGACTGTATAGTACCTGCTGAGCACTCCGGTGCTCGGATCAGCAACACTTCACAAAGGGTCAGACGCGTGATGATTCCGTCTGATCCCAACCTGGAGATATTCTCTGTGGACCCCAATGTGGGTCCGAACTCCGTCTCTGGAACCGCAGCGTCCGCTGAGTCCCTATCTAACAGTATAGCAACTTGACACACACTGCACTATAGGCCGTCCCTATAGCACAGCATCCTTAAGTGGCTTAAGGTAAACTCCTAGGGCATACGGGGTTGCCTATCCTATGCAGTTAGGTCTTGTACCCACCCTACTCATAATATGGGCCCTGGGCCATGGCTCCCCGGATTGGTTACCGCTATGAACCCCCCAGTTGCCGCATACTACGCGCAACGCCGACCTGGGCTATGGCTCCCCGGATTGGTTACCGCTATGAACCCCCCCAGTGCCTCACGCCACTTGCAACACGGACCCTGGGCTATGGCTCCCCGGACTGGTTACCGCTATGAACCCCCCAGTTGTCTCACGTCGCTTACAACTAGGACCCTGGGCTATGGCTCCCCGGACTGGTTACCGCTATGAAACCCCCCAGTTGTCCCTATCTTCCCTTCTGTTCCCCAGTCTGACTAAGGTAAGTGACAGGTTCCCTATCCTGAGGGCTGTCCCTGGCAACACTCACACCTGAGTGTGAGGGCTTTCTCGGGCCTTGGGGCTACTGGCCTAGTGCAGGGAGTCACTGACTCCTGCACCCTACCTCCTTCCCCAGGCTGCTCCTCTCTCTGACTGCCCACGTAGCTGCAAGCCCGCGAAATGTATCCTTTTCTGTCCAAGGCAGTCCTGCCACCCTATTGGCTCCTATGAGGCACCTGGTGCCTCCCTCGCTAAGCCCTATGGGAATTGTAGTCCCGGGGCACCTGTACTTGCATTGGGGCCGCGTGCGCGCCTTCCCTGTGCTAACACTAACCCCTAATGGCGCCGCAACATCTCCCTACCTGTCCCTACTCTCGCACGACTCCTTCCTGCCCTGTTCCTACACTCGCGCGATGCCTACCTGACTCGCGAGGCTCCCTTGCGCATGCGTGATCACTGCGCATGCGAGAGTGGCTGGGTAATGGCGGCGCCCTCTTCGCCGGCCGCCGGGACCTTAGAGACGTGACCGAGGCCTTAGCGATGGCCCGAGGAGGCAGAGCATTACTCCCTGCAACGGGCCCCACCCTTGGGATGGCCGTCGGGTCTGCCGCTGGCCTACAGCAGTACCCGACATCGCTCCTGGCCACGGAGGCTCCTTGGGAGGTCGCAGGGGGCAAAGGGTGACCTGGCTACATATGTAACATTAGCTATATGTCAGGTGCCTTTTATTATCAATATTGGGTCACTTACTAAATGAACAAAGGTTTTTTTATATTTATATATATTTTATGTATATTTATATTTTTATTACTTTTGATACATATAAGTGTATATTTTAATCAATCTTAATATGTTACTAATATGTTACTAATTCACTCTTATATTCTTCTCCCCACTCTCTCTCCCTCGTTTTTGCTCTGTGAGTACTAAGAACCAATTAGTTATGGCTCACTATAATAACCTAGAATATTATCATGATTAGATCCTGAATTTTATTTACTTAGATATTTTATTTATCTAGATGTTGTTTTAAATGCCTATTTGTATTAACACTGCGCCGTTTTTGAAAATGAGTTATGTACCTATTTATTGGAGAAACAGTGTATCTTTTAAATTTTCAATTATATAATTGTTATATTAAATTGGTTAATTGCTTATTTGTTCAATTGTTTAGTTATATAAACCCACAAACTCATTTGAGAATTATTCATTGCTCCTGAGGAGTTGTCTAGTACGACGAAACGCGGTAGAGCCATTCATTGCTGCAGCTGCTCTTTCTACTGAAGGCTTCAGAGTTGCTGAGTTCCCCCACCGTTTGCCTCCAAGACCGGATGCCGTCACCCCAACAGCGGATGTGACGTCAGACAGCCATCTCCCACCCGGTCTGTTGTGAGTCTAAGGAGAAGATCCCCGGTGAGCTGCTCCACACTGAACCAGCACTCCATTGCCTCAAGTAAAGCCTTATGTGAACTATGATTATGTACACAATGTGAGTACAATTCCTAAAATTTGTTGTTTGTTTTATATAAATTTTATGCACGATCGACACTATGGTCTGCCTTTCTTTTGCATGTTCTGATCCACTACATCTACTGACGTCTGAGCTGAGGTGCTGATTCTTATGCTGTAAACCTGGGCTGGTTGTTCCTGAAGATCCTGACACCTTTTACTGCTGTGTAGATCAATGCTTTTTACCTTTTGACCTGCTTGTAAGTAGGCATTGCTATAGAGCCAAGACATACATGTTTATCCAGATTGAAAGAACTTATACACTATTGTATGCATTTGTTTTTATTTTCATGGTGATCCCTGCTATCTTCGTCCCTTCATCCCGGACAAGCTACTATTGAAAGGAGAGGAATCTGTACACATTCCTGGAAGGTTGAGAATTTGATCAGTGATAACCTTGACACATTTTATTTTGAATTTTAATTTTGTGCACTATTTTATCACAGATTGGGTGTGGTTAGCGCCGGTAACAAATCACTTTAAGTTCACTTAGTTGCAGCATGTACCCAGCATGTACCTGGATCTTGTTGGTGATAGCCCCAGATTTTCCAAGGCAAGTTTTAGAATACTCGTCGGCGCACCTGTACATTGTTTAGAGGCTTTACCTTCAACTACAAATACATTAGATACGGATTGTAGATGACTTTAGATTTTATCTTTCATTGACTTAAAAAAATGAAGCCAGAAATGTATCTGTGCCTGGCGCCTTCCCTGATTTGAAAGAATTTATCACTATTTATTTACAGGTAATATCTCTAATCCGGCTATCCAATTTCATTGGTGTAACCTGTGGAAGTCGACCCTTCAATTCTCTCCAGATTTCTGGTCTTATCTCCAAATTAAAAGTAATTGTATTTGGTGTGTGAGATTTTATTAGGACATTAGAAATGCAGCAATAGTTTAAATTCTATTTTCTGTGTTACACATACCTCTTTCTTTGCTATTCAGGGTTTGATTCTAACATTTTGATATACTGCGAAATCTGTAGCAAGTGAGTGGTAGCATTTGTTAATCTATTCCTCTCTGAAACATAAGAGATTATAGATCCACTATTAACCATTTTGACAGTTTCCCAAAATAGTAAATTTTTCCAACCTCTATCAGCAATAAGATATCTGGGAAATCTCCAACTGGTGAAGGTAATCAAAAACTCTTAATAGTGTATAGGCATTTGTCACACACATTAGGAGCATAAATATTGCAGATTACCAATTCAGGTAATAGATTTTTAACCTCACGTACAATATATCTATCAATTATAGTCCGTTTTCTTGATAAAAAAATAATAATAGCATTTTTGATCTGTATTAAAAAGTATAGCAACCCTTCTCTTTTTGTTTTCAATAAATATTTAAATTAAAAAAAAACCAAGAAGAGTAAAAATGTTTAGGGTGTAGCATACATTTAAATATTTATATTGATCTCATTTTTGCTTTATTATAATTATCGTTTATTTGTAAAGCACTAACATATTCTGCAGCGCGGTACAAAGGGGGTACAGAGTTATGTATATTACAGAAACAGAATGACATACCAAATGAGAACTAAACAAGCACAAACAGACACAGAAGGTAATGATAGCCCTGCTCCTGAGGGCTTTTAATCTAGAGGGGAAAAAGGGGCAATGCAAGAAACAAAAGGTAAAGGAGCTGCTCATTGTGGAACGGACTATATCTCAGGGTGGAGTATGGTCCAGCAGCACAGCTGATCCCATTAAGGTTGGGGGTGAGGGTGTTAGATTGGAGTTTGGTCCAGCCACACAGCAGGTCCCAATACGGTTGGAGGGATTGGGGGGTGGGTGTTAGGGGTATTCCAGGTACACTTCCTTGAAAAGAGGAGTTTTGGGGAGTTTTTAAATGTCTGAGAGTTGGGGGAGAGAATGATGGTGCATAGTAGGGAATTCCAGAGAGAGGGGGCAGCACTGGAGAAGTCCTGCAAGCGGGAGTGAGAGGGGGTAATAAGGCAGGAGGAGAGGAAAATGTCATGGGCAGAAAGTAGGGGGCATTTAGGTATGCATTTGGGGATGAGGGCAGAGATGTAAGGGGGGGCCACATTGTTTCCCTGGAGATGGAAAATTAAGAAGGTTTAGTGGAGAAAGTGTGGAAGGCAAAAGTGCAAGTGAGCGAGCGTAGGTACTGTACATCGTTGGACTACGGTTACCTTGCTCTCCCTCAGATTGGGCTGAAATCAGCATTTGACATGAATCTGGGGTGTTTCTAGTTCGTGATGTTGGCAGGTGCAGTGTACAAGTGTGGCCATGACTGGGTGTGGCTACTATTCTGCCCTGTCCTGACACATCAGTCCTGGTAACAACCCGCAGTGTTAGTGACAGGGGAGGAGGTGGGGTCAGGTCTGTGTTCTACCCAATCCGGGGTTCAGACCTGATACCCTCCCCCTACTGTACTCCAGGGGGCTGCATCTCTAAATGGTTAGTTGGTCTCTACCCTTGAGAGAATCAAGGTGTCACACCCAGGCTGCTGTGACTGGCAGGCCCAGGTTCCCTTCCCTTTGGGGGAGTGGGTGATTACCTATACCTCTGGTCCTGCTAGAGGATCAGGGAATAGCTAGGACTGCTGCGGGGGCCCTTGACCCGTAGTGTAGGTCAAGGGACCATCTGAAGTTTGAGAGACCAGAGCTGTGACTGCATTGGGCAGAATTGCCCAGAGACTGTGCTGTGCAGAAGAATAAACTGGTTCCTGTTATATATACCTCCAGCCTGGTGTGTAATCTTTTCGGGAGGAGAGGAGTGTGTTCTACTGTGGGAGATTACCTTCATACATCTGGAGCCTACAGCAGATGGTGGCGCTGTGCACCATGGAGTAAATGTCAGTATGTACCCCAGAAGTTTGTTCTGCAGTCCCCACAAACATCGGCGGACAACTCAGCGTCTTGTGAGCCTACAGGTAGCATGCACCATACACCTGGTAACAGGGGAATCTCCCATAGGGTGGAGGAAACACTGTTACGTAAGTGTCAGCAAATAACTGTATCAGTAATTTGTTCATTCTGATCCTAAACGGCACTGCACCACTAAGGCCTTGGCCATAGTGCAGCAGACGACGCGAGCGATGCCACTCGCACGAATACAAACCAATGGATGCCAATGCACATGTGCATTGAGTGTGTGTCTTTGCCACGCGATGGCCTGGTCACGTGAGCGGTTCGCCCAATGAGGACGAACCAGCTCCGTGACGTCACGGCCGCGCCCCCGAAAGGCCTCCCTGTCGTCTCTGCCTGCAGGACAGAAATCTCTCCTGCTGCAGTCGAGCGTGACGCCGCACGAACGGACGTACGCACGTATTCACTATGGACAAGGCCTAGGGGTGTTGAAAAAAGGAAGCTGGTGATCACTGAAAAACAGGAAAGGTGGATGCCGTCTGGCATCAATGCACATGGGTGAAGAGACAGACACTAAACAAACAATAAACTGGATTTATAGCCCTAACTGTTTACCCTGCATAGAAACATTTTTGATGAGAGACAGAGACACACACAGAGACATCCCTTTATCAATACCATAAATATTACTTTGGCCTACATGATTATAACACAGAGCAAAACATTTTCTTTAAAAACAAACTTTATTTCTGGTCCGGTTGATTACCTGAACGCTGATGACATGATCTGCTGTAAAATCACTCCTGCCACTGCTTACAAAGCGCAAGTTTTTCATAAGCTTATAACACTGGGAAATAAAGTGATAAGTGGCTAATGGAATACCCTAAATCAAGTGCTACATTTTTTATTACAATTTTACACAGATTGTACTCATGTTGGTGGTAACAATAGGTAAGAATACAAAAAGGAGTCTTAATAACTTGTTTCTGAGGGACTCATTTTTAAATACGGAAATAAATTAAATATTTATTTTTGATTTAGAGGGAAAATTTCCTGAAACTGAAAATCAGCTATATTATCATAATAATAATAAGGAGAGGCTCTGTTATAAGATAATTCCTTTAGGGAAAAAAGTGTAGGCCGACTGTAGCTTCATTGTAGTTATTGGGACTGGATTTTAAAAAATAGTTTTGATTCAAGTGATAAAATATATGTTGTAAACCAACTGTGGGATATTTTAACTTAGTGACCTCAGTATTTGTGATGCATGCATCACAGCAGTAAGGACTGTATTAGAATTGTAACTGTATTTTTCATGACCGTGCTGCAATGGAAACTGCAGTTTGTGGTATACAGATGTTAAAATCTTGTCAAGGAAAGCATTAAAGGGTCCGCCCAATAGAGTCATACCCTCCAACATTGCACAGATCAAAATAAGTACAGATGTTTATTATAGCCACATGCTCTTAACACGACCCCACCTATATATTGTACAACCCTAATATACACCCCTCATATACCCTACCCCCTCAAACAGACCTCCCTCATTTAACTCAACCGTTCATATAGACCTCACATATACCACTCTCACACCCCTCATATACTCGAATCCCTCATATATAGCCCCCACCCCACTACTATAATAACCTATTTGGCATCCGTTCCTTACCTCCACTTTATAGGGGTAGCTCCTTGCAGACACAGGCTGAGCCTGCTGAGGGGGATCCGGACACAGAGCACTTTGTGGACGGTTCAGGGACCTCCATGGTTTCCCACCGCTGCACGCTCTATGCGACCAATTAAATTGTCACGTACTGCCCTTTGGTTACACAGAAATAGCTTTTTGAACCATTGATTTAAAAAAAAAAATATATATATTCTATTAAAAAGATGTAGCGATCAATATTGATTATAAATAATAGAAGTAATTCTAACAATTCTTATTCAGCTTGGCCTTTTCCAGAATTACAGTAATTGTTTTTTCTCATTATTTTCAAAAGTTAAATACCACAAATATATATATTTATATTTATTTATTTAAAAAATGTTTTACCAGGAAGTAATACATTGAGAGTTACCTCTCGTTTTCAAGTATGTCCTGGGCATAGAGTTAAAATGACAAATAATACATGGTTACAAATACAGTTAAATAAGTGAACAGGGTACACATTATATACAAGACATTGCATACACAGGAGAAGATAATATATATTATGGGCGTATGTAACAGTTACAGACAAGATTAAAATATGAGACAGCTTTAGTTTTGAAAGAACTTAGACTGGTGGTGGATTTGAGAGTCTCTGGTAGGTTGTTCCAGTTTTGGGGTGCACGGTAAGAGAAGGAGGAACGGCCGGATACTTTGTTGAGCCTTGGGACCATGAACAGTCTTTTGGAGACTGATCTCAGATTATAATTTATGGGATGATAGTACTTTTTGTGGCATTGTGTTTAGAAAATATCTATGTAATTGAATAATAATTTATTCCATTTGTCCTCTTTATCCAACTGTTTTTTTAATGTTTAAATAGCCCACAACCTTTGAAGGTTCAACCCAGCCAAAATGAACTCTTTTCTGAACACATTATATGAAAGCGTGGTCAGTTACAAATGCTGCACTAAATGTTTTCCCAAAACAATCTTAAAACTAAAAGGTTGTGTATAAATTAGTCGTTTTTAAGGATTATCATGACATTAGGGAGGCTCTCTCCCTCTCCCAGAATCCCCCGATTGTATCCAACTCCCTGTTTACTGGCTCTTGCTCCACATGGAGGAACATGACAACCAAACTGGAATCTCCATCTTATTCTACACTGCCATGTTATTCTATCCCAAAGAATGATTCCAGAAGTTTAGAAGGGAATGTAGAAATATGAAGGAAAGGCCCCTACAAAAGGTACAGTAAAGTAAATACGTTTTTTGAGTGAGAGCAAAAGCAGGCAGACAATATGGAGACCAAACACAGAATAATTGGGAAGCATTGTAAATAGACCCAGAATCCTTCATCTCCTCATTTGAATGAATTTCAAGATATGGAAAAACAAAATACATGACATGGTAAAGCATGTCTTGATAAATAAATTGTGTGTGCAGAGCAGCAATCCATGCTGGGCCTTGTATTTATTCACTTTCCCCTTTATTTACAAAACAATGCATTCTGAGAGAGAATTCGCATTTAAGCCTTTTCAGTTTCAAGGGCCACTAACATACAGTACTGCTCTGCAATGTGAGCTCGGCCTCTCATTCACAGATTGTACACTGTACAACGTATCATTTGTATGTTATCACTACCAGAACGGTGTTAAAAGCCATACAAACACTTGACCTGGGCGACTGCGAGGGAGCTCCCCTCCATCCCAAGTACCCACCACCCAGTGGTGGGATTCATAATTTTTAGCAACAGGTTCTCTCTCATGGGGGGGGGGGGGGGGAGGAGAGAAGGTGGGAGTGAGAGAGACGGGGGGAGAGAGAGAGATGGGGGAGGAGAGGGGAGAGAGGAGTGGGTTGAGAGAGAGAAACAAGGGAGGAGAGAGACCAGGGGGGGAGAGGAGGAGACACCAGGGAGGGGGAGAGAGAGGCACCAGGGAGGGGGCAAGAGAGACCAGGGAGGGGAGGGAGACCATAGAGGGAGAGAGAGAGAGAGCAGGGAGAGAGACCAGGGAGAGAGAGACACGTGGGGGGGGGGGAGTGAGAGAGATGGGGGGAGAGAGAGAGATGGGGGAGAGAGGAAAGAGATGGGTTGAGAGAGAGAAACAAGGGAGAGAGAAACACCAGGGAGGGGGAGAGAGAGATACCAGGGAGGGGGAGAGAGAGGCACCAGGGAGGGGGCAAGAGAGACCATGGAGGGGAGGGAGACCAGAGAGGGGAGAGAGAGAGAGCAGGGAGAGAGACCAGGGAGGGGGAGAGAGACCAGGAAGGGGGGAGAGAGACCAGGGAGGGGGAGAGAGAGACTAGGGAGGGGAAAGACCAGGGAGGGGGAGATAGACCAGGGAGAGGGGGGGAGAGAGACCAGGGAGGGGGAGGGAGGAGACAGACACGGGGGGGGGGAGAGAGACAGGGGGGGGAAGAGAGACCAGGGGGGGAGATAGACCAGGGGGAACCAGTGCAAAACATATGTCCCTAAGTGCAGCCTGCAACCAGTGCATATACAAATGTTAAAGTTTTTTCTGTCAGCAGTACAGGAGAGCGCGCAGAGGGGGGTGCCGCACTCACCTGGTAGATGGAAGATTGGTCTCAGGAACAGAGCAGCAGCAGGCAGCTTCTCCAAGCGCTTGATGGAGTGCCGCCAGGGTTCCCCTCCACATTGCTTGCGCCGCCGGGCTAAGCATACTCTGGCCTTCCATACCCCCCCTGAGTCGGCGCTGTGAAAGTGGGAGAGCTGAGAGAGGCAGAATGGCTTCTCCTCATGGGGTCCTCACACAGCAGCAGGACACAGAGTGGAGTTCTTGAGGGGGGAAGGTAGGGCTGGTTGCTCCGGTTCGGCGAACTCAGATAATGTTAGTATAACACTTGTGCTCACCACGAACAAGGCGGGTCCCCGGTACTGAGGTGGGATTAGTATAGACGCCACCCACAGCAATGAGCAGAGGTGCGGCCCCAGCGGAGGCAAGGATAGGTGAAGTGGTGCAGGAGACAGGTGGGAGTGGTTAGGTGATAGTGGATGTTGACACATAGCTAGGGAGTGGTGCACACGTCTCACCTGTGTGCGCCGCGCCATCACGTGATGTGAACGGGAGGCGGGGCCAGTCCTCGTGAGGTCAGGTGTACCTCTCCGTGCGTGCTTGCGCGTGGTGATGTCCGCGAAGGTTCCTGGGTTTGCAGGTAAGGAGGGAGCGCGCCACAGGGATGCGTTCCCCGATTCCTTACAGTTAGGAACCAGTTCGCCCGAACCAGTGCGAACCGGAAGAATACCTCCACTGCCACCACCCCACATAAATAAACACACAAATAATGACAAGACAGGGTCTGGAGGTTCTAAGGCCGCGGCTTTTTATTTAACCATTAAATAATTGATAAGTACTACCCCTGCTAGAGCATTTGCTCAAAGGGTTAACGTTCAAAGGTCCTTGAATCGATGACCCATAACACCCAAGCTGGGCCCACGTTACCTGGCTGTTGACGCGAGTGGGCTCCCGGAACTCATGTTGAAATGAGCATCACCTACTCACCACTCTCAGCCCCTCTGGACTTTACCAAGTATGGATCTCCTTCTGGCAAGGATAAGCACACTTACCCACCGTGACAGAGGCAACAACCACCACCACACTTTGACCCTGTATGGGTAAAAAAAATGGAGACTTATCTCCCCTCCTTCAAGGAACTTGAGTCCTTATTCTCATATTTCTTATTTGCTTTTTAAAAAATATATATATACAGTATATAATAATAAACTTCAAAAGGTAACAACCACATTGTAGGAGGACATGTGCAGAGGTACACAATGGAGACTGTTTTACGGTGAAATTAAAACAAGGCTTTATTGTGCCTGTAGCTTTAAACACAGCAAAAATCAACATAAGAGAATAAGCCAAACAAAAAAACCTATCTCTGCTTTGGAGACTATCTACACATGTAGCTCAGCCCTCTCTGACTGGGTTGGTTAGCTAAGCTATTTACCAGCCCCAAATCATGGAGACATTTATCAATGCACATAGACATAGATAATAGTCTTATACAAAAAGTCTTATCTGTTAGCTGGGCTGCTGTATGGGAAGCTTCTCTGCTCTCTTGGAACCGCACCCTTGTGTGCACAGGCAATGTCAGGCTCCAAGTTTACAATCTTGTCCCCTTTGTCTTGTGGTCAGCTTGTCGCTCAAGACATCTGTCCTTCCTTGGTTCAGCCCAGTTGTGGACTAAGGAATCTCTGCTCTGTCTCCTAGTTCAGTTCAGGTGTGAGCTAAGGAGTCTCTCTTTCTGTCTCAAAGGCAGGCTTTTTCTACCACCTGTAATCAGCCAGGTGGTGTTAGTTAATTGCCTACCAGCAGTTAACCACCACACTGCTGGATTAGAGGCACATTTGTGAACAGGGATAAGTCCCCTGTTACATACCTCCCCTGTTTGTGGGAAGCTCGGGCTTACCACGGCCAAAGCCCATCCTTCCACTCTCATTCGAGATCTTTCTGTGACTTGAATGAGAGTGGATGGAGGAAGAGAACCCTCTGTCCCGCTGGGATTGGAGCCCTTTCTCCAGTTTATTTTTGTCTCCTCCCAAAGGTGCTTGAGATCAGCACTCCTCAGTCGCTCGAGGAGGACTTTTTCCAAGTAAAGTCTTTTTACAGAGTGCGCGGTCATGAGATTTCCGTTGCGTCGGGCACTCCTCTTTTTGTAGACAAACTGTATGGCAACAGTTGTAGAGCAGTTAGGACTAGCCCTTAGAGTTTTCCGCTCTAGAAGCGGTCTTTCTGCACCTCCTCCACACAACGGAGTCGCCAGTTCAGCTTCTTTGGGACTGAGTTGCACCTCCACCTCCCCTTCCAGAGAACGTCCTATCTTTCCAGCTTCCTCAGCTAAGGATTCTTCTGGCTTTGATTCTGCACTCCTACCTTTGTTTGTTGCCTGTTGGGCAGCTGTAGGTTTGGCTAGTGCTTTCTTAGGTGGCTCAAACTTCGTAATCTTGTTTTGAAGGTGCGTGGAGTCCCCAACTCTCACTGTACCCTTGTCCTCACGGGCATTAGTTACTGTGGGATACCGGTGCTTGGGCTGAGCCAATACCTTTTTCCGTATTGGAGGAATCTGTACGCTACTGGTCTGCAGAGTTTTACTCTGTTTGAGTGCGTCTTGCAAGTCTCTTCTCAGGGAATTTATCTGCGCACTTTGCTTTCTCTGAGTCTGTATCAGTGTCTCCTTCATATTCTGGAACTCTGTAATTTTTGTGGTCAAGGTTGCCGCTGCGTCTGTTTTCTCCTTGGTGTACTGACTCAAAGGAGTGGAACAGTCTCTCTGTCTCTTCAGCTCTTGCTCCAGTTTCTGGGCCTTCTCCTGCTCCCTCTCATACAGAGTCACCTGGTATCGAAGCTCTGCCTCCAATGATGCTCTGATGACATGCAGCGTGGCCTTTATCTCCTCATACTGCTCTGTGGGGACGTACTGGGTATTCAGACGTTCCTGCAGCGCTTGTACCTCTTTAGCAGCCTGCAGCTTTTCTTCCTGCAGCGTTTGCTGCTTCTCCTCGGTATACTGGAGGTGCGTACGCAGACCTTGCAGTTGGTTCTGCAGTCGGTGCTCTGCTTCAAACTTTTCATCTTCCAAAAGTTTATTTATTTCTTCAAGCTCGTGCAGCTTTTCATTCTTTTCCTTAATGTGTTCTGTCAACTCAGAATTTTCTATTTTTAATCTTACATTTTCTCTTTTTTTCAGTCTCTGTACTATTCAGGGCCTCCTTGCAGTCCACCTTCCATTTTTGCACATCTGCTTGGAGGCGGGCTGTCTCCTGGCGTGAGACTTCCATCTCCAGGTTTAGGTTCTGAAGCTCCTTCTGAGAGACTTTGAGATCTAAGTTAAGATGTAGGATAGTTTTCTTTGACATGTCCGGCTCCTCAGTGAGACTGTGAAGTTCCTTTCTGGAGACTTCCAGTTCTGTGCGGCAGCTGTTGATCTCATGATGTGAGGCATCCAGTGCTCTGTGGAGTGTATGAACCTCCTTCTGAGATACGTCTACGTCTGTCCGGACACTGTTGACCTCCTGTTATGAGGCATTCAGCTCTATGCGAAGAGTGTGAACCTCTTGCTGGAAGACTGTCATCTGCTTCAGTGCCTTCTCATATTTCCGCTTCAGCTTAGCCATCATTTTATCAGATTGGCTCTGCTTTTCATCCATGGCGGAAATAGTAGCATTTGCAGTATCTAGTTCAGTCTTGAGATCGTCCAATTCTGTCCTGGCCGAAGAGTACATTGCGAGCACATGTTCCTGTAGCTTCACGTTATTTTCCCGGAGCCGATCACAGTCACGCCTGGCAACCTTCAGGGCATCCCCAGGGCTGGTCAAGGGATCGTCACTCACCGGTTCCGGCTCCACTTCCCTGGGATGGTTGGTTGAGGGTTTCTCACTATTGGAACCGGACAGACACTTCTTTGGGGTACACGACTTCTGCCTTGGGCCCTCTGGATATTCGGTCATCCGCGGGACGACTTCTCCATTTTCTCTAGGCTGCAGGGCATTTCGGACCCCCTTTTCCTCCGCAAGATCTGCAGATGTGTCTGTTCCTTCCACGGTAAGTGAAGAACCGCTTTTCTTTTTTCGCCTTTTTGGTTTGGATGACACCGTCCCCTCAGGGATACTGGGGTCTCCATCTTCATTTGAAATTTTAGCAGCGTCACTGGATAAATATTGCATGAACATGATCTCACCCACGCCTCCCTGCCATCTCTACCCCTGTAAATTGTGTTAACCCTCTCATTTTAATACTGACTAACCTTAAAACTCACACCACAAAGCATCCCAATAGCCTGCACTCATGGCTATTGTCCCACACTCAGTCACTCCTACCACCCATTGTGACCAAGCACTGCCATCCAAGCACTTATTCCCTCACCTGCTGTCTCTGTAAGTTCCCCATCAAACCTCTTAGATTGTAAGCTCTTCGGGGCAGGGATTTCCTTTCCTATTGTCTGATTTTGCTGCACTTATTGTATTATTATAATTCCCTGTACTGTATTCTTTGTGAAGTGCTGAGTACACTTTTGGCGCTATATAAATAAAGACATACAATACAATACACTCCCCCAATACACTTGGTGAGCAATAGGTATTTTCGAACAAATACTACCAGGCTGGCATATTGTATCTCTTCGTTTACATTCGAAGGTTGCCCTCTTTAAGAATACAAATGTATCAATGATCCAACAAACAGCAATGACTTAAATTAAATCCGAAACGAGGGATGAATTTAAGAAAAAACAAAAAAACGGGAATTGAAAAAGGAGCAAAAAAGCCAAGGAAAAAGTTAATTTAGCAAAAATATTCTCAGGTCTCTTATTACCCTTCTATATTCTATTATCTTTTGAATACTTTTATATAACCATTTTTGTATATAATTGTATATAATTTAATCAGGAATATGTCTATTCCATATGCTTTAACATAACCTAGTATGGTGCTACGGAATATGATGCAGCCCTGCAAACAAGTAATACTAATGTAACGGGTATTCCCCCACCCAATCGCATATAGAGTGTATGTGTGGGGAACCTAATGTTACCAGGTGTGGTGCGTTATACCTGTTAGGCTCACAGGAGGTCTGAGCCTCCGCTAGTGAGAGCCTGGGGTGAATCTCTGGAACGTTCTGGTTTTCAGCGCCTCCACCTGCGTAGGGTTCTAGAAATGTAGAAGGTTGCCTACACAGGACCCACATATACAATAAGCACATACACGGAGATGTATATAACCACTTTACTGTAAATGCAGAATAACTGTAACACTTGCCATACGCATCAGCAATAACCACTGTGTTCGTTATAATACTACTCCCCCTAGGGAGTAACTCCACACCATGTACCAAATGTCATTCACTCCACTAGGAGTGTACCTTGTACCCACCACCATGTATCCCCACACCGTGTCCACAGCCTAACCCCTTTGTCCCGTGGTCAGCGCTGCCACTATGTGTAATTATATATATTGTGATACGTTGGTGCACTTATGAAGGTACCTGCCGAGTGCTCCTGCACTCGGGCCAGCAATCAACTTCAAAAAGGATCCGCCGCTCGGTGATCCCATCTGCGATCCGGTCCTTCCTTACACGAGGGTCCGCCAGGGGCGATCCCACCCTGGAGATAGTCTTTAGTCTTTTTGGGTGTAGGCTTGAGCCCAAGCCTCCCCTCGGTTAGCGCAGCGTCCGCTGTGTCACTAACTAACACTGGTACTAAGGTGGCAGGGTCCCTAACCTAGGGCCTGTCCCTGTAGCACCACAAGCTGTGAGGGGCTCAGGACCTAACTGGGGCCTAGGGGGCTGCTGTCCTACTGCAGTGGGTCACAGACCCCTGCACTCACCTCCTTCCCCTAGCTTCCTGGTCCTGACTGCCTTCAGAGCCCGTGAAATGTATCTAAATCTCCTCCACAGGGAGATTCTACAGCCCTATTGGCTCCCTGGCGTCATGTGGGCGCTCCTCAGGCTCATGGGACTTGTAGTCCCTTCCAAGAGCCTGTCCCTGGTAGACTAGGATTCGCGCGCTATCCCTGCGCATGCGCAATGTCTCTGGCTGGCCGTCGCCTGCGGGGACTCACTGCGCATGCGCGAACAAAGCAAAGATGGCGGCGCCCTGCTCGGTAGCCACCGGGGACCTCTGAAACACTGAAGCGCTCCCTGCACTGGCCCCCACCCTCCAGGAGTGCCGGCGGGTCTATCGAGTGACCCCCGGCAGCGGAGGAAACGAGGGGGGTTCACGGGGCAGCGGGAACGCAGAGGGGACCTGGTTACACTAATAATAAAACAGAATTTGGGTATGGTAAATACAAAAGTGACAAAAAGCCATCCACTTTATAAGGTACACCATAGATAGAAGACCCATGAATGTAGTTGCACATTTTTCACAGGTCCCGAATCATGCTGCATTCACAGCCAGGGTCGGTAAGACTTTTTCTTACCAAACTGACTTTCTAAAGCAGAGAAAAATGTAAACTAAAGATACTGGTAATCTATGCACATAAATGGAACCAGGAACGAACGGCTCCGCTCTGCATTACATGCCCATCAGCAGCAAGTTTACATACAACTGCAACACATTCTCTCGAACATGTGGACAGGGCCCTGGTGAAATGTGTGGGGGTGTCAAAATAACTTTAAACAACTGCTCCTATACTTATCTGCTCTAATTCAGCTCTAAATGTAAACCCTATCCCTTAGGGTGATATATAAACCTTTTAGTTTGATATGAATAAGTATCACAGAAAACAGCTGGAAGATCTCACAGCCGCTAGCACCTACAGAGACAGGTGAAACCTGTGTGAAACCAAAAGCACAGAAACATAGATAAAGATCAGGTCTAAAAAGGGGTATTAATATCAGTTTAACTCTTCAACAATGCTCTTAGAGGGATCTATATGTTGTGCTGGATGCAATAAGTAAAACACATGGGGAATATTCCAGGAGCTGTGAGTTGTGCATGTCTGTGGGGAAAGAGCCCTTTCCGCTCGGATATGCAGGTTTTAGTATTCTGCAAGCCCTTCTCGCATGTCCAAACCGTAGTGGAGAAGTAGCAATACAATAATTACACAATAATATTAGTAGGAGTAATCAGTGCATGAGATATGGTGCAATGCACTACACAGTAAATGGAGAGAGGTAAGTGGATCGATTCCGTTTCTGTGACCCCCTAAACATGCAATTTTACCAACATTGGGAAGTCATTTGTTGCTCAAATAAATGGTGATACAGTCTCACTTAATGCACACAACTAAGCCAGTGGTAGGAATTCACAGTAAGCTAGCACTCGGCGTGCTTTCTCTCAGCCTGAAACAACCTTGCATGCTGCAAACTGCCACAGTGTCAATACACAGAGTCTGGCACACCCCCAACGATGGCGTCACCACGCGCCTGCGTCCGATGACGTCACCACGTGCACTGCCTAACGCGTTTCCCTCCCACTTAGGAGCTTATAACACTTTATATTACCCCACTATCCAGATATTATAAAGACTTCATATTACAGTTCTTTTCCTTGAGCTGGCAGTCAGCTTTTTCTATAACAATTATGTTTTTGCTGCAGCAGTTTCAGTCCGGCTCTGCAAACTCACTGGAATTCTAATAGCTCAGCTCCAAGAGGCAAAACCGCTTCAACTTACACGCAGATTTGTTCACGGTGAGATAGTTGGTTGTACCTGAAATTTGCAGTTTGATAGGCAGAGGGCGACCTTGTAGAGGGAGAAAGGGGGTGGCCCGGTATTAAAGGGGTTGCACCCCATATGGCCATCCCCTGACCTCACCAGAGAGACAGGGGGTTAACTGGACTGCGGTCCAGGGATGAGGTTTGCACCTTGTTGTACCTTGAAAATGTATGTTCCCCTGTTCCCATGTTTCATTATAAGCATGTATTTTAATTTTTTAAAGTGCATTTCTGTATCTCCAGTTCTGGAGGTCGCACAGAGTTCATATTTGGCCAATATGTGGAGTCACTGTAGGCATTAAAAACTGGCAAAGGTCGACCCACTGAGCCCGCCAGAATGGAACTTATTAATATGTGTAGATATTAAAGTGTATATGTATTTTATTTTGGATCTGTTCTGAAAATGCAGACGCCATTTGCTAGGCTAATAAGTCATGAAGGGCAGACGGCTGAGTAGCCTAAACACGGTGATCAAAAAGTAACTGCCTTGATTGTTACCCAATGTCTAGGGATTAAGTATTAGTCAATCAACAAACTCTGCCAGTCTAATTGTTACCTAAGGGCATGGGTAAGTCTGTTAGTCTGTGTCTCCACGTTAGAGAGTGGATATAGATAATTGTTCACCAATAGGCTGTGTTCAATGTTAAGAATAGGGTTGCACAGGTATATAAACTGTGTCAACCCTACAGGTTTTAGTTGTGCTTCTGATACCATCTTGAATGTCACTGGATTGCTGGAGTTGTGCTTCTGATTCCACCTGGAATGTCACCGGATTGATGGAGAATTGCTAGCTGATACTTCTCCATTCCCCAACCCTGAGTAAGTGTTACCTTCTTGTCTGTTAATTGTACTATATTGATGTGTTCACCTTATTTAAGGAATAAATTATATTTTATTATATCTAAGCCGCGTTCAGTTCAACCCAGATATTTGGTGTTCATTATATCTTGTCATAAGCTACCGTGACAGACCTATTTTAGTAGAGTCCCTTGTTCTATATACATCCCCTCAATCCTCCCTCCAAATAACATATGGAGAGACAACAGTGCTCAAAAAGGAGCACACCTTTACCTGGGAGATATGCTAATGAGACATGCAAAGTATATTTCAATGAGTCACACCCCACAGCTCCTAAATAATTCCAAACACTTACAATAACAAGTCTAAGGCCAATTGTGATGAAGGGGATATAGGTGTCAAACACAACAGGGCCAAAATCCACAACCTCTGCTATGCAAGGCAGCAGCTCCAGCTTTGAACTAAACCAGCTGCTGCAAAGCTCCACTGTCACAGCATACATTTGAGCTCTACTGCTCACACCTGTAGCCCCCTGACTTCCTTTAATAGCAGACCACTTCCCCTTCCTCGTTGCCAGTTCAATGTGCCTTGTGCACATAAAGGAGCACTCATGAGATACCGGGGAGACATGCTAATATACGGATTAGCTAGTGAGTAGAATTCAAAAGTATGCTGTGACAGTAGAGATTCCCACCCTCTTGGTTAGGTCAATGCTAGAGCAGCTGCCCTGAACAGAATGTGGGTTGAGATCCTGTTGGTTATGACACTAGTACATAGGGGCCTTGGACTTCTCAGTATATGGAAATCGTTTAGGGGGTGTGGGATGTGAGTCATTTAAATATACTTTGCATGATATTAGCATATCTCCCAGGTGTCTTAGGTGTGCTCCTTTTTTTTTTTAAGCACAGGTGTCTCTCCATATGTTATTTGGAGGGAGGTTTAAGGGGATACAGATATAGAAAGATAGATATAGATATGTTTTTGGACTCTACTAAAATAGTTTTCAGTCTCTCCCTCTCGCCAAAGATGCGGATGGCTGTTGAACCGTGCGGTTTGTCAATTTTGAAACAATTTTAACAATGCAGTTTGCAATACAGAATATGGATTTTTGGCTTGTTTTAATCCACTACTTTGACAAGGACAAACTCGCAACTACTAGAATATGCACCATAATTTCCCTTATTATTGAGGATGGGCGCACAGGATTCTTGGAATTTAAACCCTCCCTGAATCAGAGTGACGGGACTACTCTGAACTGCTAGCTTGGATATTTTTATGCCCGAGTCAAATTGAAACTGAAACAAAACCTTGGTTAATATTCCCGCTTGGTAAATTTAACGCTAACGGAAAGGGATTCCTCTTAAACGACATTTTGACTATATGTGGAAAATGAACCATCTGAAGTATTTGGGGATATACCTTACTAGGGACTACAACTCATTATATAAATATAACTATCCTGACCTTTTTTCTAAGATTAGAAAAGATCTACAAGTTTGGAATTCTCACTATATTTCCTGGATTGGGCGTATAACCTTGGGTAACATGAATATTCTCCCCAGACTTCTATATTATTTCCAAACATTACCAATATCTGTCCCACATACAAATATAAAAGAAATCCAAAACCGTATTATGCAATTTATTTGGAAACATAAACAGCCGAGAATAGCTAGGTCAATTATGCTGGAGTCTAAAGAGGGTGGGGGTCTAGCGGTTCCAAATATTCTAAAATATTATTCAGTACAGTTTCTCCTTTGAAACAAAAGCTACACCAGCCCATAAATATATGGACCAGTGGGCTCTGGATTTCCAGACAGAAATAACAAGGGAGGACTGGGAAGAAATATGAGACAATGCGGTTAAAACCTCTATATGCACAGAAACAAAAGAGAATATTTATAAATTTCTGTTACGTTGGTATTACACTCCCAAAAGGTTAAAGCAAATGTTTATGGAGGCGACCGATAGATGTTGGAGGGGATGCGGGCAGATAGGGGACTTAGCACATATATGGTGGTTTTGTCCAGAAATGCAGACATAGTGGAGGACAATTTTGAAATTAATTGAATATGTGATGGGAATCAAAGTTCCGCTAGACCCAATGTTTATTATTTTGGCTAAACCTATGGAAGATGTAAATCATTACTCAACTAAACTAATTATGCATATATTAACGGCGGCTAGGTGCATGGTAGCTGCAGCGTGGAAAAACGCACTGCTGCCCTCCAGAAGAGAGGTTATTAGAAGGGGTAACGATGTACAAGGGAACCAGGAGCAGTCCTTACTCTTCCCTGACTCCCTAATAGAGCCAGGGGAAAGGTATCACTCCTCACTCCCCCAAGGGGAGTGGGCAGTGGGTGCCAATGTTAGATACACCCCTGTGTGAGTACCTGTCTCTCTCAGGGGTAGAGACACTGACTAAATGTAGGTGTGCAGCCCCTTAAGTACAGAGGGGGAAGGTCCAGGGTCTGAACCCAGGATTAGGCAGAACACAGGCCTTGGCCCACCTCCTCTCCTGCTCTCAAGAGAGCTGTTTACTGTGGGTAAAATCCCTGGATTGGTCCTGACACTGCCTGCACTGTTACCAGGGCTTGCATGTCAGGGAGGGCAGACTGGTAGCCCATACATGGTTACATATGTTCGAAAATCTTAATAAAAATATAAGTTTAAAAATATTCATGCTAGGGCTCAGATCCCACTGCATTTCCTTCCCTGAAAATGCCCCTCACTTCCCTTGCCGCTTTTTCTCATTGTACATATGTATATATATTGTATAATATGTTGGCATAGAAATCTCACTATCAGTTCTGTCTCTACTCTCTACAAATATGCATCCATTAGTTCCAGTTGGGTAACGGTGTTCGGTATATAGTTTAGCATTGAGATCACTTCTTAAATTATTTACATTTTTTCAGTTATATTATTTTAGTTTCCTAATTGTTCTTAAAATGTTATACTTATTTTAAGCATTTTTTCATGCTCGATGTTGTTTTAGTATTTTTATTTAGATTTTTCCCACCTGTTAATCTTTAAACCTACAAAATCAGTTTTTTAAACCAAAACAACCAGTAAAAGTGACCACCCGTACTTATTGTGTGTAAACCATATCAACTGTTTCGGCAGTTTTTGGTAGTCATGACTTCACTATTTGATTAATTGCAGCCTAACTTATGTCATTACAAACTTACTGTATCACTAGATCACATTAAATATAACATACAGCACATTGATGTTTGGAAATATGGTCATTCATCTGAAAAGAGAACTGGCAAGATCAAAGCCATCTTCTGCCTGACTAAGAGATTTATGCAGTAAAGTGCAAAATTAATTAATAATTCTAAATAGCCATTCAATACAATGACAGTGTGAGATATGTTTTAACCGTTTCCAAGTTTGGAGGGTCATACTTCACCCATTGCACCATTATAGACTTTCTAGCTGCCAGGAGTATAATTTCATCAATCCTTGGGATTCCTGAGTCCCGATTAACTTCTTTCCATCCCTCCATGTTCCCAAGTAAAACCGATAGAGGTTCCTTCACAGTTACCACTTTTGTCATGTCATGTATATATATATATATATATTAGAACCTGGTCCCAAAAATCAGATATACATGGGCATTCCCATAGGCAGTGGTTTAGATCCGCTTTAATAAGCAGACATTTCGGGCTTTTATTTTTATCCTTTTCTATTTGTTTATATTGGATATCAAATGCATAATACTGTATGCTCTATGATGTAATTTAAATTGCAATTCACTCCATGTCTCTGATATTATTTTCGTGGTTCTACCCAATCTACCAGCAAAGAGTCAATCTCAGTTATTTCTGGAAAGTCCTTGTTCCACTTGGCTGCCACTTTTTGCAATTGCTTGTCATGGTCTTTATCTCGGATCCAATCATATAATTCAGAGATCGAATATGTAATATTATTTTCAGTCCTAAAGTAGCTATCAAACATGTTGTTTTCTAATATCTCTTTCTCATAGTTCTCTACACTCTTACAGTAATGTATGATCTGCATATAGGGGAAGTAGTGAGATTGTGGGAATTCCTTAACTCTGAGCTCTTCAAATGACATACAGTAAAGCGTTCCCGTTCCGTATCTACCAGCTACACTATATTTTTTATTCCCTTGGTTTCCCACGTCTTAAACATATTTTGAGATTCGACCTGGTTTAAATTTCATGTTACTTTGTGTAGGCAGAAATGTGCATATTTTGTAGGACATTCCACACTTTTTTCTCAGTTTCTTCCACTTGGCCCATGTATCTTTTATCAGTGGATTCCCTCTAATTACTAAATGTATATTTCCCCAAGTCGTGTGTAGGATCTCTTTCAACGTCATTGGGAGCACCATTTGCTCCTCAAGTTTCGTACAAGAATATATTTCTTTGTCCATTAGCCAGTCTCCCATATGCCTGGCTATGCATGACAAATTGTATTTTCTAATGTCAGGTAAACTCACCCCACCAAGTTCCTTTGGGAGAGAGAGTTTTGACATTGCAATTCTATTTCTGCCTTTGTTCTATATAAACTTATTTATTGCACTATTAATCAATTTTATGTCTTCATGGCGAACCAGGATAGGCAGCATCTGCAGTGGGTATATAATCCTAGCGAAGCTGATCATCATAGCGAGTTGGCATCTACCCGCTAAGTTCAATGGGCGGCCTTGCCAGCTTTCCAGCTCTTTAATCACTTTGGTTAGGATTGATTTAAAATTGCTTGCGTACAATTTTTCTAGGTCGGGGTCTATATTATCCCCCAAGTGATTGATTGGCTATCTTGTCTTTTTAACAACCAGGATCTTCTTAAGGTCGGAAGAGAAAGTGTTTATTTTCCACGATTAGGCACAGGCTTGAGAAAAATTTGCAGGCTCGTATACAGAGCACAGTCTTTACAAAGGGTGCAGGCACACAGGTAACCTGATCACACGGGACATAGGACTGAGTTACTGGAACCCAGGACACATGCAGAGGCCATGGGACAAAAGCAACCCTTTCCTACATAGAAAGATGGCGGGAAGTCTGAACAACACAAAGCCCTTCACACTCCCAGGATTCCAAGTGTGAGAAGGTGCTGTACACGGCTGGCCCGGAAAGGCCAAAGCAACATGCCCATACATGGACTTCCCCCTCCCCAGGCATACAATGCCTAATACAGCCCCATGGCTTAAAGCTCTTGCAGAATTAATCTGTTGCGTCCGGAGACTTGAGAATAGCAGTACCACTGCTTTCACAGAGGCCCAAACACAATACACGGTAAAGCAAAATAAAAGGGGGAAACCTGGGTGCCCAAGATTAACATAGTGGTTCCCCTGATGAAAATAGGCCAAAGGGCAGATACACAAATGGTTTCAAAGTGTGTTTTTCTCATGAGGCTGTGCACACTTTTGTACAAAGAGAAGAAACCTTAGTGGCTAGCTGTTCCAACGCAACGCTGTTCCATCCGTCACACAGTTATTCAGCTGTCCACAAGCAGACGAATCTTCCTTCCTGTGGTGGTTTGGCCTGCCTGTGTGAGGCTTGCTTTGGACCCCATCAGTGACCTGTGGAACATCTGTTTTATTATTTCAAGTAGTGCAAAAGGCAAGCAAATAAGTCATGTCAAGTTTGGCTAATTCTATTGGGTTAGTCATTTCTCAGACTTCAATGGAAGGCCAGGGATAAAAAACAAAGAGGAAGAAGTGGGTCAACATGCCCTGATGATCTGGACCCATCCGTCAGGTGACGCAGCTGTGGTTAAAATATGGAATTGCACAATAATATTATGGTACCGAAATCATTTTTTGTTGTTGATTGTTAACTTGACGTGCTATTAATATTCCACCTTGTGTGCCTAGAGCAAGTGGTGTGTACAATGTTCTCATATGCACATAATTATGTCTCTTGATTTATATGCAACAGATTTGAAAAGCTTACAGTATTCAAGTGGTTATAATCTCTGGCTTCGGGCTGTATTATGAGGTATGGAGCGCAGGTGAATGAGTAATAAACAAATATCAGAGCCCGAGTGTCACTCCAGAGATGGAGAATAGGCAAAGGTAAGAAAGCCCCCAAACAGCATGCACTCATTGATCTTGATGATGAACAGATATATGTATGGCTGTAAACCAATGGAGGGTAAAGGGTTAACCAGTTCAAGATTGCATTGGTACAAAGGTAGTGATATGGTAGAATGTCCCAAACACAAATGGTGAGTACCAGTATAACAGTGTATAAAAGCAAGTTTAATAAGGTCCTATAGAGTGAATTATTAAGTAGGGGACACATACAGAGGAACACAGATGACAGTACAGGCAGGGCACGTACAAGGTTAGCTAAGCTGACAAGGTAATGGCAGCTATACTGGCTAATGATCCTCTCCCGCTGATGACTAATGCCGTGAGGTCACACACTCTGTGTAGGGTGTCTCGGCAATCAGAGAACGGTTCCTCTAAGGCCGAGCTCAGAGTGGCTGCTAAGCGACGTGTGCGTCCATCGCAATTTCAGTTTGTTCGGTGGGAGTGTTCAAACTGAAAACTCCACCGGCGGCAAAGTGCAGCGTTGACGCTGCTACATTTTGCCGCTGCTACATTTTGCCGCTACAACCAAAAATTATATTTGGGGCTGCAGTCGCGTCACGTGAGCTGGTTCAGCAAACCAGCTCCATGACACGTTCGCCCTGCCCCCGACCCCAAACGCCGCGACCCAACTCCTGCAGCCTGAACACAGATCGCTGGGCTGCAGGAGCACGCACGGACAGTCACGTCCGTAGCAACCACCCTGAACTCGGCCTTAGAGATACAACAGAGTTCTGTCGCAGAAGCTGGTGAAGAGAGTCTGTCACTGATGTGACCGGTTCGTGGGAGATTAGCAGGATTGGCATAGTATGTAGTTCAATGCACGTAAACTCCCAAAGTGTGAGGGCATAGAGCAAAACTAAGGTAGTTAGTAATCCTAAAACCTGTCAGTAAGGATAAACATTGATCGGACAGGTAGGGAGATAGCCCTATACATTTGCCCTAATACCTGCAGATCTCAACATACGAACATGGCTCATTAGAACCCGTAGAGACTCAGAACTCGGTTGGTGCGGGTCCCCAGAGGTCTACAGTTGTATGGTGCGAGCGACCGTTGCACGTGTCGTTCCTGTGAGGACCTGGTGCGCTGACGGAGTGACGTCAGCGGACGTACCCATGATTACAAAATTGAATTGCACGCCAATATTGTGATACCCAAGTCAATTTTTTTCTTGTTGATTGTTAACTTGACGTGTTATTAATATTCAACCTTGTGCGCCTAGAGCAAATGGTGTGTACGATGTTCTCATATGCATATAATTATGTCTCTTGATTTATATGCAGCAGATTTGAAAAAGCTTACAGTATTCAAGTGGTTATAATCTTTGGCTTTGGGCTGTATTATGAGGTATGGAGTGCAGGTGTCCTGAGGTGAGGGCGAGAAATGGAGCCCAAATTAACATACGTACTTCAAGGTGTATACTGAAGATTGAGGTTATTAACACTTATGTCATTCTGTTCCTGAAGATTATATTATATTGTATTGTGAAAGAAGTATATCAGAGAGGTTCATATAAGGTAAGAGAAAATGAGGTCGATCTGAACAGTCTATTTATTCCTGGGTTAAAATTGAGACAAATACAGATTATGGTTTTTCTCCCGCAACAACCTTTATAATCAAGGTTCCATTTTACAACTTTTTCATTAATTATACAAATAATGCTTGAAAAGGAGGCCTTGAGCTATCAGGGCGAATGATGTATGTGTGATCCACAATCATTTCCAATGATTAAAATGTAATTAAAAAAAAGTAATCACAGAACAAAAAACTACATTGTAAGATGAGGGAAAAAAGTTGATTTTTAGCTAGATAGTACAAGCATTTTATACGGGAAAGTGGAAAAGTCTGATTTGTAATTTCCAGAGTACACAGTTTTCTCATTAGTAGATGCTGGTTTTGTTTTCTATGTACAGTATTTGTTATACTAATCACTGTACCACATATCATGGGTAGTAAACATGGAGTTGTCCATAACTATGGAGGCGTAAGAAAACAAATGATCAATTTTTATTTATTTTATATTCCCAAACATTCTATATATTTAGAAACAAATACAATATTTCATATTCCAGAAAAAAACAAAAACACCACATTCATAAATAGCAAATGAGTTTGTTGCATGAGTCCCTGGAGCGGCTATCAATGAGTTGCAGACACTGAATGGGTTAAAATGTTACATTAAAATAGGACCATTTAAAGAAACGTGTTAAAAGTATTGAAATAAGATATCAGGGGCCCATGGGGTAAACAGATTCTAGCGGGCAATATACTGTAGCTGGACAAAAGTTATAAAACAAACATACACAGGCTCCAATCATGTATACTGTATATACATATATCAATGCAAATGCATGCATACCTACATACATACATACACTGATCGCCGCAACGCAAACTCACTGGTAGACACATAATACACCGATACATAGAAGTGACAGACTCTCCCGTTCAACCGCACACAGATAGATTTGGCCAGTCTCACAACTTTGCCCAAGATTTTGGGAGTCTAGCGGTCATAGCAGTGTTTGATTGGAGTAACAATGGGACATTTTAGGGACCTTGACAGGCTTGCACACAGACTCAGACAAACATTTACTCTTGCATATACACACACGCGCGCACACACTCAAGCACGCACTTATTCATATACACACACATACCAAAATGACTCCCTGCAGCTACACTCACAGATAGACTGGCATTTGAGATTTGGCATGTTTCCCGGTTCAATCTACAATCTCTGGAGTCTGACGGTCATTCTGGGAAATCTGGGCAGTCTGAACCTTGTGGGCCCACTGAGGATTTTCTCAGATCCCCAGTAGTACTGTAGGCCATTCCCAGACTGATCTACAGTAAGACACTGTTAGTTTTCATACATTTGCATATCAGAGAATGAACCAGGCGTCTTTTCTTGTGCATCCTTTCATGCTAAATCAGGATTGAATGGTCTCGATTAAAATGGGAGAGCCCACAATCAAGTTATTCTTCGGCGAGCAGCTTTCTGGTTCCATGGAGATAACTTGTGCCTTGTAGCCACACTGTTCAGCGGCCCATGCTCGATCCAGATCTACCAAGCCCATGCACCGTTTTCCTGCAGGATAACACATTCAAATGTTTACTTACATCTTTGTTTCATTACATTTGTTTCATTACACAAATTATCATCAGTTTGATTTAAACAAAAGAGTATCAAAAGGAGACAACGGATTCAAGTACGTTACTGCTTCAGAAACGTCAGTACCACTTTTCCCTGCTCTAAGAGTTAAACTGGTTTAACATTTTTTTTTTTAATGCTATAGCAGTGTTATACTGACAGTTGATCTGTATCTCAAGATAAAATATTTTAAAGTATTTTTTACAACCTGCCATTTTTACCGCAAGCACATGAAATCTTGCCAAGTTTCTGTGTGGTTATGAGCCACATTATTTCATTTTGTCGTAAACAAAACTACATGAATGGAAATATTGCCTATAAATGTGCTTACAATGTTGATATACCAGTCTTACAGTATCTACCTACATATATAACATCTCAATGCTATATTTAAATATTTTATGTATCTGTACATAATTCCCGTCACGTATTTTCCTGGACAATACATAACAAACAAGTTGGGTTTTGCATTGTGATTATTATTTTGGACCTTTTAAGAACAGAGAACTTTTAACCGAGTTTCTGTGCAACATACTCCAATGGCTGAAGTAGTCACTGGAACTGAATTCATGTATAATACTTTTTTAGAATAATTTAGACTTGCACCATGTATATAAATCATATCATGTGTATAGACGTGCGAATGACAATTCAGTTGGTGGTGGAAAAAAATGCAACATTAATATTTTTGCGATAATATATTATTTTTGTATGGCTTGCCACCAATAGGTTAATTGGCATCAGTGGTATACAAGGATATAAAGACATACATTTTATAAAAAAAATCTCCAAAACAGAAAATTATTTGTTGAGAAAGGCACTCAAGATAAACAATTGAGAATGCTAATGATTTCGAAGCTCCCTCACAAATCTTTATGGATACTATGCAATATACTTTGAAGCTTTCCATCTCAGGCAAGGCTGATCAAATTACTAGAGACCCCTTAGAAGGGAAACCGCTTTATAGCATATTTAATAAGAGTCTGTGAAAAACACACAGAAACACGCCACACACCCTATGCTCACTGCTTCTATTTTATTTTATTTCTCAATCAAATTCGCATTACACATTTAATCCTTTCATAAAATGCCAAACCCCTTTCTCCTTCTCAAACCCAACTAAAAATGATGAGCAGGTACAGTATCTCCAGTGTGCTCTGGAAGCAAAGGTGTTGGCCAAAGAATATACAGTATTTGGCTTCCCCTTTGTACCGTATGCGCTTGTAAGATGTTCAGTATCTTAAAAAAAAAACTAATTTTCAACAATGTGTAAGGAGCTGGCCAAGGGTAACTAATTTTCAGTGAGTGTCACTTATTTGGAGCCAGTCATTTATTTTAACATCAGCATCTCACTTACTGAAGTTGCTAGTTTTCCATTGATATGTCATTTCTTGGTCCAGATTCCCTAAATATCCCTGACTTGTAGCCTCTGTGCGGTAGTTCAAGGAATCGAGGCCAGCAAAAATTGTACACTTGTATTACGCAACAGATAATTCCTGAACATTTATAGCAAGCACTAACAAATTCTGCTTGATCTTTCCTTTTATAGTAACATGCATATCACTGCATATACGTATGTAATCTTCACAACAGCTGCTTTGCAGAAACACATACCTATCTGCCTCCGTTCCAGTGGAAGCTGGACAGCTGTCTGATCAGCAAATCTACACAGAACCATGTGCTCCTAGAACAAAACAAGGAAAGTGCAATCATAATGCTGACACACACAAAAACTAGGCAGTATAGTGTCCTGAACTTGTGGGAGACACATGCTTAATAAGGCCCCAAACTGCCCCTCAGTGTGTGCTGACCGCATGGGTGTTATAGCCATCAATCGCTGCGGGAGCTTCCCAAGTCACACCCCACAATGCCTTGCTGCTGAGGATGCAAAGCAATGTGGGGAGCGACTTTGGAAGCTCCTGCTGCAATTGGCAACTATGCAGTACCACCCACGCTAAGGTGCAGTTTGGGCTTTATCAAGTGTGCCAATCCCCACACGGACCTAAGAACGCACGTTATTGCCTGAAATCCTCCAATAATTTATTTTTTGTTTTGGTGAACCCCTTCGTAGTCGGTTCCCAAAATCCTAACACTCCCTGGGTTAAAATTCTTATTAACCTGTATAATTACAGGAAGAATGATCACATTGGATCTGTCGTAACTTGGCAAAATGAAACTGACAAACCAACTTGGAAAGTGGGGAGGGGCAAGCTTAAACCTTGGGGAGGAGGGGCCACTACCCTCCCAAAAGCAGCTGAGACCAGCTGCACATAGTTAATAAACACACAGATACTCAACAAGCTCTGAGAAACCCCTACCATAACCACATAATAAATATATATATATATATATACAGTGGTCGACAAATCACCAAAAAAATCTACTCGCGAACATAAAAATCTACTCGCCACCTAGTACCACACGTGTGCTTCTTGGGCCAATAGGAGCTCGCCACGATGTTAAATCCACTCGCCCGGGGCGAGCAAATGTATAGGTTTGTCGAACACTGTATATATATATATATATATATATATATAAGTGTCAAAAGGAGTGCTAGTGGGCGTGGCTAAACAAAAACAGGTTGGCTATCTGTGGGATTATTCTAATCAAGCCTACATACTTACAGTGGAAAACTGGTGGAATTAAAATCCTTTCATTCTGAAGCCCCTTGTGATATCTGCATATTATTTGTTGAATTTTCTACAAACATGTTCCCGCACTTTCTTCCAATAATATAAAAAAAAATAAAGATGGTTTTCTCACCACCAATAACCTGCATTGTGTGTGTGTGCAAATGTGCTTAATTAAAGGCTTGCAGAGATTTATTTGATAAAATTGTGATCTGGGCCTGCTTTGAAGATTGGTTTTTGAAAAGGGGAATAAAGAAACATTCAAACTGTATAACTCCATTAAAGCAGGATTTAGCTGAAATAATGAATGAACATGAAGGCTAAACCTACATGGCAAGCTGTGGAGACAATGTCTGGATACCACACGGAAGGCTGGGCCTTACGCCAATTATCCTGGCAAAGTCCCTAAATATGCCCATTAAAAGTGCCACAGGTCTCTCTACCTGTGCCACAGTCAGTCACATTAGGCATTCTTTCCTTTCAGCTCATGCAAACCTCTTGCCCTCCCCACATTTACAAATGGCTGCTGGGGACAGAGTATTACTCACATTCAATTTTTTTTTTTTTTAAAAAGGAAGAAATGCGAGTAGTCTAAACTTTTCAAATAAAAACTCGTCTGCCTCAACAGTCGTAAAACTGAAATGAAGAAAGCTTGGCGGCAGTTATAAAATGGTACTTTTACACTCAACAAATATTTGCAAATTGTCTTTGCGTAGCCCTTTGAAGTTCAGAGTTACCTCTATGTTCCTGGGACACAATAGTTCTTGCTGTCCCAATGTAAAAATATAACCCCCCCCCATGACTAACTTAACCCCTTTGTTGCCAGAGGTCGGCAACACCATGCAAAAGTATAATGTGTTGCTTGTCTACTTGGTATCAAAGGGGTTAACAGGCCTCTACTAACAGTTAAATAACCAGACCATCTGTGCAAAAAGTTAAATATTAGAGATTTTCATGCTGAAGCAAAGCACAGAAGTTTAAGGGCTTTCATATGACTGTGCATTAGCTGTGAGAATATGACCTGGTGACTTACAGCGACTACAATTGGGAGGCTTAAGCAGACTAAAGAGTTCCTTGCATCAGAATTAATTAGCCATGAGGTCACTGACCCTGCAGACAAATGAAACCTCCCACACGGCTTAAAAGGATCAAGAAGAAATCTGTTTAGGGAGGGCTGAAAGTGACTATTTTATTCTTTTTGATAAATGAGAACCTATGTTTATTAATAAGCATTTTGTGACATGGAGGTTTGACTGTCCAATTTGAAAACGGACGACTTGAAATACTACACATATTGTTCCCATTACAAAAGAAAAATAAACCACATTCTGTTGGTAAGTGGCCCAAATATATATCAAACAGATGTCAATTTAATTAACGGTTTATGGTCTTGGAGGAAAACTAGAACAATGTACTAATATATTGGTTACTTCTAAAACCAGTCTCCTTCTAAACTCCAAGTACATTATTGCAGAACGTTCACCCCACAAAGCATCCCAATAGCCTGCACTCATGGCTATTCACCCACACTCAGTCACTATACTACCATCCATTGTGACCAAGCACTGCCATCTACAAGCACTTATTCCCTCACCTGCTGTCTCTGCAAGTCTCCCATCATACCATTTAGATTGTAAGCAGGGCTTTCCATTCCTATTGCCTGATTTTGCTGCACTTATTGTATTATTATAATTCCCTGTACGGTATTGTTTGTGAAGCGCTGAGTACACTTTTGGCGCTACATAAATAAAGACATACAATACAACCTATTTGGGAATGAGAATGTGCATCTATCCCACACACTGGAGATTTGGTTCTACTGGGCTCTGGCAAAGCTTTGCTTACAACCTGGCTTTATCCATCACTCTCGTGGATAAAACAGGTAGATAAAACGCTCTGTTAATGTCGGTTGACCGATAAAATGCATTACCAATAAAGCCAAGATAGAATCTTGTCAACTCTAAGGAAGAGGAACATTTCATAGTACCATCATTAATACATATTTTTAAACGTGATGATTCTCTATGTCTTGACCTGGATGTTCCAAGCGTTGACAAGCTGATGGGGTTATTGGAGTCCAGGAAGTGAGGACAACCAAGAGAAGCAAAGCTGCTCTGACCTTTAGCTAAATAAGTGAAGCGCTACAATCCGGTTTGGTTACAAATGAATGGTAAAAACAGCATTTCAACACATCTATATTGTGGCACTTAAATGGTCCAATTAACTCGTTGATAACGTTTTGTTGTTCTATTTTATTGCTTACAGTCATAGAGAAAAGAAAGTGCAAAAATCTATGTTAGAGACAAAAGGAAACATACCTTGTAGGATAAAGCTTCCTGGAACCGACAACTGAAATCAGAAAGGCCAATCAATCAGCAGCTGAACTTGGACTAAAAATCAGATGTTACCTCTAGCACTGGTCATTATGATGGGCAAATGTTTTCCATAAATCAGTCCATGCTAAAACATGCACAATATCAGGTCTGTGGAGCCAACGGTAAAGCGCGTGTGTGTGTAAAATGTAACATTTTGTACTTTATTCATCTGTTTCTTTTTGGCTATTTCTTGCTGCAACAAGTAAAATTTCAGTGAGAATACTCACAACATTTATTGTAACACAAACTGGTTTGTGTTTAAGGCTGATAACAAAGACTCTTATGTAGTTTTACAGATGGGTAAACATTTGACCCCTAATTTGAGTATAAATAAGAAACTTCACAATCACCTTAACGTCATTTTTTTTTTTTTACCTTCGAGGAAATGTGGCCTTGGAAGTGTTTTGAATGAAACCATAGCAACATGGGCAGACCACAAACGCAGCTCTGGTTTTGATGCAGTGCTCAATCACCATATCTGTTGCCACGCCACAGGCGTGCAGGGCCACCTACACATAAAGGTGCACACAGAAGAATGTGATGTAAAAACAGGAGTACAGCACCAGGGGAAGAACACAAATCCCTTCTAATTGATATCATTTGCATACCATTAAGGCCAAGTCCCCGCTAGCGCTGAGCGGGCTGAGTGGGCGGCGCTTGCGGAGACTTACATATATAGATAAATGTAAGTCCCCGCTCACGCGGTGTGCGCGGCGCTCGTGCGCATGCACACATGCTCAGCCACGATCGGTGCTTAGGTAAACAAAAAAACTATACTTACCAGCGCGATCAACTACCCGCAATGCCCCCCCCCCTCCCCCCTGCTCGTGCGTACAAGCAGAACACCCGGCGCTCATGCTTGGAGCGCTATCCAAGCATTAGCGCGCTCAGCGCCAGCGGGGACTTAGCCTAAGACTTCTAAGCTCAGAGTTATACAGTGTTTACAAAGGCATGTCAAAATATAACACCACTAGTATATAATGTTAACAATACGGAACAAAAAATGTGAAAACATTCTTGTACAGCACTTTGTGTACACAGCACCATTCCTAGACTTTTGTTTGTCACAATGAGTCCCTGTCCCGTAGAGCTAACAATCTAATTTTTTTTAATGTCACAGACAAAGAGACAGAGATAGACAGACAAAGTGAGCTGCCGTACTGTAGGTCAGAGCTGACACTGGGATTGAAATCCGGTTCACCAGCAAAAGTCAGTGATATTACCACCAAGCAACTCATTCAGCCCAAATAATATACAGAGCAGGCACAACCGTTCCTAAACCAGTGCTCAGAGAATGCAAGTGTGTTTTAATGTATTTAGCCATATTTGTGGCAACATCTGGTGGGTCCGGACATGTAGATACAATCATAAAGATAATGATCTATATTGAAAAAGTCATATTGGCTCCAGAGAAATAGCTACAAAGGGGATGCCTGTGGCCCCACGATTTTGATGACCGCAGACCCCCTCTAACTATAACAGTTGATTCTCCTAGAGCTAGACCAGGGGTCGTCAAACCGCGAGCCACTTGCGGCTCTTGCGGCATGTCCGTGCGGCTCTCCTAAGGATTTTCGGTGGCAGGCGGATGATGCGGAAGCAAGCGCGTGGGGGGCGCATGATGCAGAAGCAAGCGCGTGGGGGGCGCATGATGCAGAAGCAAGCGCGTGGGGGTGCGCATGATCAGAAGCACGCGGCGGGGGGACGCATGATGCGGAACCAGCGCGTGGGGGGCGCATTTGCAGAAGCAAGCGCGGGGGGGCGCGCATGATGCAGAAGCAAGCGCGTGGGGGCGCATGATGCAGAAGAAGCGCGGGGGGGCCATGATCGGAAGCAAGCGCGGGGGGGGGGGGCGCATGATCGGAAGCAAGCGCGTGGGGGGCGCCATGATGCGAACCAAGCGTGTGGGGGGGCGCATGATGCGGAACCAATCTGTGTGGTGGGCGCATGATGCGGAAGCAAGCGCGGGGGGCTCATGATTCACAAGGTGGGGGGGGGGCGCATGATGCGGAAGCAAGCACGTGGGGGGCCATGTGCGGAAGCCGCGGGGGGGCTCTTGATGCGGAAGCAAGCGCGTGGGGGCGCATGATGCGAAGCAAGCGCGGGACGGGGGGGGGGGGGCGCATGATGCGGAAGCAAGTGCGTGGGGGGCGCATGATGCGGAAGCAAGCTCGTGGGGGCGCATGATGCGGAAGCAAGCGCGTGGGCGGCGGCGACCACGAGCATGCCAATGGCGCTTGGAGACTGGACGGTGGCCGGGCAGGTCCAATGGAGAGGAGAGTGGAGCCCACACACCCCGGCAGAGACAGAAGTCCGCATCCTGCCTAATAAGGTAAGGACAGCATTTGTGGCCTGAGGGGGGGGTGGGGGGGAAATAAGATGATGATCGGGGGCCAGTGGAGATGAGTTGATGGGGGGGGAGGGATGATGATGGTGATGATGATGGGGGCCAGTCAGCCTGATGTGATGGTGGGAATAATGATGGGGGGGGGGGGCAGCCTGATGTGATGGGGGGAATAATGATGGAGGGGCAGCTTGATGTGATGGGGGGAATAATGATGGGGGGGCCAGCCTGAGATGTTGATGGGGCCCGCCTGAGTATGGGGCTGAGGGGGGCCCAGCCTGATGTGATGGGGGGGAATAATGATGCGGGCCAGCCTGATGTGATGGGGGGAATAATGATGAAGGGACCAGCCTGATGTGATGGGGGGAATAATGATTGGGGGCCAGGCTGATGTGATGGGGGGAATAATGATGGGGGGCCAGGCTGATGTGATGGGGGAATAATGATTGGGGGCCAGGCTGATGTGATGGGGGGACGGGGGAATATGAGGGGGGCCAGGTTCGACTATTGATGGGGGGAATAATGATTGGGGCAGGCTGATGTGATGGGGGGAATAATGATTGGGGCCAGGTGAGTGATGGGGTGAATAAATGATGGGGGGGGGGGACCAGGCTGATGTGAGGTGGGGATAATGATGGAGGGGCAGCTTGGATGGTGATGGGGGAGGGAATAATGATGGGGGGCCAGCTGATGATGTGTGCGGGGATATGATGGGGCCGGCGATGTGATGGGCGGGAATAATGATTGGGGGCCAGGCTGATGTGATGGGGGGAATAATGATGGGGGGGCAGTCTGATGTGATGGGGGGGGGGGGGGGGGGGGTGTGGGGGGGGGGGGGGGAAGGGTGTAAGATGATGATGATATATTTATGGCTCCTTGACAAATTCTGAATCGTTGTGCTACTCATATTTGGCTCTTTTGGACTAAGAGTTTGATGACCCCTGAGCTAGACCAATGTGTGCAGAAAATAGAGAGTCCTTGAGTAAGTGGGTATTCATATGTTACTCACGACCTTCTGGTAGATGTGTCCGGCGTCAGGGTGCTCCCTGCTTGCATTGTGAAATACCTCTAACGCGTTTCGCGCAGTTGTGCGCTTTATCAAAGCATATTTGTAGGCAATTTAGGATTTTATTCAATTCCCTCCCCCATTATAACATATACTTATCTTTTTTTAAAGTTGTCCATAAGGACAGTTTAAGAGATGAAGACAGAAATTAAAAATGAAAAGTAGTTGCCTCAGTTGAGCTGCTTGATAGTATCTATGTAGGGAAGAAAGACCTAGGCCTCAATCAAGTTTGGATTCAAATTAATATTTTTTTTTTTTATAACGTCATGTTTTGCATTCCAGACACATTTATTAATGATACTCAGCACAAATTTTATCTGGGACAGGGTATGAAAATAGTTGCAAATATATGACATGGATACCATTAAACTCTAACCACGAGATATGGTATTTCTCCTTTAACTTGAAGTCCTGTAGAATCTTTTTAACCAGGGGAGGATAGTTAGCAGCAAAGAGAATTTGGAAGTCTAGTGATTTTGATCCCCAAATTTGTAATATGCTGTTGGCACCAATTAAATTCAAAGATGATTTCTAGAAGTTTTAAAGGTATGGAAGGTTTTAAATCTAGCCCCTCCGATTTGCTATTGTTGATTTTAAACCCCGATAGGGTACCAAATTGAGAGAGATCCTGTATCAAATTAGGCTATGAAATCAGGGGTTTGGCGACGGTCAGCCCGATATTGATGGCAAATAGTGACAGATCAGGATGATTACGTATTAGGATGCTAAGAGGGTCCATTGAAATCACAAACAATAAAAATGAGAGAGGACAACCTGGCGATTTAACTTAACACACAAAACCCCAGCAAGCTCATTTTGGTGGCGATTTAACTTGACAGAAGGAGGATGGGCATATAGGGCATGAATACCTGAGAATAAATAAGTAAATATGTGTTTAGCAATTTATTTATTTATAAAATGTTTTACCAGGAAGTAAAACATTGAGAGCTACCTCTTGTTTTCAAGTATGTCCTGGGCATTGAGTTATGATGACAAATACATGGTTACATTAAGTTAGCAGGGTTATACATTATAAACAAGACATTGCATGCACAGTTAAAGATAATATATATTCTATGCGTATGTAACTGTTACAGACCAGTTTCCGGTAGATTGTTCCTTTTGGGGTGCACGGTAAGAGAAGGAGGAGCGGCCGCATACTTTGCTGAACCTTGGGACCATGAACAGTCTTTGGTGTCAGATCTCAGATAAGTGCTGCATGTGGTAGGGGTGAGGAGCTTGTTCAGATAGACGGGTAGCTTGCCCAGAAAGTATTTGAAGGCAAGACTGGAAAGATGAACTTTGTGTCTAGACTCAAGTGATGACCAATCTAGTTCTTTGAGCATTTCACAGTGATGTGTGTTGTAGTTGCATTGGAGAACAAAACAGCATATTGAATTGTAGAGGGTATCAAGATTGCTAAGGTGGGTTTGGGGCGCCAAGCCGTATACTATGTCCCCATAGTCGATAATTGGCATTAGCATCTGCTGTGCGATAAACTTTCTGACCAGCAGACTTAGGGAGGATTTGTTCCTATAAAGTACACCTAGTTTGGCATAGGTTTTGGATGTCAGTGTATCAATGTGTATCCCAAATGTTAAATGGGAGTCAAACCATATGCCCAAGTATTTAAAACTAGTAACAGGAGCTAGCGTGGTATTAGCTTGGCTCTGATCTGGAGCTCAGTTATTAGAAGCTTTACAAATTTAGCCTTGGTCCCAAATACCATTGTTAGTCTTGTCAGTGTTTAAAAACAGTTTGTTTTGGAAAATCCAATTTTCAAGTTTCAAAAAGCCCCCAGAACAGAGCCTTGCGGGACACCACAGGTGATATCCAAGGGGTTGGAGTTAAAGCCTGAGACAGACACATGTTGGGATCTACCTGATAGGTAGGAATGAAACCAGTTTAAAGCATGATTCCCTATTCCAGAGCACTGGAGTTTGTTAAGCAAGATAACATGATCAAACAGTATCAAAAGCCTTTGCAAAATCTAGGAATACTGCACCAGTGATTTGTCCCCATTCCATTGCAAACTTTTAGCAGGGTAGTTACGGTGGAGTGTTTGGGACGAAATCCAGATTGGAATTGGCTAGGGAAATTTGTCTTGGTATAGTAATCACTTAATTGGGAGTGAACACATTTTTCCATGGCTTTGGATAGTATTGGGAGAAGAGAAATTGGCCTGTAGCTCCAGACAGTGTTTTTGTCATCACTTTTGAAGATTGGGTCAACTCTGGCAGTTTTCCAGGTCTTAGGGATATGGCCTGCAGACAGAATAGAGTTGATAAGGGAAGCAATTGTTTTGGCAATGGCTGGGGCACCAAGTCGTAGGAACTTAGATTACAGTAAGTCAGGTCCACATTGGCTGCTTAGTTTTAAATTGAGGATGAGATTAGATTAATCGATGCCATAGTCCAATGGCTTTTGTTCTGATCAGGCAGTAAATATTATTTATTAATGCAAACAACGTTTTCTATAGATTGTCCTCCATTTGCAAGTAGCATCTTTTCGCCTTTGGTTATAACACACACACACACACACACACACACACACACACACACACACACGATCACTGCAGTTACACACGATCACTGCAGTTACACACGATCACTGCAGTTATTCACAAAAACTAGTGTAGGAAAAGAGGACATATAAATGTGTGTGTGTGTGTATATTGTATATATACACACACACACGTCTTCTTTTCCTACACTAGTTTTTGTGAATAACTGCAATGATCTGTAGTGACTCTCTTTGATTCCTGGCAGTGTTATTACATATTAAGGAGGAGGACTAGTCTTAGGTCAAATCTGAACTAGTGATAATGAACTGCCCTTGCATTACTTATACACTTGCTATTGTGGGAGTATAGACCATGACAGCTTGTTTTCATCACTAGATGAAACACATTACAGGACAGTATTCCTCCAGCATCTTTATGAGACTTGTTCGTCCAATACCATGTTTACCCATGGCGTGCCTCACAACATGAGAATTCCACAGTGATGTATGCTTAAACATCATTCCAGTTTAAAAAAAATCTAACACAAATTATGTTTATTCACTCTTTAAAATGTTAAGTAGCAAAACTGCTTTATTATTTAGAAATGGCATGATTGTAAAAATGTACACTTCAAGTATACTTGTGTAGCAACTTACTGTTAGGGATGGGAATATTTCTGTATATTACTCACGAGTTCATGTGTAGATCGTCTCATTAGCCATAGTCATATCTAAGGCCTGTCTATAGATCATCCTTACCTGATTGGTTGAACCTGTCCAGAAAATATCTTCTTAAAAATATAGAAAGGCAAAACCCCACAGCATATATAAAACTCCTTGGGGGACTAACAGACCCAATCCAGATCAAAAATGGCACTAGACAAGGCTGTCCCCTTTCGCCCCTACTATTCGCGATCTCTATCGAGCCTCTAGCAGCCAAAATCAGAGACGACCCAAGAATACAGGGCATTAAGGATTGCCAAGACCGTACATAAAATTTCGCTATTCGCGGACGACATTATTCGGACCCTCACACCACCATTCCCAACCTCCAAAAACTCTTGGACCAATTTGGCCAAATTTCAGATTACAAAATTAACACGGACAAATCTGAAGTCCTAGATCTCTCTCTTTCAGAGCCGACCTGAAAAATGCTCCAATCCAACTATAAATATAGATGGAACTCCTCCCATATAAAATATCTGGAAGTTAAAATAACAAATTCCTACAACTCTCTATACCATGCCAATTACCCCCGTTATTTAACCAAATCTAAAAGGATTTAGAATCCTGGAATAAACTCCAAATCTCCTGGTTTGGTAGGATCATTTCAACCAAAATGAACATCCTCTCTAGACTCTTATATTTTTTCCAAACACTCCCTATTGACATTCCCATGTCTGAGCTTAAAAATATCCAATCCCAGATATTCCAATTTATATGGAATAACCGAAAACCAAGAGTCCCAAGGTCGGTGTTATCACCCAAGATGGGTGGGGGATTGGGGGTCCCTGACGTGATTAAATACTAACAGGCAGCCCAATTACGCCAAGCAGTGACTTGGAATAACAATCCGGCCACATCATGTTGGCTCGAGATAGAATCCCATTATGCGGCTCCTTTGCCCCTGTCGGCCATTCTGTGGGTTCGGAGCGATAAGGAGAAAGGGTCTAGGAAATACGATCTGGGAGCAATGAGTTGTACGTGGAGCATTTGGCTTAGAAACAAAGTGAAGTACGTCCTGTCGACCACCCCCTCTCAACTTACCCCCATCTTTGATAACCCGGATTTCCCGCCTGGGTGTTCTCAGAAACAATTTCAACAATTTCAAGACCTTAAAATTAGAAGGGTAGCAGACTTGCTGAAGAAAGAGAAAATGCTGTCCTTCCAAGAGCTCCAAGATAAATACCAAGTACAAGATCTCAACCCGTTTAAATTCCTTCAAATTAGGCACTTTCTTATAGCGCTCTTCCAAACCGCCAAATTTCCCAAACCGACCAAATTTGAGTCCCTCTGCACTAATGGTTCTTACCAGAAGGGATTGATCTCAGAGATCTATAGGGGGTTAGAGTCAACATCGGAGAACCCAAACCACGCATATATGCAAAAATGGTGCGCAGACCTCAATCTACAACTAGATATGGACGATTGGAAGGACGGCTGGGAGGCAGCTTCCAAGACCTCAATTTGCACGATCACAAAAGAAAATATTTCCAAAATTCTATTCCAGTGGTACCTAACCCGAGTAGACTGAGCCAGATCTTCCCCGGCACGCCAGACCTGTGCTGGAGGGGATGTGGTCAAAGAGGAGACATGGCCCACATTTGGTGGTCATTCCCAGAGATCCAGGGGTTCTGGTCTAGGATCCAGTAATGACTCTGTGAAACCTCAGGGCTGGAAATTCCTCTGGACCCTCTGACCTTCCTGTTGGGAAAACAAGTTGATGGCCTTCCCGCTCCCCTAACTAAACTTATCTCAGCCATCCTAACTGCTGCAAGGTGCTCTATCGCAGCTGCTTGGAAGCAGATAAAAGCACCCTCAAAAAATACGGTCACTAAAAGAATCACCACGGTTATGACCATGAAAAAACTTACAGCCAAGCTCACACAGAAAATCCCCCAGTTCTACAACACCTGGGGGCCATGGCTAGACCGCAGAGGCCCAACTCTCTCATAAATAAGCACTCGAACCAGTTGGTCCCTCCTGAGAGAGAAGGTTGAAAAGGAGTCGGCCACACCACACCCCTCCCTTCCCCGCCCCCAGACCTTTCCCTCCCCCCCTCTGTTTGTCAACCACATTAACCCCCCGCCCCCCCCGCCCATGGCCGTCCCCTCCCCAACAAAAAAGAAAATGCTTTATTGGATTCAATGACTGTACTCTATATGTTATGTGCATACGAACGCAATGTATCTGCATATGTTTCCTGTATGTCTCCAATAAAGGAAAAAGATTGAAAAATAAATATATAGAAAGGCTTCAAGCAGCAATCCCCCCAGAAGCCTATATGAGTTTAGTCATATAATGTTAGTACCTTGCCCCGTGAACATGCCCTGGTGGGAAGCAGAGGGTTCTCTAGAGCTTATTTCAGCTCTGCTGCTCCCCGAAATAATTCCTTAAAAAGGTGCCACTGGTACTTCATGGAGTTTAAAACCACCACGGCACGCCGCATGTCAATGGGACAGTCCAATGGATACAGGGTCGGTGCAAGGCTATTCTGCACCCTATGCGAACCTTCAATTTTGTTTCCCCTGGAGGGAACTGTACTGGTGGCATCTTCCCCGGCAGGTATCTCGGGAGCCCCCAGAGCTGGAATGAATGCAGTTCGGCTGCAGGGCCCCCCTACTTCCCATCTATATATAAAAAATATAAGAAACTGGACTAGGCAGATTTGTGCCTTTAAAGCTGTTAGTTTGCAGGAACTATGTAAATTGCAGCACATCCAATTAAATTGTATGCAAGCACAGTATGTTATGTGAGTGCATGAACACTGGTAAAAAAGCAGGAGTGTAAATGATTGCTTTACATTTTTACCAAATTGGAAAAAAAAAAATCAAGCCAGTTTGTGGAAACCCATAGACCAATACTACCATGGCAGCACAGTTCAATGCAATGTATTTGGTTTCTACAGCAGAGGTAGTCACAAAAATAAACTAAACAGCACTGCTCTTTTGTCAGAATCATGCTGTATGCTGGAAATCCTGTAGTAGGAAAGATGGGAAGAGGTGAACAGGAGAAAGGAAAGGGTGGAAAGGGAAAGGGTGGAAACAGATAGGCCGTTGATATGACAAAAGGGAAAGCTTGCACAAACTATACTTTAAACATGACAAGGGGGCTCAAATGCAATCATCTTGGCAAACATTATTATGACTAATATTACAACAATTAATTTAAATATATATATATATATCATACTTACCCCGATATTAAATGGTCCTGTAAAATAGTCGAGATTTGCTTGAATGAACCAAATATTGCTTAATCTAAGTTCATGACATCTGTCCTTCGCACGTAAGAGAGATTCCTCTTTGTTTTCTATCAAAACGACCTATTTTCATGAGAAAAGATGAGCTTTTGTGTCATTTCACTGCAAAAAAATAACTGGGTTTGATTTCGCAATTTCACAAATGCATAAATATCTATTTACTTGAGGTGGAATGTTGCAGAACGCACATTTGTTTCATTTTCCAATGGAAAACATATGAATTAAAGGAACAATTTAAGGAACAATTCATGCTTTTTGTTTAAACATAGGTTTGAAGCAGGGGGTCTCCGGAGCTGAACACCATTAAGTACAATATCAGAAGAGATGGCACTTTTTTTCACCAAAGCTTGAGTTTGCGACGAAAATGACACATTTTCGAATATTTGCGAAATCACAGGAATTCTAAAATAACCGCCAACAATGCTGTTTTGTTTCTTTTAAGTTAGAGAATTAATATAAATTAAAAAAAAAAAAAAACAGCGAATATTCACAAGAAAAAAAATAATAATAATTAAATATTGAGAAATAAGAACAAACTACGGGGCAGCATTTTTGCCACCTATTCTCCTTTTTCACCTTTATACATGTCTGATACTGCATACATATACATGAACCGAACAAGGGCAACTTTTCTCATCTCGAATACTGGGTTGTCTAGAAAGAAAAACCATTAGAACTAGGGTAGGGGGTGGGCAAACACCAGCCCCCCAGGGCAATCAACAGGGCAGGTTTTAAGGATATCCCTGCTTCAGTCTTCGATGAGCCACCGATTGACCCACCTGCGCTGAAGCAGGGATATCCCTAATACCTGGCCTGTTGGTGGCCCTTGAGGACTGGAGTTGGGGAACCTCTGAACTACGGGCTTCAAATCAAGCCATATTTTTGTTAACTGAAATAGCTACTAAAGCATACAGGACTCTGAACTGCCAAGCTTTTGTCCAGGTTCTCCTAACCCCCCCCCCCCCTCCCACCCCCGTAAACCTTGGAAGAACATGGTGTAGGTCGCTTTAAAGAGATGAATTGTTCATGGACAGTTGTTTCATATAATATTGGTTCAGGCGGCGTACATTGATATTCTAGGTGGATCCTCTCGTAACTATTGGCAAACCTATTACTGTCCGGTCATTTGAAAAGAATTATTTCAAGCCCTGGATTGTTGACTCATTCCGGATTTCCTATGCGGTTTCCAACGTACATAACCGGTTTCCTGATTTCCACCCCGCACAATAGCAATAGAGGTGCTCGAAGTCCTGTTTTACCGGGCAGAATAGATTTTCTATTTTGCTTCATGCAGGAAATGAGATGCCTGATCAATCGGACATTTCTGAGCACATGGCAAACAATTGTTTTCCTTTTACTTCAGCATAGTGTGGGAAATCACAAAAGGTCATCAGCTATCAATTAGCACGGTTACCCTACAAATGGAGTGACGGAACCATGTGTCAAGTAGAGCAGATTGGAGCATTTTTTTTGTTCCATAACACGTGCAAACAATGTCATTTTAACTCTACATTACCTTGGGCCAATGTACTGTATCAATGCCTGAACCAATTTGGTGCCATTTGTGCCAATAAACAATTTATAAGATGAGTTAGGAACGATTTGGAGCAAATTGCATCATCTTGATACATCTTTCTCAAAATGTTGTGACAGTAATTTTCTACATGCTCACAATCTTGTCTCATTGACAGAAAAGTAAACTGATTTCGCTAATTAACTACATTTTGTTATAAAGCACAAAGCAGCCATCTTATAAATATATGACTAATTTAACTTACGGCCATTAAAGTAGCAAAACACCATGCATTACATCTTTTTTTTATCTTTTTATATGATTGAAGCAGGGGGATCCGGAGCTGATCCACATCAATTTTAGCTCAGGGTGTCCCCCTGCTTCCATAGATCCTTTCGTCCGTAGGTGATGGCAGTATCACTGCGACGTTTAAATGTCCAGGTCACACAGGCCAACAGGAAGCCGCAAGGAACGACTTCACTGCTGTCTACTGACCGTGTGACACGGGACATTTAAACGCCGCCGTTTCATTAGGCGCACAAGTTCCCTGGCTGCAGAGATACTAGCATTCCCCTACAGAGGTAAGTATGTCGGGAAGCAGTGTGTCCCCAGAAAAAAACAAATACAAACCGGCGCCTAAAATTGTCCAAAGATAGTCTATTGGGGATCCAATTGGACCGGGACACACAGATCCACTTCCAATCTTGTGCTTCCAATGTTGTGACCACGACCGGATGTGACGTGATATGTGGAATCAAGCAGAAAAAAAATCATAGTGCAAACTGCTACCCAGAGGGACATACAGAACAAACACTAAACAAACAACAGATAAAACATAGTGCAAACTGCTACTGAGAATGCAGCAGCTTGTCCACCAGTGGCGTCGGGCTGATTTGGAAGTATACAGGATTTTACTCCCTGAGCTTCCGTCACGAACACTTGCACGCTGCGTGCCACGCGCATCCGGTTTGTAGCAGTGAGAGAAGGATCTGCCCCCAAGCACACCCCCAGCGACGGACGATCGAACTAGGAGGTGTTGCAGCGTCGAAGCTGCTTCCAAATCAGCCCGACGCCACTGGTGGACAAGCTGCTGCATTCTCATGTCCATTATCCACCGCGCATTTACTCCTGACTTGTCGTGAGTAGGATTTTGGTTTTAGAATAACCGGACCTGCTGTTGTGTTCTCAACTGCATTTCAAATTATCTGTTGTATTAAAATTAGCTCTCTCATTTAGTCAGCCTTGCCTGTATCTGTCTTTGTTGTTTGTCTAGTGTTTGCACTGTATGTCCTCATAGTAGCAATTTGCACTATGTTTTATCTGTTTGTTTAGTGTGTATACTGTATGTCCCTCTGGGTAGCAGTTTGCACTATGTTTTATCTGTTTGTTTACTGTTTGTACTGTATGTCCCTCTGGGTAGCAGTTTGCACTATGATTTATTTTTCTGCTTGATTCCACATATCACGTCACATCCGGTCGTGGTCACAACATTGGAAGCACAAGACTGGAAGTGGATCTGTGTGTCCCGGTCCAATTGGATCCCCAATAGACTATCTTTGGACAATTTTAGGCGCCGGTTTGTATTTTGTTTTTGGTGTTTACGACTGACTTTGTTTTTGGGTCAGCATCTCTTGGCAGCCTCGCCTTATTATTTTAAGGTATTTCAAGTGTTTGTACACCAATAAGTATTGTTTAGTTCTTAGCGCTATTATCACCATTTTTTTCCTTTGTAGTGTGTCCCCAGAGCTGAAATGAATGGGGTTCTGCTCCGGAGACCCCTGCTTTAATCCAAGAACAACAAAAAAAGAAGATGTAGTGCAAGGTGTTCAGCTGCTTTATATAACATTATAAAGTAAGTCTATATAACTCTAGATCAACATCTGTTTATGTTTTATAGAAAATTCCACAATTGTTTCCTGCTTCTATGGCCCTATTTACTAAAATCCTCCTTCCTCAGCAAAGACACAGCACAGCAATAAAGTAGAGTTGCTAAAGAGAGTGGCTTTTATTTTAAGCTCCCTTTTTAGTTTTTATGAATAGAAAGGGGAAACACAGATGGGAGGTTAGGAAGTACAGTATTCTACAGTACTGGGAAAAAAAAGAGTTCATTTAGACCTTGACTAAAAGGGAGTGCATCTCTAAGTATTAGCTTTTGTTTCCCTTCATCCCTTTCCATCCAACGACATACTTGGACGCATTTACTTAGTAGCAGAAGAGTCAAAGCTGCATCTTCCTATGAATTGAATGCTTTACCTGGCATAACGGCAGCATGTGAGCCAAGACAATCCCGACATGACCCTGTGAAAGGAGAAACAAAAAAAGGTGAGCTCTCAATCAGCCTCACTAATCCAGTACAAGATTAAAAATCGAAGCGCTTCCTTTGTGTTTAGGGTTTTCAGGCAAATCAATTTGTCTTGCGACCATGCATGTTTCTCTCTAAGCAAGTTTCATTTCAATAGGGGTTTTAGTTACATCTATTAATTACACCGACTTTGGCAAAATATAAACAACTTTATTTCATAACGCGCTTTCTCCCAATGGGACTCAAAATGCTTCACAATTACGGTATAATGCACGGTACACAGCACATACATTTTTATTTTTTTTACAGACAGTCCCTGCCCAGGTGAGCTTACAATCTATGATTCTGGTGTCTGTTAAATATGTAACTAAAATCCCAATTTAAAACAAAATATTAGAAATGGTGAAAGATGAGCAGTCTTTCATGATGCAGCATGAGAGAAGTAAAAGAAGAGGTTTACAGTGGCGAAATGTTGTTTTTCAGTGAATTTTGGATGGCGTGACCGTGTGTTTTTTTTTTTGCTTTTATGTATTTTAGTCACATCATCTCAACAACACTCCAGTGAATTATAATAATATTGCAAGTATGGTTTGTGCCGGGGGAGCTTACTATGGTACATGGAACTCTGTAAGCAGGTTTGTGCCGGGGGAGCTTACTATGGTACATGGAACTCTGTAAGCAGGTTTGTGCTGGGGGAGCTTACTATGGTACATGGAACTCTGTGAGCAGGTTTGTGCCGGGGGAGCTTACTATGGTACATGGAACTCTGCTGGGTGAGGGTGGTTGGGGGGGGTTAGTGGGGGAGGGTATGTGGGTGATGGTGGGTTAACCCCTTAATGACTGTAGCGGTTAATAACCGCTATGGTGATTAAGGGGTTAGGGGACATTACATTGGATGTTTTAATTCTTGTGTCTCTTTTGCAGAAGCGGATGGGGCATGGGCAGGATGAAGATGAGGATGGCCTTCATCGTGGCAGCCGGACATGGGTGGTGAGTACTATATGTATTTAATGTATTTATTGTTGTTTATGTATTTTACATACACAGGGGGTGTATGTTGTTTATTGCAATGTTTATTGGGGGCAAATGTCCCCAATAAACATGCTATTCTGCCTTAACCCCTTCATTGCCTTAGCGGCTATCCGCTATGGTAATGAAGGAGCATTTATGTATTTTTAATAATATTGTGCGGAAGCAGGGGGCCCCCTGGGCTGAACCGCATTAATTTGTGTCTCAGAGACCCCCTGCTTCCCGAATTACAGGCCCCGGTTTGGGGCATCGGTTACAGTGTCGCTGCCATATTTATAGCGGGCACGTCGCGAATGGGACGCTATAAAGATGGCGGCGACACTGCCACCCGATGACACATTCCGGGGCCTGTAACTCGGGAAGCAGGGGGTCCCTGGTTCACAAAGTGATGCGGTTCAGCTCGGGGGACCCCCTGCTCACAGTACAGTATTATTAAATAAATATTCATGCTGCTTCGCTACCGTAGCAGATACCCTGTAAGGTAAGGAACGAGTCTTTATTGATGTGTGTGTTTTACTCATAGTGTAGATGTGCAGAGGGTCTCCGGAGCTGAAGCGTTTTTGTTTTAGGTCCGGTGCCCCCCTGCTTCCCGAGATACAGGCCCCTTTATGGGGTGCCGGTATCCCTCTGCTTTGTTTACAGGCCGCGGTCACGTGATCGGGACCTTTAAATGCAGAGGGATACCGGCACCTCATAAAGGGGCCTGTATCTCGGGAAGCAGGGGGTCCCCCGACCTGAAACCAATGCGGTTCAACTCCGGAGACCCCCTGCACATGTACACTATGAATAAAAGTTGTTTAAAAATACTTTATTTGTTGCCGATGTTTGCGCTGAGAGAGCGGCTTGTCTCTCTCTGCTGCAAACATCTATCGGCAGACAAGGCCTATCGGAAGGCTTATCGGGAGCCAGCCTGTATCGGCACAGGCTCATCGGCAGCTTTGCTTTCGCAGTGCTTCGGCAGGGATCGGAAGGATTCGGCCCTTACTGAATACTGCGAGGGCAAATCGCCAAAAAAAGGCCGATCCCCCACCTATCCGCCACACTTGGCGAAAAGATTTTATCGGGCCTTACTGCATGAGGCCCTGGATCTTCTTTCTAAAGAACTGAGCCAACTTTCAGTGTCTCTAAAAAGCAAGAGCTCTTACAAAACCCCATGACGGTGTTCAGCTGATAAAACAATGGGGGAAAAGAAAGAACAGTAGTAATAGCAGCAGTTCCCACTCCAGCCCTTCCCTCCACAAATATTTATATTACGGCTTATTGTCAACATAGACAACTGTACAGTATGTGCAGAATTGCTCCTTTGCTATGAGGGTTAAAATGTATAAAAATATTGGTAGGGTGTTTGATTGTGGGGGAGGACATTCCAGGGAGCAAAGTTCTCACAGCCTTTTTCAAACCGAGGCCCTTTCTCCATTACATTTGGTTTGCTTAACCATATATTTGCTGGAGGGGCATGCAATCATCACTGAATAACAATGCCGTTGTACTTAAAATGCAACCACTGCTGAAGAGGCCTTCCATATATTCTGCAGCAACGCTTTGCAGGCTACTGTGCTTCCATTCATATATGTACAGTATGTATATCTTTATTTATACAGCGCATTCATGTGCTGAGAGCGCTTTACAGCAGTAACACACGTGACATAATAGGAATAAACGCTTCATACATAAAAGCAGACGTTAGGAAAAGGAGTCCCTGCCCCGAAGAGCTTACAGTATAGTAAGATTTGCTGTATAGAGATAGGCATGTAATACATAAAACCTTTTATTATCTTTTTGCAATCCACACAATTGCCATTCAGCCTAGTGCAGGGCTTCTCAACTCCAGTCCTGACGACACCCCCAGCAAGTCAGGTTTTTAGGATATCCCTGCTTCAGCACGGGTGGCTGAATCAGTGGCTCAATCGAAGACTGCACCATCTGTGCTGAAGCATGGACTGATTGAGCCACCTGTGCTGAAGCAGGGATATCCTGAAAACCTGACCTGTTGGGGGTCTTCAGGACTGGAGCTGAGAACCCCTGCCTGAAATGGTGTTTCTAAAGCCTGTGGCAGTTGTGAATCGCCCCCAGTTAGTACAACCCCAGTAGGTGTGAATTGACCCGACGATGACTCACCTCTGAGACTTCTTTAATACAGAGAATAAAGGAATTCAGCGCTTAGCACATTGTGTAGCAAAGTCCCCTCAGGTTACTTATATCATAAGCTCTTGGTTTGTCGCATGCCTGCTCAGATTGTTTCGCTTTATCCATGGGGTTCTACTTCCTACGTCTTTGCCATGTAATACATGTTAATGTTTGTACAGTAAAACACAGTACATAATGTCTTTATTCTGTCTACTGTACTGAGCTGCCAACAGAAATCATGGGGCATTAATATTCATCGAGGTTGGGAGAGCTGAATAAACTGTCTAGGTGTCAAATTTAGGAGAGCTTAGTACTTGGTATTAAAAATAAGTGTCTGATAAAGTTGTATACATAAACAATATAGTCATTTCAGCACCAATAATAATTGCGACCCCGGTTTGTGTCAAGGAGCACCACATTGTACTGCGCTACGGAAAAAGTTGGCGCCAAACAAATAAAAGATGATAATAATCGCGCATGTAAAGTTGCAGTAGGCAAGCAATGATTCAATGGCCCCTAGTCAATATGGGGACAGCAGGGTAATGTACAGTTAACAATGTATAAACCTTTATTGCCTACTAGCTGAGAGAGGTGAGGCCAAGCGGCGGGTGGTAGTGTTGTGACCGGGGGGGAGGGGGGGTGGTGGTGGGGGAGAGGTGAGGCCAGCGGCGGGTGGTAGTGGTGGTGACCGGGGAGGTGGTTGTGGTGGGGGAGAGGTGAAGCCGGCGGCGGTGTGGTAGTGTTGTGACCGGGGGGGAGGGAGGTTGGTGTGGGAAGAGGTGAGGCCAAGCGGCGGTGTTGTGGTGACCGGGGGGAGGGGTTGTGGTGGTGGGGGAGAGGTGAGGCCGGGGCGGCGTGGTGGTAGTTGTGGTGTACCGGGGGGAGGGGTTGGTGGTGGGGGAGAGGTGAGGCCAAGCGGCGGGTGGTAGTGTGGTGACCGGGGGGAGGGGTTGGTGGTGGGGGAGGTGAGGCCGCGGCGTGTGTAGTATTGTGACCGGGGGCGGGGATATGGTGGTGGGGAGAGGTGAGGCCACGGCGGGTGGTAGTGTTGTGACCGGGGGAGGGGGGTTGGTGTGGGGAGAGGTGAAGCCCGCGGCGGGTGGTAGTATGTGACCGGGGGGTGGTGGTGGGGGAGGTGAGGCCAAGCGGCGGGTGGTAGTATTGTGACCGGGGGTGAGGGGTTTGGTGGGTGGGGGGAGAGGTGAGGCCAAGCGGCGGGTGGTAGTGTTGTGACCGGGGGGCGGGGGGTTGGTGGTGGGGGAGAGGTGAGGCCAAGCGGCGGGTGGTAGTGGTGTGACCGGGGGGAGGGGGGTTGGTGGTGGGGGAGAGGTGAGGCCGGTGGCGGGTGGTAGTGGTGTGGATGGTCCTGCTAAGTGAGATTCCAAATCCAAGTGAGGGCAAGAGGTGCAATGTGAGGGGTGAGGGGGGCGGGGGGTGCGTCCATGGCCAATGACACAGGGGGAACACAGGGCCAATCACGCAGGGAGAAGACATACACACACAAACATTATTTCAGACTTATAAATATAGATATAGCATTGACAGTATACGCAGGTCTGTGCATGGAATTATGCAGGCACAATGAATCTCTGCCCCATAGAGCTTATAATCTAATGTTGGTGCCGGAGACACAGGGAGATAAAGTGACTTGCCCAAGGTCACAAGGAGAGATGACACTGCGTTACGTGAATGGAGGTTGATACATCATTCATTGTGCGTTATCCTGCTTGTCACCATATTTAATAGGGCCCATCATTCCTTGGTTTGCCTCCCTGTATAAGAGGACTCACTTATAATGGGACAGTGTTTCCAATAAACCAGTGTTTTTCAGCTGGTGTCCAGTGGAATACTGGGGGTTCCATAGGAACAAAAGGGCAATAGATTATATTTTGCCTTTCAAGATCCCACAATTGTAGTTAATAAAAATGGATAAAATATTACAAAATGTTATTCTGCAATATCCTACATTTTTATATAATACTGAAATAGAATTTAAAATAAAATAGTATTTGTATGTACCTAGGATACGTTGGAAGGGTTCTGCAATGGCACAATAGACATGTAAGGACATGTAAGGAGCTCCACAGAGTTGCCATCCATTTGAAAGGGTTTCACAAATCTTAAGAGGTTGCAAATAACGGCAATAAACTGTTGGTGTTCAACCTGTAAAGTGTGGCAGGGGTCCCACACAAAAAATGGGGTGCTGTCAGATATTTTACTTTTCAAAGAATCATCGTTATGTTGTATTTTCTTAACTAAATTATTTCATTAAATTATCTCAGTCTTGTTTTCCTGTATATAAATTCTATATGGATCTATATCTTTGATTGTATGCTCTCCGGCGCAGGGATCTCCTTTCATATTGTCTGATAAGTTTGTTGCGCTTATTGTATTATCATTTCCTGTACTGTCTCTTCTGTAATTTGCTGAGTACACTGTGGGCACCATATCAATAAAAATATACATACAGTGCATAGATATAATGTAACGTTAACAATAAAAGTCAGACTACAGTGACAGGGTTTTCAGGTGCAAAGTGCAGGTCATAACATAGACTAGGGTTCCACTTAGCCAAATTATATAAGGGCTCTCAAGTGCTTGAAAAGTTGCAAAAGTACGGAAATCAACGATGTAGATTCATCGCAGGTGGTGATAATACCTATTTACAATCTAAGATGACAGTTCAGGACCTCATAATCCTTTTTCAGGTCTTCAGCGCTCGTTCTAAGCCTGCTGAGACGCCTGGACACGTGTCACTGGTAATGCGCGTTTTTATGTTAAATGACCAAAATGTTAGGACTGCAGTTCATGCTCAGAAAATGAAGATGCCTTTGACTATGCACATCCAGCCGAATAAACCTTCCCAGAGAGATGATACCAAAACACACATTTTTTGGCTCCCGACAATAATTTGTTAATAAAATACAGCACAAGTGATCGGAGAAGTGCGATGGTACTAGGGGCCGTACCAGAGGTAGCCAACTCCAGTCCTCAAGGGCCACCAACAGGTCAGGTTTTCAGGATATCCTGCTTCAGCACAGGTGGCTCAATCAGGGACTCAGTCGAAGACTGCACCACGTGCTGAAGCAGGGATATCCTGAAAACCTGACCTGTTAGTGGCCCTTGAGAACTGGAGTTGGCCACCTCTGGCCTATGGAGTACCACTACTTTTTTTTATTTACACACAGTTCCACTTGTTTTTAATGAATAGTACACTTCATTTAAAAAAGTCCCTATCCATTTGTTTTTTTTTTAGTAGAAATATTGCACAATCCTTTCTAAAATGACATGGTAAAGGCTTTCCCTTACATGTTATGAAGTCACTTCGACCTTTGAGCATATAGTATTTGTTTGCCCCAGGCAGTGAAGCATGTCAGAGTCAATGAGATAATATGATACAGCGTCTTAACCCTTTGTTTGTGAAATTGGACAAATGGAAACCACCTCCTTTGACAAAGGTCCCTGTTAATGAGTTGAAGAGGAGTCGGGTTCCCTTCTATTCAGGACCTTCTCCTATAACACACCCTCCAACATTTGGCACATGAAAAAAGGTACATTTTATCTGCTACATCGTTGTGGGACAGAGGCAATTCCAAACAGCTGACACCTCCTAAGGAGGCTATGTAACATCCAATTTACTACCTGCAAAGATCAGATCACTAATGAGAATTGTATGTATCTAATTATATAGAAATGGTATTAAATACCCCTTAACCAATGATCATCAGATCGATCATCAATATCCCAGTTCCTTTTATTAGCGGAAGATTCCGAGCTTCAACCAGTTGCAGAAATAGGTACAATATGTATAGTTGGTTTTAATAGGTACAGGACATAGAAAAACTGGTACAGTACCTGCTGAATACGTGCAGATGGAGGGTATGCGGTAGTGAATCCATTAGCTAGAGACGACAGGAGGCACTCAGAACAACTCTTTGTTCATAAGTGTTTACACATAAATATTTATGCCAGATAGGGATGATGTCGCCTGCACAGTTTGCACATGTTCCCTTGGGTACTTTCTGATGCACTCTTTGTTGTGACAATGAATTCTGCTTTGTACAGCGCTGCGTACATTGATGGTGCATATAAGATCTGAACGATCACTGCTCAACTACCATTCCAAGAAACGCCCATTGCAAAGCAAAGCTGGAAAAATACCTAACTGCATTTGAGCACCTCAGCTTTTTACTGACAATAAATAAGACATAACCATAGACTAGAGCCCAATTTATAGCCTAATAAAAAAAGATATTGACTGCAACAGGATCGCTGGCATTCTGACACTTTCATTATCACATAATGTTTTCCATTGTGGGAGAGATGCAATTTCTAGAATTATTTTGTATTAGAAAAATCACGCTCTAGAGCCGATCTCCTACACTATAAATGTGTAGTCTCTTCCTATAACACTACTCTCCCCTTTGCCAAGCAAAGACTCATACTAATTCTGTCCTCTAACCCTCAAAGGGCCTCATTCAGAGAAGGTTGATAGAAAATTTCAGTGGGAACCAATTCCACACTCTGATTGGCTGAAATACCATGTGACGCTGGCCATCTTGGATTTAGTGACGTCATCTTAAAGGCAAATGAAGCACAGCCATTCTGATTGGCTGGCATCATTCCCTTTAAGTGACGTAATTTAAAAAAAAAAAATAAGTCGGAACATGGTTTTAACAGCCAATCAGGTGGCTGTTAACCATTTTGAGGCTAAATGTGATGTCACAAACTCTATTTAAGGCCGTGACACCTCATTTGAGCCCAAGTAGACGACGAGACAACATCGGTTGGGATTTAACATGGGGCTTTTTGGATTGACAGATGAAGATAGAAGATAAAGATTTCAAGAAATGGTGACAGATGAAGATAGAAGATGGTGATTAAAGAAAGAAAAAAGAAGATTGGGGTACCTGATCCGGATCTTCATGGCGGATGGCATCGGATGCTGTTGGAGGCCTTCAAGGTACGTGAGCTTCCTGTTTCCCCGGGAGTCGGAGGGCCACCGCTTCTAATGGTAAGTAATATATTCAATGTTTGTAAATGTCTCTTTTTACAGGTTTTTTCATTGGATGTGTTTTTTCATTTTTTGGGGGAGGCACATTGACTGATAATATATTAATCTGTACCACTTTAGGGTACACATTAATACATTATTATGACAATATTTGGGGGGCATTTCTGGCTTGGTGTTGCTGTTGGTTTTTTTAATTTCAGTTTCTTATGTGGATGTCATTGGTTTTTTCCCCCTGCTTAATGGTAATAAAATGTTTGCGATTGGTGTTCGTTTTTAGTTAATGTTGTATTATGTTAGCTAATGCATTTTATGGTTATTTCAGATATTGTTTGAATTTATTTCTTTGTATTTTAATGTTTAAAGTCATTAATGTTGTAGTAATTAATTGGTTTGATTGGTTAGTGTTACTATTCATTTTGAGTTGGTTTAGAAATGAATTGTTTTGATTGGTTAATGGTTTAATTAATTCATTGTTGATGTTGTTATTGCTTGTATTGATTGGATTAGCTGGCTACTGTTTTTATTTAGTGAAGTGTGTTTTTTTGGAGTTTAGTTATGTTTTATTATTGTGTGTCTTGTGTATTAATGTATTGTAATTAGGGTGCCCATTGAGTTCTAGAGGCTTATCCTGCCCATATTATTATTATATGGGTATGATGTACCACTATACTACTCAATGGGTACAGGGTGGGTATAGTCAGTCAGGGGTGGGTGCTTAGGCCTCATAGATGGGAGAAGGGGGTATTAGCCCTAAGGATGGGTGTCTAGACCTTGCGGGTGGGTAGCGGTTGGGTTAACCCTTTTATTACCGTAGCGGTATTAACCGCTAAGGTAATGAAGGTGTTAAGTCCCCCCGCAACCCTCCCCCCCCGCAAGGCCTAAACAGCCACTAAGGGCCAAACTTCCCCTTCACTCACCCTCGCTAGCCACAGTAAGCCTGGCATGGGTGTGTAACCCCTTCATTGCCTTAGCGGTTAGCCGCTAAGGTAATGAAGTTGCTGTAAATGCATTTTTCCTGCACTGGATGCATGCCTGGGGGCTCCGGTGCTGGTATTAATGGCTATCAGCTCCGGAGACCCCCGGCATCATTCCGAGGCAGGAAAAGGGTCTGATTTTTTCTAAGTCCCGACACATCGCAGCTCATCGAGGCATCTCCCCACCAATTTACCTAAATTTTTACGTGAATTGGATTTGGAGAGAAGATCGCCTTTTAGGGCTGCGATAGGTCGCGACAGCCGACTCGCTGGTAATAGAATCGCGTGAGTTTATGATCCTTCAAAAAATGGTTGATAAGTGGCTGATCGCCGCTCAATTGGCGAGTTTCTTTGGATCATAAAATTTTGCTTCGATACAGGCCGTTATCGAGCACTTATCGAGGTTTACTGAATACGAGTAGCCATTTTGCCCGATAAGTGCTCGATAAGGGCCTTATTGAGGCTTTCTGAATGAGGCCCAAAGTCTTTTTGCAATCTTTAACTCCCTTAACTCGTTCCCACTGCCCCTTCGCCCCCTTCCACCATCATGGCCAAGACCATGACACCTACTTCACAGATAAGATTGAATCCCTCAGACATGACATCTCTTCATGTCAGGCTACACGCGCACCACTTATCTCCCTTCGTACACCTACATCCACCTTCAGCTCATTTCCCCCTGTGACTGAGGATGAGGTCTCTGTGCTCTTTTCATCATCTCACCCTACAATTTGCCCCCTTGATCATAATCCCTCACATCTCCTATACTCCCACTCTGGCGCACAAAGCCCTACCCTAAGTCACCCTTTTAACCTCTCTCTCATCTCCGACACATTCCCATCTTCCTTTAAACATGCACTCATCAAGCCCATTCTAAAGAAACTCTCTCTTGACCAAGTCTCCCTTTCTAACTAACGCCCTATCTCTCTTCTCCCCTTTGCCTTCAAGCTGCTTGAGCAACTTGTATACAACCGCTTCACTCACTTTCTCTCCTCCAACTTCCTGCTTAACTCTTTGCAATCTGGTTTCCATCCTCTACACTCCACTGAGACAGCATTAACAAGTGGCCAATTACCTACTCAGCTAAATATAAGGGCCACTTCTTCCTAATTCTCATGGATCTCTCTGCTGCCTTCAACACTGTTGATCCCCCCCTTCTCCTGTACACTCCCCATTCAATTGACCTCCATGACATAGCCCTCTCCTGGTTCATGTCCTTCCTTTCCAACTGTTCTTTCATTGTTTTGCTCTCTGGTGTCTCATCTTCACTCCCTCAATCTATTGAGGTCCCACAAAGCTCTGTCCTTAGCCCTCTACTATTCTCATTCTACACCTCTTCTCTTGGTGAACTAATACCATTTTTTGACTTTCAATATTACCTCTATGATGATACCAAAATGTACCTCTCTTTCCCTGACCTCTCCCCCCCCCCCCCCCCCCCCCCCCAGTCTTGTCCTGTGTCACCAACTTTCTCTCCGCAAACTCCTTCTGGGTGTCCCACTATTACCTGAAGCTTAACATGTCCAAAATAGAACTAGTATTCTTGCCCCCTTCCACTGCCATCCCTACACCCAAACTCTCCCTCACTATCAAGAATAACACAATTTCATCAACACACCAAGTCCTTTCCCCAGGGGTCATCTCTGACCCTGTCCTCTCCTTCATTCCTCAAATTCACTCCATCACTAAGTCCAGCTGTCTCCATCTCCGAAATATCGCTAGGATATGCCATTTTCTCACTCACGACACAACTAAACTCCTAATTCACTAACTCATCTTGTCCCGTCTTGACTACTGCAACTTTCTCCTAGTTGGCATTCCCCTTGTACTCCTGTCGCAACTCCAATCCATTCAAAGCACTGCTACCAGACTCATCTACCTAACTCACTGCTCCACTTCAGCTGCACCACTATACAAATCCCTACACTGGCTTCGCATATCACCTGGAATCAAATTTAAAACCCTAGTTCTGACTTACAAAGCTCTCAACGATGCTGCCTCACTTACATCTCTATCCTCAACCACCAAATATATACATAAACGCCCCCTACTTTCTGCCCATGACATCCGTCTTTCCTCCTGCCTTATTACCCCCTCTCACTCCCGCTGCAGGGCTTCTCCCGTGCTGCCCCCTCTCTCTGGAATTCCCTACTACGCACCATCATTCTCTCCCCCCCAACTTTCAGACATTTAAAAACTCCACGAAAACTCACCTTTTCAAGGATGCTTATCTGGAATACCCCTAACACCCACCCCCCAATCCCTCCAACCGTATTGGGACCTGCTGTGTGGCTGGACCAAACTCCAATCTAACATCCTCACCCCCAACCTTAATGGGATCAGCTGTGCAGCTGGACCATACTCCACCCTGAGATATAGTCCGTCTCACAATGATAGCTACTTTACCTTTTGTTTCAGCAATGCCCATTATTCCCTTTAGATTGTAAGCTCTCATGAGCAGGGCCCTCATTACCTTCTGCATCTGTTTTTTGCTTGTTTGTTCCTATTTGGTATGTCATTCTGTTTATGTAATATACATAACTCTGTACCCCCATTGTACCGCGCTGCAGAATATGTTAGTGCTTTACAAGTAAACGATAATAACAAAGCAGTTATGGGAGTGCGATGGTACAAAGGGAAGGAGGGAGGATAAATACACCACTACATGCCATCTTGCAAAGCAACGCTTTCACCTCTGCTTTACATAGGAATTGTTGATTAAAAGTGTTGAATTTAATTCATTGAACTTAAGGTGATTTTGAAACTATTGGATATTGGAATAACACATTAAATATAGATCCAGAGTGGCCCTGCTGGCTTACACAAAAATACAGAAACAACATGTTTCAAAATATGATCAATCTCATTATAATACGTTAATTTGTTAATGCCCCTTAGCAACTTGAGCGCCATAAAATATATGAATTATACATTTACTAGCACTAAACACCCTATAGTGCGCTTACATGGTTTATTAGTTATCATTTTCCTTGTGAACTAAGCTGGAAAATGTTTATGGGTAGAACATCTTACACACGTTGAAGGGAAAACAGTATCAAATATTCTTGAGCAAAGAAGATCAATTTTTTTTAAAAATCATTTTATTTATAAAATAAATAAAAAAATATATATAATCCACCTACTGTATAATGATGGGCAAATGTATCTTTGAAGTTGCAAATTGTTGCATGTTAAAAGGTTCATTTTTTTTAAGTAAGCTGAACTGTGTTCTGCTATGAAGCATCAATTCCTGTCCAGGACCTGCAGCATGGTACAACTTGCCGAGACTGAAGGACTAAACTGCTCACCAGCTCGATCACGCGTGTGATAACCCAGCCAATGCCGGTCACAAGCCCGGATGAAAAATGGGGAGTGTTAGTTCCCGTGGCGACAAACTGGAAAATTAGCCAAGAACCGAATGGCGGGACAACAATTACGAAGCGTGGAAACACTAGAGGACGTATTGAACATCCTGCCCTGGCCTCTACAACGCATCGCTTCCTACCTTGTAGAAGATGAAGCCATGTCGTTTACGGAGAATACCAACCTACCTACCTACGTGTGTGATAAAATGTGGGCAGGTAAAGGAGGTTTTCCCCAATCATTTTTAAGTACCCTAATTTTACCTTGTGACCTCTTGCCCTGTTCCTAGTTGCACTTGCACTTGTTTCTAGTTTTCCTCTATTAATTGTCTACCTTGACTCATCAGCCCCGCCAGAGGTTAGAATAGGCTCCCACTAGTGGTACATTCTCCTATTGTCCGTTGTTATTGTTATGAGAACAGAATGTTTCCCAACATCATCCTTTTTGAGCCAGTGCCCAAAGAGCTTTGCCCTTCTTAGCTCTTACTGCCACAGACCAGAATTAATCATTATGGGTTGGGGAATATGGCCTCTGGGGTTAACCATACTCATGGCATTGTACCTGGAGGTCAGCGAAAGCGGATCTGTCAGATCCTTGTGTAATTCACTCAAACCCTGCCAGATCCTGCTGGATCCATGTGTAACTCACACAACCTGTGTGATTTACGTAAATAAGCACTGGTGGGTCGAAACATAATTCGCACAAGCACATCCAATCATACTGGATCCATGCAAAATTCCCACGAACACTGCTGTATTCATGCAATTCACACTAATACAACCAGATCCTGCTGGATCCATGTGTAACTCATACAAATACTGCCGAATCCATTTTTAACTCGCACAAACATTGCCAGATCCATGCGTAATTCACACGAAGACTGCTGGATCAATGCATAATTTGCACAAATATTTATTTTCCAGATCAATGTCAAATTCCCACAAAACACTGCCAGATCCATGTGTAATTCATACAAACACAACTTGATCCTGTCAGATCTATGCATACATTTAATAAGCATTGCATGATCTGTGCATATGCATGTGTGATCCACAGAGTAACAGTCGGAAACCTTCTGTACCCATATGTAATTTACACAAATGTGCTTGAATTTAGGTAATTATATAAATAATTCGTTTTACTGGACCTTATATTAAAAAATGCACCGAAAAATGTCAATACTCATGGATCAGCCAGGATCTTGCTCGATCCAGCTTTCTCCATTGCAACTTTTTGATTAACATCAGTGACCAAAGCTAAATATCTCTGAAACTGCGGGTCCCCGGAGCGGAAAATAGCAGATATGAACTTTAGAGGAACACCCAGTTCAGATAATAAAAGAAAAACACAAAAAGTTTGGTGGGGACCACTGTTTTAACAGGGTTAGTCTAAAATCAAATACCATACAACGCTTTATGTTTAATTGCCTTGAAGTTGTAATTCACTTAGAGCAAGTACCACACACCAACAACATGGCAGATAGGGACATTCTCAGAGATTGGGGGCTAATTAAATGTCACATACAGTACCTCAAAAGAGAACAATATTTAGTGTGGCTATAAGTGTATACGGTTACTTTCAATGCTATATTTTTCTGGATGAGGGCGAGAAATTCCCCAGGAACAATAACTGCTGCTTTAAGTGTGCCCAAGTGAATTTTAAGCATAGCAAACCCTGAAAAAAAATCCTCCTCTCCCCCAGCCCGTAAAAACAGCAAGGCAGCTTTTCCCTGTTGACCGCAGCTTTTTCTTTCCCTTGACACGCACACATAATTTGAATAGCTCCCATGTGTACCACTGACTGTGATCCGCAGTGTACACAGAGGCGCTCGTAAAGCATTCTAATGGGTTTCTTTGGCAACTCCTCCTGGAACTATCTACAGTGCACACAGCTTCAAGCAGGGGAGACTTTTATTGCAGCCAGAGAATTGTGTTGCTAAACAACTAGCACAATCTCAACAAATAACAAGTGCGCTTTACTTCACGGCAATTCCTTCTTGATGATATTTAGACCGACTGAAAAGGACATTTTCAATCGGGTGCCTTCATTAATACGATTTTACGCTCTTCGGGATAGGAAGGACTTTCTCAAAATATCTCCTTACGGTGCCTGTGTGATGTTGTATATAGAATATTACAGCTGTGCTCTGATTTGTCTGTATATAAATCCTGCAAAGTGCTGGCTGGCCTGTATAAATAAAAGGTAACAGATGAAATAGTAGACATACATAAATCACCTGCTGCATAGGGATAAACAAAAGGACCGTGCAGATGGATGGTAGTCAGTGTTATCGCATGTTAACAGATTTCCGCTGCTGTGTTAACACATAATTGTGCAATGTGCAATTCAATTAATTGGAGCTGTACAACTTTACCACACGATAACAGGTGTGTTAACGTTGGCTACATATGTACTTACAAATGTGCACAGGACCCATACGTTTCGCACTTGCAAAAATTCACAGACACAGACAGATCGTGGGAAAAACACCCCTCTCCCTCCCCCGGTTTTTAACTTCTAGTTCTTGGTTTCATTATTTTGCCGTCATGATGTTTGCTCGTTACAAGCTCTGTCGCTTTCTTGTGTAACCCTTATCCCCCCCCCCCCCCAGACTCATCTGTGGTGTCTAGGGTGCGCGAGGGCAGATTACATGCGTAGTGGTGGTGCATACCTGCGTGGAACAGGAGGGCCTGAGCTTCCCGCGTTGTTATTGGGGAGACAGGACCAGGCTTCTGGGGTGGTAGCCTCCATGCTTTCTTAGTGGTGCAGCGCCTCCATCTTCTATACTCCCAGGAATATGGGATAGGACCCGTACAGAAGAACCTCCCTGGTCCAGGGGTTGAATGCTCCAGTACTCACACAACAGTCTTTGTATAAAAGTATAGTCTCTTTATTGGTCAGATCAACGACTCCAAATGTAGTGGCGACCAGCAGCCACAACAACAACAGCAAAGCCTCGTTATTCACTCTCTTCCTCTCCTTCCCTCCAAGTCTCTCCTCTGACAGGATGGTCTGGGCTGGGGCATCAATACCCCGCAGCCCACCTCAGAGGTTAGCCTCTGGGTGGAGACTGGATTCTCCCCATCACCTCCAGCAGCGGGGTGAGGGGCATTGGTCCACCGGGTCTATTGTGCTATCAGCTCTACTCAAAGTGGCTGAGTCTCTCCGCTCCTCTCTCTGCTCCTGTACGGCTGCACAGGTGAGACCGCACTGTCTCCTCCAACTCCGCGGACAGCACCGGACTCGAACTCGCCCAGGACTAACAGACTGTCACTTACAGGAGCGGCTGCTAAATATAGTCAGCCCCACCCCTAATGATGTCAGCAGAGCCTCCCCTCTGTCTCGTGCTTGCAGCAGAGTCAGGGGCCTGCGTCTACCACTCAGGGCAGGGCTAGGAAGGGGGAAAACCCATGATAACTACCGGTGCCTGCCCTTAACAGGACTTACCACAGTAGGAGGAAGATAGGTATAGCCCTTGCTGTTTACAGGGGGCTACACTTGCATAAAGTTTGTTTTGACATCAAAGCTTATATGTACTTACACCCCTGCCTCAGTACAACGCATGCACAATAGAGCCTTGTGTTGTGCGTTTTGCAGGTGTGCATGGGTAAGGGCATTAATTAGGGGGTTTCTGTATTGTTAGGATTCACTCGAATCAAGGGCCCTCTCTGATCGAAATGTCACTGGTTGGTTACTGTGGGTTTCTTAGAAACGCTTTGGAATGTATTCATTCCCAGAATTGCAACATCTCAAAAGCTTACGAAAGCAGCAATTAGTTTTATTTATGATATATATTCCTGGGGTGCTTTTCAGTGCTACATAGCAATTAATTCTAGTATAAGTACTGATTTGTTTTACTTTTGAGAGCCCGGGTGTGCCCGTGTTCAAGACACTTTGTGCATGTGACTTGGGTGCTTCGACTTGTGATCATCTTCCCCGGGGGTCCATTTGACTGTCCTTGAATGCCTTCAGCCAGAAGGTCATGAAGTTCTGCAGGGTCTTGATGCCTTCTTCCTTCCGAACTCAAGACATCTCTTACCTGATTCTTCAGCCAAAAAAAAAGACCCATGCAGGGGTTTTCAACCGAACTCTAATAACCAACATCATCTTTTACTCAGGGAGAGACGGTAACTAAAACCAATACAAAACGTGTGACAAAACAAATACGTAACAAAAATAAGTGCTCTGTGCCCATACACTAATACTGGTGTTGTGCTGGGAAATAAGAATTTAACTGGTAATCGTCTTTTTTTTATTATGTTGGTCAGCAGAGATGTGCAAAACCGGCAACATTTGTCTCTTTGAATTTTTTTGCTCAAGTTTCTGCTTAAATTTGGCAAATAAAAATATCACTTGTGAGCACATTAACATGTCTCAGACAGATCTGCAACCCAGCTTTCCACCATTATCTTCTAGCCCAGGGGTGCGCAAACTTCTCCCCCTGCGCCCCCCTACCTGGTCTCCACCCTGCTCGCGCCCCCCTCTTTACCTTCTCTCCGGCGTCAAATGATGCGTGGGGTCACGTGACCTGCAGCATCATTTGACGCCTCGGCACCGAAGCCAAGGTAAGGGAAGTTGCAGAGGTCTCACACGATTTAATTTAAATGCCTTTGGCAAGAGCGCGGGAACTCTACAACCGCCGTGCCCCCCTGGAAAATTAATAGAGCGTGACCCCCAGTTTGCGCACCCCTGTCCTAGCATACTGTGCTTCCACTGCAGCTAGGGATTCTGGGAAATGACATGCAAATGACCACTCTCAGTGTCAATTTTTGCTTTAAATCCATTTTAAAGTGGACAGTTATAAGGTTATGTCTGATGGATTACACAGTTTATCAGCATAGCCAGTAAACCTGCTCACAAACAGCTGTTTCAAGCTTTTGTGTCACATCAGTGTGAGGATGGTTATACTGGCCTTACACGTTGAAGCCGTGATAGGTTTCAACCACACATTAATTAAGTTATGGTGGGTCCAAAAAATGACAAAAACCCTCCACCGTATAATTTACAGCAAATAAAAATATCACATGTGAGCGCATTAAGATGTCTCAGACAGGTCTGCAAAGCTGCTTTTCACCATGATCTCTTAGCATACAGTGCTCCCACTGTAGCTAGGGATTCTGGGAAATTACATTCAAATGAGCACTCACAGTTTCACCTTTTGCTTCAAATCCATTTTAACATTGATCCTTACATGTTTATGCCTGCGGCATTAGGCTTTGTCTCTGGTGGCCACGACGGCGTGCACGCTGCACACAAGGTACAACCCTCTATGGGGCAGGCCCCAGTCGGCGTGTGTGCGCACGCAAACAAGGCGCGATGCGTGACCGCTTTGCCAAAAGACAAGATTTTTGGCGCGGCGGATGAACATTGGCCACATTACGGCGGCGGTTCAGCCAATGAAGGCGGTCCAGCCGCGTGATGTCATGGCCACGCCACCACCACGCCTCCCTATCGCGAGTTGCCTGAAGTCCATCAGGTCGCACCGATGCAGGGAACGAGCGCCGCCCGGCACCCCGTTGCGCACGCAATGCACGCACTGAGGCCATAGCCTTGGCTGAGCTCACGCTGCCTACTACCCGACGTTGCGTGCGCGCGTCCGCGGTTGCGCGCCTTTGTCTGCTGGCCGATGTGGGAACATCCCCATTAGACTGAATGAACAGACAGAAGGCGGGATAGGGTAAGACATCATCCTCTTTTTAGAAAGGAAGGTGGAGCTTTCACACATTGGCTGGCGAGGTACACGTGACGCGGCTGCCGCACGAAATCACAAATTCAGTTGTCTCCCTGAGTTGCAACAGCGTCAACGCTGTACTGCACCGCTGGGAGTAGTTTCAAGTCTGAAAACTCCCATTGCCAAACATGACAGAGTGGCAAACGTGCGCGCGCTCGTAAGCACGCCCACCTCGTGTAGCTAGCAGAGTGAGCGGGGCCTTACACAGCTTTTCAGCACAGCCTGGGTTAAAGAAGTGCATAGCCAGTAAACCTAAGATGCTAATATGTGAAAAGTTAACCCAAAAAGATGTGCCAAAGTCAATGCAGGTTACATGATTTAGAGCACGTGATATTTTATATTTTTAATTCTGTTTGAAAAGTGGTTACATTTTTGGCACTGGCAACATTTTGTGCAATGTGCAAGTTTGCAACAATTTGTGAATACACTCAATAAAAAAACAATTCGCAAGAAAATTCAGGAAGCACATTTTAAGACATTTACACATCTCCGTTGGTCAGTAATTGTACATATTTATGTTATGCTGTATGGTCAATGTAAACATAAACACGAAAGATGATAAATTGATTTTTAGAGCCCTCTTTGCAGGCTTTTTCTCATAAGGATTTGTTCCGGATTGCTTCAGAAAATAACTGGTAAACAGTGGTGGGAAATGGGGCATCTTAACACGTTAAAGAAATGCAGTGGAAAATATTGACAGCTGTAAGTAATTGTATACTAAAATAGCTGCCCGCCAACTCTGTTGTTATCTACAAGGTTTTTTCCATTGTCACTCTCAATAGTCACAATAAGCATCGGTAACTACTGCACACTCAGTTTGTGCGTACATGCTGTACATACAATGCATGTTGTGACAGAAAGGGGCCCAGGGACCAGTATAATAAAGGATATGCCCTGTCCTTGGCCCCTGCCCGTCCATCCCTGGGGCTCATCTGACCACCCGACCCCGGAATGACCTGAGAGCGGACGGGGGGAGCGGGGTGAGTGAGCGGGTGGTAGGGCGGAGCAAGCGGGGGAGCGGGCGGACGGGAGAGCAAGCGGAGGAGCGGGCGGGCAAGGCGGGCGGCGGATAAATAAATAATGTAATAAAAATAATGTCATATGTAATATAATGTAAATAATGTAATAATTAGAATAAATAATAAATAAAATAATAAACCCCGTCCCCCATCCCCCGTCCCCCGCTCCCCCCGTCACCCGTCCCCCAGCAATTTCAGCAGCCAATCAATGAAAACGCCTGGACATTGATTGGCTGCTGAAACTGACGTCGCGCTGCTGTAGCCTGGAATCACACTTTTGAAAGACTCCAGCAGCGGTGACGCCGCCGCGCTTCGCAGCCAATGGTAGTTTCAACAATGATCACTACCATTGGCCGCCAGGGGTCGGTGACGAATGCGCACGCGCATGAAAGCACGTGCACGTCGTGTAGCGCTGTGTGTGCTCCAGCCCTAACTGTGACCCTTTTATTCCTGTTGTGTAAATGTAATAAAACATAAAAATGTGTTTGCTGTAACCATAAAGCAGAGCCTGAGTCTCTGGACATGCAGGGCTGAGAAACAGCTTTAGCTGCCTGCATGTCCAGAGAAGATGGCTACTGCTGAGACTGGAGGGGGAGGAGAGGGGCAGGGGACAAAGGAGAGGGTGTCCAGGGATGGAGATCAGGCTGGTGGAGCATCCACCTGAAGCCTGGAGCCATTTGCTGCCTCCCCAGCCAGAGTGGCGCCAGCCTAGTGTCCGGGAGAAGCTGTTACCGAGTCCCTCTCGTAGGCGCTGCGCCCATTGACCAGTTTGTATTTCCCTCCACAGCCCTCTAACTCCCTCAGCCCCACCCCCAGCCCTGATTGTAAAAAGCAGGGGAGCCCTCACATCCTGATTGGTCCGGGAACAGCATTCACGCTGTGATTGGTCACCGGCCCCATTACCATGCTTTCCTATGACAACAGGGAACCTATTTAAGGGGAACCCGATCAGCGTTCCAGTGTGGATCCTGATCCTGTCGTGTAGACTGACTAAGCGTTGTGCTCCGAGGTGGTGCCAGAGACACCCGAAGATGAGTCGGAGAGCCCTGGAAAGCGGGAAATTTGAATTTGCTTTGCGATCCAGGATTGTCGTTGAGCTGGAGAAGCGGAGAGCAGAACTTTCAGAGGGAGGTTGGCTCTGCCGCAAATAGCATCAGGGAGGTCCGGAAAGCCTCTATCCCCACAGGAGTGGAAGTGGAACCTGGGTAAGCGCTGGAAGTGGCGCCTGGGACCTAGGTAGCTAGAATTTCCCCGGTATTCCCTGTGTTGGCGAGTGTAAGCTCTGTTTGTGATTTTGTTCTGGCTCCGGTTAGAATAAATACTGTTTATTGAACTGCTTTGTCCTGTCTGGTGCCTTGATCCCGGTAATAAGTTCTGATCTTCCGTGACACATATTGCTTCTGATATTCCTACTGTATTGTTGTTCAGTATTAACACAGTAGCATTAGTTCTTATGTTTGGAAAACAAGAAACCTGATTCCAAAGTGTAGTTAATATAAAAAGTGATGTATTCTGCGCTATACATGTTAGTGGTAATAATACTGTTTTGATCAGAGCTCTATGCACTTATAGTGCGGTATGCAGATGAATTTACAGGTGGCAGTCATTCAGATCTACATAACATAAATACTAGTATTATTAGTGTGTATAAGACCTTGTTCAATGCAGGCTCTATTGCCATTATCTCTGTGTAACCCCCTGTGTGATGAGCTTCACACACTCACATAGCCCCCTGGCAGGTTCCTCTCCATTGTGCTCTGGATATGTGACTAATGGGCATGTCAGCAGCCAATAAGAATGGCAGTGGAAGAGGAGGGACCATGATGGAGAGGAGCCTTTAAAAGGGGGGCCAGCCATGTTGAGTCAGATCTGTGCGGACCTGAGGGCTATCAGGTTCGGCCGAGGAGTGCAGAGGTTGCACGTGTGCATGTGGAAGCTGGAGCAGAGAGTTACAGTCGCAACATGATCGAGAGTTCAAACACCATCGGAAGGGACCCTTAACGGTTACAAGGCACAGCGGTGCCGAAGCTCCCTTATCCAAGTACAGGCCTGCAACAGTTAGTATGCAACAAGCTCCCATGGTGTCCCGGCACCATCACAAGCCAACACACCCAGGGTTGGGTGGCTAATGCACCACTGACACTGACTTACAGTGGTGCAGCGTTATTGGAGATTGTGTTATTGTTGTATGTAGTGATCCTCTGCTGTGGATCACCGGTTGCCTATAAAGATGCGCACAAAACCCTTGTACCATTCATGTACTGTGTCTGCATTCTTCCCGCCGTCTGACCGTAGGCCACGCGTGGCCCATCGGGTTATCGCTAGGGACACAGGCCCCCACCTCCACAATAGTTATAAATCTGAGGCTTAATAAGCAGGGGTTACATCTGCTTTCATTGTTATCTGTTTTTCTGTTCTTTTTTCCTGATTTGCCTTCTAACAAAGAGAGGGTTTTAATGAATCTGATTACCTTATAATTGTGGCGGAGTTAAATATTCACAGTGTCCTTTTTTAAATAACTAGTGAAGTTTTTTTTCCGGTGGGGAATCTGATTTTCTTGGGTCCACACTGATGATGAAATAATTCTTTGTATTTATTGCATAAGGGAAATAAAACTAGGTGCACCTTGTTGGACAATCCTGTTACAAATGATAGCCCAAAGCTAGTACAGAAGAGTGCCGTTCAATCCTTTGTGGTGAGATGGGGTGGTGTCCACAATTTGAGTACGGATGTGTGACTCATCTACACAAGTACATAAAGCCAGGTGTAAAACCACTGCTAGAAATGTATAAACCATGAATGAAACAATAACATTCAAGGTGTATAGATAACCACCATAACAATAGAATATAAAAGAAATGTCAAACCTGAAGCCGGAGCAATGTTAAGAAAGTGTCAATGTAGCTGATGTTATAATACAAAATGATGTCTATTTTGCTGCCCCCAAATAAGCATTTATTCCACACATCCTCAAACCCAAAAAGAGGGGCACAAAAATAGCATAACATCCTTTGTAAAGCAGATAATAAAAACATATATTCGGAATATACTCACAGTGTTGGCTGCCGGTTCCCTCTGTCCTCCTCTCTGCTTCTGCTCGCTATGAGGGATGTGTCCTCCTTGAGCCAGCGACTTCCACTGCAGGTCTGATCCTCCAATTCAGGGAACAATGTTTTCTGCTCATGGCGTCCCACACTTGACGGGGTCTGTTTGTTCGGCGTCCTTAGTGACTCCAGTCACCCAGATGCTGCGAGCGTTACCCGGAAATGGATCGTTGTCAGGCGGAGAGGTTTACATGAATAGGGACCACTGAGCACTGTCTCCTACATAACCAGTAGATCAGCTAACTTAACAGTTTCAGCTTTGTTTAATCAATCCTACGCGTTTCACCACTTAGGCAGTGGCTTCGTCAGTGATTAAAAGGATTACATTGCGGGACACTATACTGCCCAAATTTTAAACAAAATAGGCATCACTGCTATTGAAGTGGCATATCCTGAGTGTGGCTGTTTTTGTTCCTCTTCTTGTCTACTGACATACGTGTCCCAAACAGGACACTCATGACAGCCTGGCAAGTGAGCCAGGTATTGCTTTAAACTGCAAGGGCATCCTGCCCTGCCTATGGCAAAACATGGACTACACAAATAAACACATCGCTCGCCATAGACAAATACAAACAAGAATACCTGGTGCACAGAGGAGGGAGAAACAAGAACTACAAAAACACAAAGTGGTGACCACAGAGGGTCACCAAAGCCCCTAATAATTGCACTCACGGCAGGCCAAAATAACGGTAATTATATGGCCACAATGTAAGCTAGGATAAGCTGACCCTCCAAATAGGGTAGACTACTCAAAGGTCACACAAGAACACAAGAAAATAAAAAAGTTTTAATGTATCTAGGTAAAAAACGACGAAACACATGATAGGTATTATACAGTGAAACTATTAAAATCTCCAAGCGCGAGTGGGAGGCAGGTATATAAGAGTGTAAACACCATAAATTCAGTGTAATTACACAAGTACAATTGCCATCTTGGCTGATCAGTGAGACCCCAAACAACAGTAACCCAGAAATTACAATGTATATATGCTGTGTATAGGGAGACAGTGTATAAACACAGCATGGGTCCAATATGCGCCGACTGTTAGTAAAATAACAATACAACCTGGTCTCAAATCTCATCTATTCCCGATATGAGGGTCCAGAGCTGATCTGCCTGGGGTCAAGTGACGTCATTCCGCTGACGGTCACGCGCATGAGTGAGGAGAGGCAGGCATATCAGTTGCCAAATAAATAGCTGTGTCAACAGTAGCAGCATAAAACAGGAAGGTACCTAACACTTAACACTTACTCTACTAAAAAGAATTGCTGAAAAAGGAGCACTGCAACGAAGAGAACTGTAGGCCAATTGAAAAAATAACAAAAACTTTATTGAGGCATAAAGCCTAGATTTAAAAAGTAAGAAACCTCCAACGCGTTTCTCGCCTGTCGGCGCTTTGTCAAAGAGTGCCTCTTTATAGGTACTCCCTCACCAGAGGAAATACAACCTGTGTTCCCAGGTAAAAAACCCACGGGAACCAGTACTCTCCATGTAAATGAAAACACTGAAGAGCTGACAATCTACTAGTGTCAGTCACGTACCAAAAAAGAAGACACTTACAAATACGCAATTATAAATCTCACTAGGTTAAAAAATGACCCTGAATATAACATAAAGTCATAAAAATGGATATCTAAAGAAAAGAAAAATGCATGACATTCAGAAATGACAATAATTTCAAACAATCAATTAAATAAAACCCACGTGTGAATAAAGATCAATAATTAAATATAAACTAAATATCTACTATAAACGGATAAATCATGCGTGATTCAGAGCTCAATGCCAAATTAACACTTTAATCCTATGAAAATGAAAAGTTAAAAATTAAATTCAATAACTATAGTAATTTGCGGAATAAGCTTTTCTTGAAAAGAAACTTCTTAATATAGAATATCCTGCAATAAATGGAACAGTCATATCTTGATGTTTTGTCCCAATAAGGTATAATATACAAATGTGGCATATATTAGTATACAAGGAATGTTAAATGGATACTATATAAAGAAAGTTAAACGGATACAATATAAAGATACAGTATTCATGTTTCCCAGTCAGAAGCCAATATTCACAAGAAATGCTTTAGATCCCACTCTACATTAATCCCAAAAGGGGACAATGTATTGAGAGAATGAATCCAAAACACCTCACGTTTATTGAGTTATTTAACTCTATCGCCTCCACATATGGGGGGCTGATATATAATCAATGGCAGAAAATGGAAAATTAATCAACTCACCTGAAGGACAGTTAGTAAAATGTCTAGAGACTGGGTGCATGACATCCTGTCTCTTAATAGTGTGTTCCATGATTCTGACCTTAAGAAGTCGGACGGTCCGGCCAACATATCCTTGGCCACAGCCACAAGTCAAATAATATACCACAAAATTAGAGTTGCAATTGATAAAACATGGACTCTTGTGTGTTCTCTTACTATGTATGATGTTGATTGTTTTCATTTGTTTAGCATAACAACAAATGCTACATTTGCCACATTTAAAGATACTATACTCTATAGATACATACTCTGGTGAATACCCACACAAAGGTGGGTGAGGGTTAAGTCTGTGTGGGCTCGGAAAGGATCCCTAGAGCCTCTTGGCCTATGCAACTGAACTTAGCGGCCTATTCTAGTAGCCTTTATAACCCACTTACGGAGGCTTTTTAGCTGTTATCGGCCCAAAATGACTACAGCGAGTTAGAAAGCCTCGATAAGTGGGCGGCGAAAGCATTAATCGCCATTTTTTTTGCTGTCATCCAAAACACATAGTCATGTGAGCCGCGATAAGCCACTTATAGGCAGGTTTTCAAATTCTGGCAATTCCTCCCAAATGCCTCTCGCCAGAAAAAGTTGACATGAAGCTGGTGAGAAGCTTCTGAGGCAGCTGCATTTTTCCTGTATCGGATTGATGCCAGGGGTCTGCGGAGATGATACACATTAATATCGTCTGCGGAGATGATACACATTAATATCATCTGCGGAGACCCCCAGTATTAATCCGATGCAGGAAAAATGCATTTACAGGCATCTTCATTAACTTAGCGGCTAACCGCTAAAGCAATGAAGGGGTTAACTACCAGTGCCATGTTTATTGTGGGTAGCGGGGGTGGGTGAAGGTGATATTTGGCCCTTGGTGGGTGTTTAAGCCTTATGGGGGGTTGCGGGTGGAGTTAACACTTCATTACCATAGCGGCTAATACCACTAAGGTAATGAAGGGGTTAACCCCTCCCGCTACCCACCCGGTAGATATAAACCCCCAACAAGGGCCAAATGCTAACTTCACCCATCCTTGCTACCCACAATAAACATTGAAAAACACAACCCTACAACCCACCTCCTCTACCCCCAACACCCCCCCCACAATACATACAGTACAGTATTGGGCAAATTTACTATTATTCAGATATGAATAATAGCTAATTTGCCCATTCTAAATCAAACACCAGCCAGCATATATAAAGTAAATAAAACTTCTACTTTCCCCTGCCATGATGAAGGGCATCCTCATCACCAAACTCCCGGTCCATGTCTTCTGTTAGCAGGAAGAGTACAACAAAAAATAAAATCTAATGGCCCCTAATCCCTTAATCGCCTCAGCGATTAATAACCACTACAGTACTTAAGGGGTTAACCCACCTTCCCCCGCTACCTTCCCCCGCTACCCACTAGCCGCTAAGGTAATGAAGCTGTTGTAATAACAATTGTAATACTAGTGTACATGAGCAGGGGGTCTCCGGAGCAGAACCACGTTGATTTCAGGTCCGGGGACCCCCTGCTTCCCGAGATACTGGCCTGTTATTGGGTACCGGTTTCTCCTATGCATTTAAATGTCTCGCGTCACATCTTCCGTTGCTGGATTTACCATGGGGTCCTCTTGGATTACAAAGAAAGAAGATTAAAGAAAAGAAGAAAAGAATGACAGAAGAAGATAAAAGAGAAGATTTTTTTTTATTGATGCTAATCTTCAAGGAGGATGGAGTCGGATTGCAGTGGATGACATCGTGGGTTGAGAGCTTCCTGCTACGCTGTGATTCGGAGTGTGAAGACTTCTAAAGGTAAGATAAATATTGAATGTATGTAATTGTCTTTTTTCAGGTTTTTTTATTGTATTTATTTGTATGTTTTTCATTGCCCATTGACTGCTAATGTATTAATCTGTGCCCCTTTAGGGTACAGATAAATACAGTGACATGCAATGCATTTTTTGGCAAATGCTTGTTTATAATTGATTGTTATCAATAAACAGGCTATTGAAGTTGAACCCTTTCATTGCCTTAGTGGCCAGCCCCTAAGGTAATGAAGCTGTTTTAATAACAATTGTAATACAAGTGTACATGTGCAGGGGGTCTCCGGAGCAGAAGCGCATTGATTTCAGGTTCGGGGACGCCCTGCTTCCCGAGATACAGGCCGTGTTATTGGGTGCCGGTATCTCCTATGCATTTAAATGTCTCGCATCACGTGACCGGGACATTTAAATGCATAGGAGATACCGGCACCCCATAACGGGGCCTGTGTCTCGGGAAGCAGGGGGTCCCCGGACCTGAAATCAACGCAGTTCGGCCCCGGAGACCCCCTGCTTACGTATACATATTAAAATTGTTATTAAAACCCTGCGATCGCTGGCGTGATATGCAAAGGGAGAGGTGGCTCTCTCTATGCAGCTCTCTATGTAGCTTGTCCGCCCATATCGCGGCAGATCCACGGGAGAGAACTTCTGAGAGAGGCGAATATCACATCGCTGCTCCTCGCCAGTTTTGGTAATTTAGCTATCTCCGGTCTTCCGAGTCGTTCTGAATACTGTGATAAAAACACTGAAAAACCTGGTGGCGTAACAGGCCCAGCGAAACGTTTTATGAAGGCTACTAGCATTATCTTATCCTGAAGCCTGGCTCCAAGGATCATTGCCGACCCACCAAAGACTCACGGGACCGGAGACCCCCTCTTCTTCTTGGGTGTCGGATGTCTGCCGTTATGTGAATGGGAATGAGCTGTTATGGATCTACACAATAGCAGGTTGTCTTCGGTACAAAAAAAGACATTCCCTCAACTCTTTAAAGATGCATTAACATCCATGTACTTGAAGTGAAGGCAATGAATGGTTAAGTGCAAGTTACACAACTTCTCACTGTATTGAATAGGGCTTTTCATTTGTCACCTCCGGTACTGATATCTCCCTGACCATCCCTACCTTTCTCAGTCTTGCTATGTCGCTGAATCTCTTTTTGGAAGTGAGACCTATATGAAGTCGTTCACACATGTTGTAATACTTGGGTTTCTCAGGTCATAAAAAATCACTTTGTAAAGAATAAACTGATTAGTTAAACAAAGTTTGCCCTAAATATACATGACATGACCACTCCCCCACCCATTGAATGGTAAGTACCAGATTAGAGTGATTAATCTTATTACACTACTTGCACTATTTTGTTTTAACACATTGCTTTGCAACCTTTGCGGTTTATCCAATAAGCATCATAGGGAAGCTCATCATGAAGTTAAAGCTCTTACATTAAGCCCAGTTCCAACTGGCTCCCTGTGCAAACTACAGCTACTGCTTTTTAGGCAATGAGCCTCTATCAGGCCACTTTTGAGTGTTACACGCTTAAAAGAAGTGGCTGCTGACAGTTCATTTTTATATTGCATTTTTATATTTACATACATTGCCAATAATATATGACACAGAATGTAAATCACTAATATTAAGGCTGGGAATCCCTTTTGCTTTCAATAACCGGTATATGGTTAAAAAAAAAAAGTGGTTATGTTTATTTCCGTGGGTTTAAAGCTGCAATGCTGCTTCAACACTTACAAGATGAGACTCGATGCTAAAGTGCCAGCCCTGCTTAGATAGTACCCCAACCTGTGCTGCTGCTCATTATCAGACATCCCTACACACTAGACTAGAATGACTATGACAGCTGAGTGAGAAGGCATGCACAGATAGTCTCGCTGGTGTGGATGTCTCCTGCAGGGAGATACAGTACTATCAGTACCACCTACTAGGCCACTTTTAGCTAAGTGACCGGATATGCATCCCTATTGAAGACATTGAAATGCAGTCTATCCCAGACAAAAGAAAATCCTGAAATAGCTGCCCTGCTGGAATTGTATCATTTAAGCTGTTCTTATGCTGACTACCAACAGGTGACTTCCTGTGTTAGGGTCATAAATGCTATGATATTTTAAAGCAAAGGGTTGCTTAGTGCTTTTTCTGTGTAATAATCTTTCAAGTAATTTGTTGAGATTTGTTTAGAAGCTCCTATTACGCATAGACAAATATCCAAGGTAAATACATAGTGATTAACATTGGCATGTGAATGAGGAGGCAGATATAACGGGGGAACAAAAATAGAAAACCAATCACTGCAATTACAAATCATGTAGCTGGGAATAGGTACACCTTATGGGACATACCTACATCAATCCCCTAAAAGATTATAAAGTAGGAAGAAAATAGAGAATTCATAGCACAAAATATAGAAAAGTGCATTACTCGTACAATAACGCTGTAAGGGCTGTGGATAGTACTCACCCGATAATGTGCGTAGTCTAGGCGCTCATCAGGGTTGCCACCTTCTGCTGAATGATAACCCAGAGACTTTGTTTTTAAAGCTTTTTATTTATATATTTAACTGTTTTACCTTCTCCGGCAGCTGCGGCGACATCATCATCCAGCGGCATCTTCCCCTGCATGCTCCTTTCAAAATCGCTCGGAGACATCAAATGGCGTCGCTTTGCCATGACAATGGGAAGTCACGGGACGTCACAGCTCCATAAGATGTCACGTTGTCATAACAACGTCGTGCCGCAGGACGCCCTGTTGTCATGGCAACGCAATGCCATTTGACGTTGCAGAGCCATTTTCACGGGAGTATGCAGGGGGAGATGCCGCCCGAGAAGTCAGTGAAGATTTCCTAGTCGGACCGCTGGGGCGTGCTACCCCCCCCCCCCGGCCGTCCTCCTCTGCTGCCCTGCTTTGCTCCCACCATCCAACTCCTCTGGCTGCCACCCTGCGCTGCTTTGGCGGTCCTCCATTCTCTTCTCCCGCCCCCACCCCACAGTTTGCTCTCCTCGGCCGGAGAATTTAAATCTAAATCCATAGCCTGGAGATTGGTTAGCGAAACCCATAGTCTCCAGGCCAAACCTGAAGTGGTGGCAACCCTGGCGCTCATGGACAGATCGCTCACCACCTCAGCGATCAATGAGAATCTTAAATCGGTATAAATAGTCCCAGTGCTGCCAAATAGAGATAAAACATACCTTTTTTTTATATCATAGACAAAAAAAAACCCCCAAAACATCTTCAAATTATAGAGAAGTACCAATATCAAGTGGTGGTACCGATGACCTGGACCGGTGCCTCAGGCCCTACTCGTAAAGTAACAGAAACATAGGCCCTGATCCACAAAGCTCTGTTGTCACTTAACATAAATATATCCTAATGTAACATCACCTTAACACTAAAAGTGTATCTTCAAAGGACAATAACATTGTCCTTATAATGCTGTGCTTTGTACCAGTAAGAGGATAGTGTTAACTGTACCAGGTGTAATTGATACTGACATGCATATAATATGCGAATGACATTAATTATCCACAAAGATCCATTAAGGTTCATTCTAGGATTTGTCCCAGGACATACTTGAAAACGAGAGGTAACTCTCAATGTATTACTTCCTGGTAAAATATTTTATAAATAAATAAATAAAATAAATTTAACGTTATGTTAGTTTAGTTAGGTCTGGGTGTTTTTCCCTATGTTTTCATTGTTGACAATAGATTTGGATGCTGGACTTGGCTTCAAAACCCCTTGTTCATCCTCAGACTCCTTCAGAACTATAGTGCTGTATAATGAGGAACGCATATCTACATGTTATGTAATAAAGCGGACATGTGGAGTGTTGCACAGTTGCTTCAGGTGTTTAGAGCTGGTGGTGTGCTGCTACAGTATAGCCCTGAGAAAGTAAATGATATCATTATTGCTTGTTGTATTCTACACAACACAACAATCAATGCTCCTTCATGTGCATGGTACTTTGCTACTTACAACTGAACGATAGGGGCATGTTCTGTACGATTGCCTTTGTATTGGAAAAGTTATAGCCAATAGAATTGGACACCTCTGACTCCGTGGCTATTTGGGATAAGTTACATAGTTACATTGTAGATCACGTTGAAAAAAGACATATGTCCACCGAGTTCAATTTATGTTAAATTTAGACGACAGATACTTATCCTATATTTATATTTACTGTATTTTGATCCAGAGTAAGGCAAACACAAAATCCCAGTGAAACATTATCCAATGCCGTCTGATAAGGGGAAAATAAATTATTTCCTGACTCCAAATAGATATCTACTGTATGTGGATCAACATCCTTCCCATGTTTACTTCTTTGGTATATCCCTGTATACCTTTCCTTTCTAAAACTGTGTCTAACCTTTTTTCTTAAAGATATCTATTGTATCTGCCAAGTTACCATAATAATCACTATTTTATAGGATTCCGTGAAGCAAAGAAAAGTTGATTAGGTCAAACTTTTACCGTGAAATGCACCATCTAATTAATGGGGACTTCAAGTGCCATTAGAATAAATCACTATCTAAAAAGGAATGATTGCTATCAGGAACGGGATTAATATGCTACTCAATGAAAATCCAGTAACTGTTCTCAAACTAAACACAGTGGGGCTTATTTATATAGGTTCAAGAAGGGACTTTAAGTGGAGATAACTAAAAAAAAAAAAAAATGATCCGTCAGATAGACTGCGTTACCTATTCTGTGTCATGATAATATCATGAGATTTTAAGTATTTGAATCAATTTGGCACTCTAGAGGTTAACATCGGTTACACTTTGTCTTAATATACATGAATTGTTGTAGGGCAGGTCCATGCCTAGTTTTTATGTGCTGATCTATGGATAAAGGATAGCTGGTTTTGCATGTGGGGGGATTGAAATATGACTGTCCTGACACTAGAATATACAGGCCCCCTTTTAAATATACAGTAGTTTGAAAGAGATTCCTGAAGGGGATCTACAAATACTAGATGGTGGGGCCAAGAAGGTTTTCCCAAAGTTGCTGAATATGAATATCCCGTGCCTGACCGCACTTTGCAAGAATGACAAATAGATATTTGTGTATAGGAGTAGGGTGCGCTCTGTGTATGCGCTACAGTATACAAGACATTGACAGAGATAGAGATTTGTAACCTAGATAGATAGCTGTATGTATTGACCCTTGTCTCCTATACAAGTTACGTGCGCACCAGTGTGCCGTACATGATATTCTGCTTCTGGTGAGAACCAGGATATGATCTCCCAAATATTTTGGGGATATTTGGGGATATTATTGCAGTTTAAGGAAGTGGCCCCAATGTTTTCATAAATATGTTCATGAGCTTTGAGCAGGTCGTACCAGTCTCCCTCAGCACTGTCTTACATTTAAGCCTTATAACAGGGGTGCGCAAATTTCCTCTGCTGTGGCCCCCATGCCTGTTCTGCCCCTGGGTCGCGCCCTTACCTTGAATGCGGCGTCAAATGACGCCACGGGGTCATGTGATATCACGTGACACCTGGTAAGTGAATTTACAGAGGCTTCGCGCTGAATAGCGCGGGGCCTATGTAACCACCACACCCCCCTAAAATCTGTCGTGCCCCCCAGTTTGCGCACCTCTGCCTTATAATTTTTTTTAGCATTAAATAACTTGTATGGGAGGACTGGCAAAATGATGTAAATGGCTACAGTACATTTGAGAGCAGTTTGCTTGCATACACTGTTGTTATACTATACATGCTGTCGTTTGGTGCTCTACTTTCATGATAGATTGTAATAATAGACATCTTTATTGGATACATCAGTCTGCCCTTAAAGGCAATAAGCAGTCAGTAGGCAGGGTCACAGCCTGGGTTGGGTGTTCGACCCCATAAGTGGCCTTAATGGGTTCACTGGCTGGTCGGAACTGTTAGGTTAATCAGTATAAGGGTGCCAGGAAATGCCAAGAACGGAGGCGCCAATTTATGCGGTTGGGCCCCATAGTATACTCCCCTGAGGATATTGTGCAGGCTGGAGGCGCCTATTTATGCGGCCAAAGTCTTATGAAGCTGAGATCTAATTTATGTGGTTGGGCCCGGCCAGCCAAAAGGGGCGAGTGGGTGTGAAGCATTCCCAGCCGGGCGATGTGAGACCATCGGGGCGGAGCGTAAGAATCTCCGGCCATACTATAGCGGTGTGAGACCAGCTGGAGGCGGTGTAAGTATCACCCGCCATACTGCAGCGGTGTGAGACCAATTACCCCATATAACCGCTCCCTATAACTCCTCCTATTACCCCATATTACCGGTCCCTATATCTCCTCCTATTACCCCATATAACCGCTCCCTATAACTCCTCCTATTGCCCCATATAGTCGCTCCCAATAACACCTCCTATTGCCCCATATAACCTCTCCCTATAACTAATAAACCACAAATGTTCCCAGCACTCAAACGGAAAGAACAGATAGTAAATGGATCAGCCAAAAGTAAGTATTTAATGGTACACGAATCATGCAAAAAATGGTCAAACAAAGACCCAAAAAAAGAAAGCACTATGTGCCAGGGCAGGGACAAGGACACGGAAGGGGAGAAGGGAGAAGGGAGAGGGAAAGAGAAGAATTCCAGGGCAAGGGGGGCAACGTCACGTTTCGGGGTATAGAAACCCCTTCTACAGGCCCGTTCCCAGGTAGACCGTAGTCACCTGGTACTTCCCTAAACCCTGCAACAATGTCCCTGGGAGACACAGTGACAAGCTATCACTGAATATCCCAACAGAATGAAGGTATAGGCTGTGAGGCACAAGACTCAGACCGACTAACCCTAAGTGAGTAGCAGGGAAACTGGATGATAAGGGTCTGAACCTAAAAGGTATATTTCAACACTGTAAAGGCATCTCGGTATTCCCACCACGCCTGCTCCTGGTGTGCCCATCTATGACCTGGAAATGGAGCTGACTGGGGTTGTGTCCCGCCCTCTGTAAAATGGTAAGCTACCTGTTATTTTGCCTTTGGACATTTCCTGCATTTACTGGACTCGAAGGATGTTCTTTCTCTCTGTATGTGGGTGCATTTACATTGGTCTCTCTGCCTTTATCTTGTCTTATGCGAGGTCTGTACATTCCTTGTCTCCATAGGCTTTCCAGCGTGGGGCATTAACCCTTTAGCGCCCTGCTTTGCCAGCTAACTCCACTGCTACTTAGATAGCCTTTATAGTGTTGCTATATACCTTTTAGGTTCAGACCCTTATCATCCAGTTTCCATGCTACTCACTTAGGGTTAGTCGGTCTGAGTCTTGTGCCTCACAGCCTACCTTCATTCTGTGTTAGGAAGTGCTCACCACAAACGAGACGGGACCACGGTGCTGAGGTGGGAAGGTAGGAACACCACCCACAGCCACGTGGACACGTCTTGAAAGTAGATTGGTCGGGGATTCCGGATCGGGGCAGGAGAGGTGCGGTTGGTAGAGAGTGCCGTTTTCCAAATCCAGGGTTAGAGAGAGGGACGTTGTCGTTTACCGTAAGCCAGGATCGGGATGCCAGAGATGCGGAGAGTCGAGTAGCCGTGTGCCGAGTTCGGGAAGCCAGAGGTACAGGAAGACGTAGCGGAAGCCGGTTTGATACACGAGGAGATCTGAAAAAATAGAAATAGGGAGGCAGAGAATGGTAAGGACAACTGGAACTATGCTCAACCAAAGAACCAGTGATTCTGGCAGGTATATAAAGGAGTGAGGGTCCAATAGGATTGCAGCCATAAAGGGGTGTGTAGAAGGAGCCAGCTGCAACAGGGATAGGTCCCTTATGAGTTCCAGGAGATGAGGCATAAAGGGCAGCAATCTGGCTGCATTCAATAGCAGCAACAGTTTTGTTCACTGTACCTTTAAGAGGTGGTTGCGCCTCTGTGTGGCCGCGCCTCCGTGTAGCAGCGCCTGCGGCTGCGTGCGCGACCCCGCGCCCTGATCCGAGGGCAGAAGAGACAGAAGAACGTGCGCGCGCGCGCACTGTGCAGGAACTCGCGCGCCTCTCTCCGGCGTCCCTGCGAGCCACGAGGATGTCAGGCGAGGCATCAGGTAAGTGGGAGACACGCCGTGAACGGCGTGTCTCCATAATCCTTACATTCTGTTGGGATATTCAGTGATAGCTGTGTCTCCCAGGGACATTGTTGCAGGGTTTAGGGAAGTACCAGGTTACTACGGTCTACCTGGGAACGGGCCTGTAGAAGGGGTTTCTATACCCCGAAATGTGACGTTGCCCCCCCATTGCCCTGGACTTTTAACTCCCCGTGTTTTCTCTTTTCTTTCCCTCTCCCCTCTCCCTTCTCCCCTTCCCTGTCCCTGCCCTGGCACATAGTGCTTTCTTTTTCGTCTTTGTTTGACCATTTTTTGCATCATTCGTGTACCATTAAATACTTACTTTTGGCTGATCAATTTACTATTTGTTCTTTCCGTTTGAGTGCTGGGAACATTTGTGGTTTATTGATTATTTGGGAGGAATCGGGGTCCTCCTTGTTCCCGTCTTGCACCGAATATTTCACTTTATACAAAGTTTTGTGTGCTGTCTAATATTATTTGTTAACTCTCCCTATAACTACTACAATAATCCCATATAACCCCTCCCTTTAACTCCTCCTATTACCCCATATAACCGCTCTATATAACTCCTCCTATTACCCCATATAACTTCTCCTATTACCCCATATAACCGCTCCCTATCACTCCTCCTATAACTCCATATAACCGCTCCCTATAAATCCTCCTATTCCCCCAGATAACCTCTCCATATAACTCCTCCAATTACCCCATATAGCCCATATAACCGCTCCATGTAACTCCTCATATTGCCCCATATAACCGCTCGCTATTGCCTACTATTACCCCATATAACCGCTCGCTATAAATCCTCCTATTACCCCATATTACCCCTCCCTATAACTCCTCCTATTACCCCAAATAACCGCTCCCTATAACTATTCTTATCTGTACATATAATGGTTCTCCAAATTGCTCACTGCCAAAGCAGGACAACATATATTGCGTCCTCTCATTGCTAGGGCCGTCACACTGACACTACTGTCATTTGTCCCTTGTGGGTTGAGCGTGAAAATAAAGACATGTATATTTGGGATTAGCACGGATTCCCAGGGTGCTGTCATTTCCTTGATAAGATAATTAATGAGAGAAGGTGTAATTAATATCTGCATTCCCAGGACATCTACACAACTTATAAAAACTGACTTAGAGAGTCCATCTCCTGTCTGTGTGACACTGATAAACTGTGGGGACACGGTGTGTGTGACACTGTCAAACTGAGGGAGCCCCTCTCCCTGTGTGTGTGACACTGACAGACTGAGGGAGCCCCTCTCCCTGTCTGTGTGACACAGACAGACAGAGGGAGCCCCTCTCCCTGTGTGTGAGACACTGACAGACTGAGGGAGCCCCCCTCCCTGTGTGTGTGACAGTGACAGACTGAGGGACCCCCTCTCCCTGTGTGTGTGACAGTGACAGACTGAGGGAGCCCTCTCCTGTGTGTGTGACAATGACAGACTGAGGGACCCCCTCTCCCTGTGTGTGTGACACTGACAGACTGAGGGAGACCCTCTCCTGTGTGTGTGACACTGACAGACTGAAGTCCTTGTCCCTGCCCTAGCACATAGTGCTTTCTTTTTTGGTCTTTGTTTGACCATTTTTTGCATCATTCGTGTACCATTAAATACTTACTTTTGGCTGATCCATTTACTATCTGTTCTTTCCGTTTGAGTGCTGGGAACATTTGTGGTTTATTGATTATTGGGGAGGAATCAGGGTCCTCCTTGTTCCCGTCTTGCGCCTATTATTTCACTTTATACAGAGTGTTGTGTGCTGTCTAATATTGTTTGTTAAATAAAGCTATTATTTTTACTTCCCCAATTCTGTGCTGTCTCCGTTTTGTAGGTGGGGGTAAAATCGTGGGGAAGGCACACTAAGCCGTTAGGTAATTTTCATTAGCAGTGCTCGTGTTTGTGGCACTGATCTCCTAGGAGCTTGGCATTATTGTCAACAATGCCATTGATGAAGATATCCCACTCCTCCTGAGTTAATCTCAGTATTGTGAAGCATGCTGTTTTCCCTGGATTAAATGTTGACGCTTGCTCTGCCATCTCAGAGCTATAACGCTGGTGTGTGCTATGAATAACCGACATCTATTTATGTTTTCTTTATTGTTTGTCCATTACCCCTAGATCCAACAGTCAGATAGACATGGGCAGATTTATTTTAATCCAGTTGGGGTGAGGGGTGTTGCAATTAAATTTACAATACAACTTCTTCAGCTCTTCTCGTTCTCTTCTCGCTCTATATGCACATATTATCCAGGGGAACACATTTGTCCATCTGTCAAATTTATAATATGAATTCTATAAAAGCAAAAAATCGCCTTGTATTACCTGCCTCTTCAAGCCAGAAAGTTAACACTGCTACACACACCATACACACGTTAACACACTAATACACACACAAAGAAACTGATGCACATAGTCGACCCACAGACAGGGCCATTTTAATGCATAGGCTAAGTGGGCTGTAGCCCAGGACCCCAGACCTTCCAAGGGCCCCGCACCTTCCAAGGGCGCCGGACCTTCCAAGGGCCCTGAACTTTCCAAGGGCCCCGGGTCTTCCAAGGGCCCCTGACCTTCCAAGGGCCCCGGACCTTCCAAGGGCGCCAGACCTTCCAAGGGCACCGGACCTTCCAAGGGCCCTGAACTTTCCAAGGGCCCCGGGTCTTCCAAGGGCCCCTGACCTTCCAAGTGCCCCGGACCTTCCAAGGGCGCCGGACCTTCCAAGGGCGTCAGACCTTCCAAGGGCCCTGGACCTTCCAAGGGCGCCGACCTTTCAGAGGCTCCACAAATACTATGGCCCAAATTTTTATTTTAAATTAGTAGTTCCAACTGAACTCAGCAAACTTAATTATTATGTGATTACAACAGTATATTGCTTTTCATTTTATATACCCTAACTTTTTATATATATAAAAAATATTCAAAATTGTTTCTAGGATTGTTTATGGAATAGGTAATTTAATTGATTTGTTGGAAATATATTTAAAACATAACGCACGACAAAAAACTATTACAGCATGACAAATTGGAGTCAATATTCCCTAACATCTAAATTGTTTTGCGAATTTTCCTATCAATGACGGCCACGAACTGCAAAGAGGAAAGATCTTTTTCAAAGTTGAAACTTATTAAGAATGAGATTCTGCAGTTGCTGCTTCAAACGAGGTTGAAACGCTCTGTCCTTAATGGCAATTGAATCAGAAATACTTCATAAAATTGAATTTGATTATGTTATTTGTGACTTTGCAAATAAAAAAAAAACAGAAAGAGACACATGTAGATAAATAAAATGTTTGTGGTTGTAGTAATAATTGCAGAATTTAAATAAAAGTTTTAAATGTTGATCAATAAAAACATACCGGATTTGTATTTAAATGTGACTTTTGTGGGTGGGGTCCTTAATTTCTTAATTTACATTTAGCCCAGGGCCCCAAAAATGCTTAACACGGCTCTGCTCACACACACCCTGATAAATACAGTGATACATATGTATGCAGGCCCACACATGGGGCCTATGTACTCCGTGCCACAAATGTTTTGTTTGTGGCGCAAAATTGGCACATGTCAAATTTAATTATAATTGCACTTGTGTGCGCCTATGTACTAAGAACTTCTCCATCTACACCAGCTAACGTCAAAAATATTTTACTCATTTGTTTTGGTGCACAAAAATGGACTGCGCTTGCTGTACAGATTTTAATGGTATGTACTTGTGGGCCTCACTGTGAGTCATGTATACATGTTTAAGTGTATCGTTATGTGTATTAAGGATATACTGTCATCTTTATTATTTTTGGTTAAGGAACGTGCCCTATTTAGTTTGTGCCGATGGTAATGACCCAAGATTGTTCTTATGTGGGAAGAAGAGTAAGCATGTGCTCCCGATCTAATATGTATGGACAAGAATGTCATACACAGTAACAGGATAATGATCCCAGAGAGTAGTGTAGTCCCCCAACATGGGTCCACCTGGGATAGGGCATTATAGACACTATGCAAGAGATTACTAATCAAATCAATACTAATCAATACTAATGAAAATAAGTATCTCCCCAGCGTAGAAGTGACAGCTACCAGGGGAAGAATCAAAGAGTAACCATATTGTTTGCCACCAGTTAATGTCCGCAGTAAAATCTGTCTTTGGTATGTGGAGCCTTATAAACAGATGTGAATAAGAGAGGAGATGGGGTAGATGATCCCCCCAAACTGACGAATGCTACAGAGTATATAGTGCCAAGATATATGGTATATCAATATTGCCAATACATACGGGCAGTAGAGTCTGAGCTATGACATGAAAAGATAGACGAAGCCAAGTCTAACAACTTTAACCCCTATTGTGGGGAACAGCCAAGCAGTTTGATGTAAATGACTGAGAAAGGGATGACCGGTGGGGTCTCTCGACCGGCACCGGACCCCTGTCAATGAAATCCCGCATATGTGGCCAATTCACCTGGGGCAACTTCGTCAAAGAGAAACTTAAAATCCACTTGCTGCATCTGGTGACTCCGTCCGGATGAGCGTGCTCCTGGCTGTGCGAACTATATGAAGGAAACCTCTCACTGAAGAGAGAAAAATCAGTGGGCACCGCCGGGCAAAAAACTGTGTAAGGCTGGACTGTGCTAAAGTAGAATTTTTTTTATTTAACCATTAACAAAGAGTGTAAAAAGGGATAATCCCCCAGTAGAACTCTAACGTGTTTTACCACTGAGGGGCTTTGTGTATAAGATGTGAATAAGGCTGCGTCCCCCGTGCCGCTGACCGCGCTCATGCTTGAGAGTGGTGACGTCCCCAACTCTCTAAGCATGAGCGTTCAGCTGTCCGGCAACTTTTTTGGTAAGAGTGAGCGGGGTGGCCGTGGCCGTGGGCATGGCCGAACAGTGACTGGTGCTGATTGGCTGAGGAAGTCATGTGGCCCTTCAGCGCACCTCAAACGCAATGTTATCTGTCTAGGCAAGCGCCTAGCACCCTTGAGCGTACGTGCACAGGCGCGCGCGCTACGTGAGCGTGGCCGGACAGATTAAAATTGATTGTGCTGATCACGCTAAGCGCCAAGAACGGTCAGTGGCAGCGTGGATGCAGCCTAAAGCTCTTATATGTACTATGAACATTCCTTGCAGCCATCATTATTCTATCTGCATATACACACTCAGCCTGCACCAACCCAGAACCCTCAAATGGTATGAGAGACTGAGCTATGCCATGTATATAATCCTGATGTAAACTCCTTTAGAGCCGGGCAAGGATGGTTACATATGAAAATACAATATTTTTGTGCACCAAACATCTATTAAAAATGCTTCAAAATCATTAGCCAAGTTCAACTTCTCCTAACCCTAAAAAGATTCTTAATAGAATCTTAACGAGACACCGGGTGTTTCAGTACTTAGGTTAACAAAATGTATTCTTTTCACAGTATGGCATTTATAAATAATATTGCACAAATAATTTATATTAATCTAATACAGCTGAAACCCGTTATAACGCGGTGCTTGGGGTCCACATAATGCGACCGCGTAATAACGGGGATCTTGGGAAAAAATGGCCGCAATCAGGGGGAAAGCTGGGATAGCTTCTGAATTCATCCGTACAATATGGCCTCCACCATAGCTTCTGATTCCTTCCCTACAGCATGGCTTCCCCTGATTGGTTATCGTCCTCCAGTCTCTGACTTATTATGCTAATAGGTAGTGACCGACCCACCAATAGCAACGATCCCCGATTCCTCCACGTCCTCCCTTCACCCAATCACGGTGTCTCCTTCGCCGTCCCCGGAGGCATCAGCGTCCTTAGTAACAGGCGAGTTGCCAGGAAATCAACCACGTGGGCGGCGATCGAACTGGATGGAACACTGCATGGATAATTGATTCTAGAATCCTCCAGGGCTGTGTTCTGAGTAGCGCAGACATACAGTAGCTCGCAACATTTTGTGTGTTTCTTCCCCTCCCTTAACTTCCATACATTTGCCTGGCGATAAACAGATATGGCTGACAGCAGAGACCGACCTCAACCAGGTGAAGGGAGAGGGCGGTTACCCCGAGGTTATCACCTCATACTGCCCCGAGGGTAATAATATCACTGTGGGGGATGTGCGGGGCATCACCTCATCCTGCTCTGTGGATTGGAAATATCACTGAGGATAATGTGTTGGGTATCACCTCATCCTATACAGGGGGTAATAATATCACTGAGGGTAATGTGCCCTCCTAAACGCTTCACCTTGCGTTACTCCACAGGACGTTTAACACTACCCAGTTGCCGCAGCCTTTGAACGGGCCCATTGGCACGAAGCACTGGCAGTGCGCAGGGATACAGAGAGAGGTGCCATGGTGGAGGAGCAGAAATAGAGATATGAGTCTGCAAAACGAGTGCCATGCTCAGACCACATTATAAGAGGATCCGCGTTGTAGCAGATCGCGCTATAACGGGGTTGAGCTGTACTAGTTATACATTTTAAAAAATACACAATTCTGTTTTCATTTAAATTGTATCAATAACGTATTCAACATGAGGGATGCGTCAAAAATAATTTCATACAACAAATATGAATATGGCATACGTATGAAGCTTTCATATATAGGACACACTTTTTATGGTGGTTTATATTACTTTTTAACACTGAAAATTTGATGTACGAAAAATTAAAAATGAAACCTTAGTACATACAGTATGTAGGGTTGCCAGGTAGCGACTCCAAAAATACTGGGCACAATGGTGAAAGGTGCAGCGCGTTCGAGACATACACACCCCTCTCACCTCTCTCCGTTCCATGCTGTTTCATCCTCTCCTTGGCCCCACTCCCAGGGCTCCTGACACCTCCTTTTGCTCAGCTGCATTACCCAGCAGCAGCCAATCACATGGAAGAAGCTGCCCAGCCCCCTAGCAACAGCCCAGCTCAGGGAAACCCACAGACCCCCAAGCCGGTCAGGTCACTGTGTCCAGAGAGGTAATACCGGACACACACATGTATTACCTTCAGTCCAGTTCAATACTGGACACCTGGCAACCCTAGGCCCCAGAGTGTCAGATTCTGTTTGTATTGGTGACACGCCCCTGCCAGTGTTAGGGCTGTTCTATAGAGGGCGCGCGCGGCAGTTATAGTTGGCTGTTGTTAGTCAGCCTTCCTATAATAAGGCCGCAAGTGCACGGCAGTGAGCGGGGAGCTGGCCAACAGGGGAGAAGATGGGGAAAATAAAGATTTTGCGCTGCTACCGCCGCTGAAATGTATGTATATATTTGTATGTATGTATGTATGTGTGTGTGTATATATGTGTGTATGTGTGTATGTATGTACAATGTTAATAAATCATTTATTCTTACCAACGTATTTATTTATTTATTACTAGCTGAGAGACCCGGCGTTGCCCGGGATGTGAACCGTGCTCACACTGACACACACTGCTCATTGTTCACACTGCACACTGCATACACACACTGCACACTGCACACACACTGCTCATTGTTCACACTGCACACTGCACACACACACTGCACACTGCACACACACTGCTCATTGGTCGCACTGACGCACACTGCGCACACACAGCTCACAGTGACACACACTGCACACTGCACACACACTGCTCACGGCGGTCACTGCACACACTGCACCCTGCATATGACACACACTGCTCATGGTCACACTGCACACTGCACACACACTGCTCAGACTGACACACACTGCATACTGCACACTGCACACACTGACACACTGCACACTGCACACCACTGCTTCACAAACTTGGACAACACTGACACACACTGCATACTGAACACACACTGCTCATTGCTCACACTGCACACAGTGCACACACACTGCTCATTGCTCACACTGCACACACTGCACACACACTGCACACACACTGCTCACACTGCACACACACTGCACACTGCACACACACTGCACACACACTGCTCACACTGCACACACTGCACACACTGACACACTGCTCATTGCTCACACTGCACAGTGCACCACACACACACACACACACACACACACACACAGTTACAGACAATCACAGACAGTTACACACACTCACACACAGTCACACACACTTACACAGTTTCAAACAGTTTCACACAGTCATAGACACTTATACAGATTTACACACACTCACACACTCTCACACTGTGAAACATTTACACACACAGTCACACACAGTCACAGACACTTACACACACCAGCACCAACACCCGCTCCCCCCCCCCCCACCTCCTCCTGCGTAGGCAGCGGGGACAACGATGGGGAGAAGGTGAAGCGGGGACCGGAGGGGCATCCCCCCTCCCATCTCACGTCCCGCGGCCTGTCACGTGGTGACGGGGGAGCCGGGACCGGAGGGGCATCCCCCCTCCCATCTCACGTCCCGCGGCCAGTCACGTGGTGACAGGGGGGAGCCGGGACCGGAGGGGCATCCCCCCTCCCATCTCACGTCCCGCGGCCTAGGGGGGAGCCGGGACCGGAGGGGCATCCCCCCTCCCATCTCACGTCCCGCGGCCTGTCACGCGGTGACAGGGGGGAGCCGGGACTGGAGGGGCATCCCCCCTCCCATCTCACGTCCCGTGGCCTGTCACGCGGTGACAGGGGGGAGCCGGGAGCGGAGGGGCATCCCCCCTCCCATCTCACGTCCCGCGGCCTGTCACGCGGTGACAGGGGGGAGCCGGGAGCGGAGGGGCAAGAGCAGCACGTAGCATGTGGAGGGGGGGGGAGCTCACCCGTCCTGCTGCTGCCTCACTCATCCTGCCGCTGCCTCACTCATCCGGCCGCTGCCTCACTGATCCGGCCGCTTCCTCACTCATCCGGCCGCTGCCTCACTCATCCGGCCGCTCCCACGTGGATGTGAGGCGGGAGGCCGCGTGTTGTGGCCGCTCCCCCGCGTGTGTCCCGGGCGCTCGCTCCGCTCCCCCGCTGACTGTAGCGGCGCCGGGGTGTGAGCTTGGGGGGGTGGAGGGGGGTGTGAGCTTGGGGGGGGGATGAGCTTGGGGGGGGTGAGGTGTGTGTGAGCTTGGGGTGGGTGGGAATGTGTGTGTGTGTGTGTACACGGGACTCCGGGTAAGTTCGAGCACAGGGAGGGTGGGGGTGTGTGGAAGTTGAGGTGCGGTCCAGCTGACGGGGGAGAGTGAGGGGCACCAGGAGGGGATTGTGTGTGTGTGTCCCCGTCCGTGTCCGTGTGTGTGTGTGTGTGTGTCCCTGTGTGTGTGTGTGGTCCCTGTATGTCCTTTGGCCCGTCACTCCGCCTCAGGCCAATGAGAGGTGTACGGGGGCGGGCCAAGGGACCAATGAGATTTCCCCTAGGGACACCGGACATCCAGGCAGGCAGGCAGGCAGGCAGGCATACCGTGCTTTCACTAATATAGTATAAGATAAACGTATTTATAACACACAATCTACACACACACACAAACACAGTACCTCACTGTGTCGCTCACAGCATACACAAAAAAAGTGTGCGGCACGTGCACGCGTGTTCGCACAGGCACGCGCGCGCGCACGGCCGCACACACTATATTACGGGCTTTATAAGCACATCGTTTGTAGCTTGCATTGCTTTGGAAACAGCCTGGTTATCTGAAAGACGCCTCTGTCTCTAAGGGATGGGCGTTGCCCTGGGCTAGGTCAGTTTAGTAAATGTCTCTGTTTAGTCCAATGCTTGTAGATCTCTGTTATGCTAATAACTACAGGGACACAGACACGGCTACTTTGTGACACTCGGCTACTTTGTGACACTCGTTCTGCTCTTATGAGATACTGTAAGATTACAGGACAATGATTCAATGAATACATAGTGGTAATGAAAATCCTGTGTAACTGGAAATCAAACCACTTAAACACTTCTATTTGTTGAATAACAGGTTACTGTGATGACACTTTTCTGTGCTAGAGGAACCTTTACTGCATTACAATACAGATAGTTCCAAAGAGGTGGAATGGTGCAAAAACCGCAAAACGTATTTTTTTCCAGAGGTATAACACGCTACAATCATGGGGCCATAAAAAGAGCAATATTACCTCTGGTTTTTTTTAGCCAAATTTATATTCATTTGTAAGAAACATTTGATTTTTTTTTTTTTTTTTTTTACCATTAAAGCAAAAATATAGTCACAGCTACTAATACAGCTAACATCTATACAATGACAAACTCCAAAACACATTTATATTTAGGACCATACATTGCCTTGTTTTTTCCCATCACATTGACGCGTTCTCTAGCTTAAAAACAGATACACCTGCTCCTGTGCAATATGCTGTGAAGGGGACTTCCCTGTGCTGGAGAACAGTTGAGCTCCACTCCAATGATTGGCAGTAGAATGTTCTTTAGTGCTGGTAAACGCTGCTTCACAGCATTCTGAATAAGGGCCATAGAGATTTGTGAAAAGAGAAAAAAAAGGTTGTGAATTGTTTCCTTTTCTATAACTTATATTTTGATTTAGAGGAGGTGTGCGCAAACTTTTCACCCTGCGCCCCCCTGCTTACCTTGCCAGCGGCGTCAATTGATGGCGCGTCGTCGAAGACAATGTAAGGGAAGTTGCAGAGGCCTCACGCTGTCCCCCGGCATTTAATTTAAATGCCTTGGGGAAGAGCGCGGGCCATCTGTAACCGCCCACCCCCCCACCTTGAAAATCTTGCGCACCCCTGATTTAGAGTATGAAAGGAAGGTATTTCAACAGGAATTGGGATCATTCTTAAAACCCAATATGTCAAGTTGTAGTAAAACTCACTTTTAATGTAAAGATTTTCTCTGTGTAGGTAGTTCCTAAATATTACTTGTTTGTAGAAAGCATGACTATATATATAAGGGTAGAAGCTGCCCTCATATGGCCCTTTATATTGCCGATTGGAAGTAAAGATCATTGTATGTTAAAACCAAAATGTGTATGTTTAAGACCAACAAGATTAGAAAACGTGTCATTTTAATTTGTTTATTTGTATATTTTAAAGGGATTCTGTACATTACCTACATAAGTAAGCTATGACTCATATAAACAACAAAATCTGGAACGCTCAATAAATTGTATTGTGAAGTAATATAGACGTATAAACTAAGTGATAGCACAAAATCAACTTTCTACATGAAAACTATAATGTGAAGTGAATAGAAAGTATAGGTGAATCACAAGTGATAAAATGTGAACGTGAACCAAAACCAATATATAATACATATAATATATAATACAAATAACCTCCCTTTGGGATATATGAGAGTGCTGCAGTTCGGAATTGGTGACTGGGCATCAGGTTTAGGAGGAATAAAAAGAAGCGCAAAGAGCTCTCATAGTATTGTATTATTGAGCACAATCTTGAAATAATAACAATGGTGAGATATACACTTACAGAAATACATTGGGTTAAAAGCATGTAGGTAAAAATCGTATGATGAATCGTGGGAAAGCTGCGGGTCATAGGGAATATAACACCCCAAAAAATGGACTAACACAATGTCCTTAAGCGTTTCGTGGCTACAAGGCAACTTCATCAGGGTATGAATAGTTCCCTGATGAAGTGGCCTTGTGGCCACGAAATGCGTAGGACATTGCGTTAGTCAATTTTTTAGGGTGTTGTATCCCCTACAAACTATCGACTCATGTGGCATTTGCTGGACTCAACCTGCATGGCTGATGCTGACGTCATTTGATGTTAGCCTTGCTGTGAGTCCTTCCTCAGCAGCACAGCTCCTGCGGTGCTGCAGTGGATCACAGAGACCCATCTGACCGAGGCTGCAGGCGGTTCCCCTGAAAGACATCTCCGCTGGACAGCTCTTGCATGATTTACAGAGGACGGTTACAACTTACCTCTGTGTTAGGGTTGCCAGGTGTCCAGTATTGAAGTGCACTGTCCTGTATTTGGACACACTGTCCAGTAAAAAAAATGGTGGTAATACTGGACATGTATGTGTCTGGTATTACCTCTCTGGACATAGTGACCTGACCGGTTTGGGGGGCTGCTGGATTTTCCTGAGTAGGTAGAGATCAGGGTTGTTGCTAAGGGGCTGGGCTGATTCCTGCATCGTGAAGGGCTGCTGCTGGGTAATGCAGCCAATGAGGAGGAGGTGTGGGTCCAAGGAGAGGAGGAAACAGCATGGAGCTGAGAGGAGGAAACAGCATGGAGCGGAGAGGTGTTCGTGCTTGCGTGCGTGTCGCACCTTTCATCATTGTGTCCAGTATTTTTGGAGAACCCACTTGGCAACTCTACTCGATGTTCCTGATTGGATGGTGACGCGGTGACCCGCAGCTTTCCCACAATTCATCATATGTTTTTTACCTGTATACTTTTAAAATAATTTAATTCTGTACCTGCATATCTTACCATTTTTGTTATTTCAAGATTGTACTCAACAATACTATACTATGAGAGCTTGTTTGAGAGCGCTTTTCTTTTTTATGACTCATAAGTCACTGTCCTGATTATTGTTTGTAACCAATATTTTATTGAAGGCTTTACAAAAGATAACAAGAGAAAACAATGAGACTTGTGTATGAGTTAGGATGAAATTCAAAAATAAAAGTTGACGTTACAGAAAAAGCGAGAAATTACACAATTAATATAGGACAATATGCAAAGGAAATGGGTAAGGCCAAATCTGAATGAGACCACACATGCTAAATTATAAACTGGTGGGAATAGAAACAGAACCAGAGACAAAGGGGAGAACAAAGACAGCGAGATTGTTGCTTTCAGTAATGTTCCGCAGCTCGTACGCGTGTACATATGGGACGGTGAATTGTTACTGTTCCCAATCATTCACTTTCAGTAAAGCTCCACCTCCACTGTGCCAGGCTGTCATCTACACTATGACTACTGTACCCTTCCTACTCAGAACACCGCTACACTATAAGTGTCAGTCAAATTCTTTTTCTCCACAAAGACTTTCAACTGAGTCACCTTCCACATTGAGCCCAAATATCTAGCTTTGTGCAATCAAACAGCTGAAAGCAATCTGGCCATGGAAATACCCGTTTCAATCACCCCGGATCCTACTGCTGACAGGAACTAAGAAAGAGAAGTACAACCTGGACAGGAAGTAAACACAACAGGAAATGAATGCTGTAGCCCAGCTGTAGTAACTGTTTTTACCCGTTCACTTATACTTGCAGTATACATACTTGTACATGAAACTCTTTGCAGTAGGCCTGCAATGCACTGTGGTAACAGTGGGCCACCCCCCAGAAGCAAATATGAGTTTGATTCATATAATGTTAGTATCTCGCCCTGCACGTTTTCATGAAATAAAATGTGTGTTGAGTGATATAAATCATGATTTTTGAATCTCCAGCTCCCGAGGTTACCATGGTAACCTTTACACTGTACTGGGCTCTGCAGGTAGCTTCATTTTAACCTCCCAGACATTTAATATTTCAAACACTTGTATCTCCTGAATGGAGCATTGGATTGTAAAAATAAAAACAGCTTTGGAAAGGGCAAGAAGAGATTTCTCACAATTATATATGTATATATATATATATATATATATTAAAAAAATAGATGGTGATCAGCACAAACTGATGCTTTTAAGCCATGTCTATAATAACGAGTGCTGTGTTTGGGATGCTGCCTGCTGTGGGTGCAGCATTTCAGCATTTACATAACATTTATTTTATTTTCTAACCCCCACCCCCCCAGCAAATTTTCAGAGGGGTACTAGGAATTCAGGTGTTGAGTTATCATTACCTGAGATCCCACCAAAGAAACAAATTGATTGTCGCACTACGTTAGAAACATTAAATCATGATTACTACCAGACAACTCAAAAACTCACATATAATGTAAATATATTAAAAACTCTTGTTAATACATTAAAACACTATCATTATCTGCAAAAGATAATCTAATATTACTCTACTGTATGAATTGCAACCTATTTCAGAGAAATGTACACCCTTGAATACTCTTTTATTTCCCAATAGCTATCTCTCCTCTCTTTCTCTCTCTCTCCTTCTCTCTCTATCTCTCTCTCTCCCCCTCCCTCTCTCTCGTGTCTGACAGAAGTGAGTGGTTGTGGCATTGCACACATGCAAACACAATGCCTCCATCTCTTTAGGTCTCACTTGATCAATCCCACCCACAAATGACCTGGAAATCCTGAGTAAGAGGGCCATGGTGACCTTATTGTGCTTCCATGATGTGTGATGTGAGAGCTGGATTCACTTTATTTAGCAACAACTGTCTTAAGGGGGAAGGTCAAGGTGCTGATACCAGATACTTTTTCATTTTGATTAATGCTTCATGTGTATGCTTTATGTTTCGTTATAATTTCAGTTTTTTTCCTTTATTGTTTATAATGCACATAATGGGAATAAGTGTTTGAGACATAAAAGTAACATTAGGAAAAGGATGTATGAGATGTGTAGTATCAGCCAGCGAAGCTACCCAAAGCTTCATTAAGGAGGTGTATTTTAAGATGGTCTTAAAGGTGGATAGAGACGGTGCTAGTCGGGTATTGATGGGAAGAGCATTCCAGAGGTGTGGGGCAGTCAGTGAGAAAGGTTTAAGGCGGGAGAGGGCTTTAGACATAAAAGGGGGTAGAAAGAAGACATCTTTGAGCAGAACGGAAGAGTCGGGCAGTTGTACATACAGTAAGTAACATTTTTATATAATATAATAATTGTCCAGTATTTAATCATTATTTGTAATAATGGAATCAGGAATTAATTTATTTTTCCCTATATGAGATATCATTGGATTATTTGACACTGGGGTTCTTTTGTTTGCCTTCCTCTGGATCAATAAGTAAGTATAGATATAGGATAAAGTATCTGTTGTCTAAATTTAGCACAGGTTGAACTTGATGGACATACGTCTTTTTTCAACCTCATCTACTATGCAACTATCTAACTATCTTAAAATAACTGCACCATATTTTAGGAAAAAAAAATCCTTTTGCAATCAATGTTTTTTTCTTCTATGGTAAATCTGGCATATATGTGTTAGGAAGGAGGAATGAGACCATCTCTTACTGTAACATTATTAAGGATTTTAGTCATAATAGAGAATATCACTGAGCTATTAATTATAAAATGTCCTATTTACCCAGGATAGTCCCAGTTTGCACAGGTCTGCAGAAAAGCATTAACAGGCAGCATAGCATCTCCCAGACTATGTTTTCTTTTAATACAGTATCACAGACTAGCGTATTTAGAGGTGTCTCCTACTATGTCTATTGTTTGGCGGGTACTTTGCTAAATGATAAGTGAAGTGTGCCACAAGCAAGCAATCTGCACAAGGTAAATCTGCTGTTCATATTTAGGACTTTCAGGGCTACACCTTTTGTATATTGCATTGCTGACAAGAATCCCTTTAAAACTCCCTCCAAATACGAACTGAGAATCCATAATTCTGGGTTAAGACCTGTGGGGTTTAGAAGATAATATATATGGCAGATCAGGCTGTGTTGGGCCTATACGTTCTTATTGAATGCATAGTAAGTGGGGAGCTGGAGGCGTGCAGAGGTAACAGTTTTCTTACAGCATTGTACGACCTGTTCATAGAAAAAGTCCTTAGCAGGAAGGATATCGGTTCACAGGGGTTGTGAGAGGGCTTGGTTTGTTAGCTTTACTTCTTAACAACTCTTTCATCAGGCAAGGAAATGGGATCCAAGATTACAGGCTATCGACTTGGCAAGGGGGCAGCTACCTTCATTACCATACAAAGAATTGGTGAACAATTCACATATTTACCACTTAGCCCCATCATTCCAGAACCCCCCCCCCCCCCAAACACACACGCCCTCGTCCCCTACTGAGTAGTACAGGCCACAGCTTTAAACATGCATCTAATTAGCTGTAAGACTTCAAATGAGCTCCTGCATTTCGTTACTGATTGGGGTATTTTTTTTTTTTTTACAATTATAAAGGGTTAATAAAATCATGGCATTCAGAGGCTTGACCACCTTCAGTGCTGGAGTGGCCAGCAACATGTCACACACACACACACCACACACACACACACACACACACACACACACACCACACACACACACACACACACACACACACACACACACACACACACACCACACACACACCCCACACACAGCACCCACACACACACACACACACACACACCTCTGCCTTGGGAGGTAAGTTTAGCATGGGTTAGAAGCAGCCAGGGCTGCTTTGCCTGCTTGTGAAGCAGGGCTCTCAGGTGACAAGCCCTCAGGTACACTGTACTATGACTTCATGGGGGCGGAGTTAGGAGCCATACAGGTGGCTGCCTCAGCCAGGTAACAAGTGCAAGGCACAGCTGATCCGTTGAAGGGAGCGCTGACTCACTCCAGTGCTGGATCCAGAGATTGTCCTAGTAAAACTGTGGGGGGGAACAGAAACAAAATACATTGGATGACTGGCCATGGATACCAAGGAACTCAGTACAGGGCCCAAGAAGAAGAATGTGACTTTCCTGAGGAGCAGGCTGTACATGCTGGAGAGGAGGAAGACAGACACGGTGGTGGAGCGCAGCCCTGGAGAGGAGCACGGGAGCTTGGGCACCCTGCGGAGGAGCCAGTCTGACAGGACGGAGTACAACCAGAAGTTACAAGGTAAATGAGAGGGAGCACAAGGGATACACCCCCCTGTGCCATTCCTGTGACTGGCTTTTTATTTGCACGTGTGACAAAAAGTAAAAGTTTTTTTTTGGGGGGGGGGTGGGGGGGGGAGTGGGGGGGGGGGGGGGGGGGGGGGGGGGGTGGGGGTTAAGCGCCTCTTCTCCCAGAGGGGTATCCAGCACATCGCAGAGCACTGCAGCTAAACACTTCTGTAGAAAAAATCCCCCTGGGGCAATAGGTGCACAAGATGGACTTGTTTTTGCCGAATAATGTGTAATAATGGGTCATCTGGCAGAGAATGAACTTGTAAAAACCATCTATTGTAATAAGGTCGTTTCCAAAGAAATCCTTATTGACACGTTTCACATTTGGCAGGGTGCTAGTGCAGCTGACATGTTATTGCTGTGCGGTGGGGTAGCGCTCAGCCCACTGACAGCAGTAACTCATTCTCCAGCAGCGGTGCACCAGACAATGCTCTTTATCACATGCACAACTGCGCTTTATCATCTAGTTGCAATATTTGTCCTGCGAGGAGGATGATGTCATTGTTTATCTTCTTTAAAAAAAAACGTACAGTATTGCCAGATAGATTAGTAAGAGCATTTGATGTTTGTAGACTTTGTACAATGATTAGGAAACTTAGTTTTTTTTTTCATACAAACTATTTTAATGGGTAGAAAACTATTCTAACTGTTCTATTTTCTCCTGTAAGGTGTGTGAAGCCTTTAAATATAGTGTTCTGTATAATTAACCACTTCCATGCTGGCCCATTCAGATGTGAAAGGATTACATCTGTCATTTACTACCCCTGAGTTTATCATACCTGCCCCTCTCTTGGCCAGCCGTGCCCTCTCTCTCACATATTGCTGGGGCTTATTATCATTCTTAGAACAGGCTACAATATAGAAACTTGTTTTTTTTTTTTTTTTAATAAGATGTGCCAAGTGCATCGCTCATTTTGTATCATTCATATTAGGAGTTTAGCAAGCGAGCTTCCAGCATCTGAGTACCCCAAAACTTCCTGTAGTATGTCCTCTACTGCTTATAGTATTGATGCTCCCTGTGAGAGCAATGAATAGGTTATGCACAGCATACTATATTACATCACATTGATCTGAGCACAGCAGAAGTCAGACTTCATTCCTGCTTGGTAACAGACCTACTGTAAGCTCAGGTGAGTTAAACAGACTCCTGGCGACAACAGAAAGTAATTAACATCACAAACACCAATGAAAAGGCGAGAGCCGGGGCTGCTGAAGAAAGAGACTTGTAGGCAGGTAGCAAGAGCTGCAAAGTGAGAGTTGGAATAGAAACAACAACGCTATCGGTAGTCGAAGGTCAAAAAGCAGGACACCACCTACAAGCAAAAAAAGCACAGGCTTACAATGTCAATGACATGCAATAATAACTATAAGTATGTGTGGGTCTGGTTGCATCTTTGTACGTGTGAGTGTGCACTTGTAGATCTGTGTATATCATGTTATATATATCAGCGTGTCTGTGGTACTGCCTTTGTTTGTGTATCTTGTCTTAATGTGGGTGTATTCGGCTCTGGACATGGTCGGGCAGACCGCACTGTCCCGTGCGGACGCTCCACGATGAGCCCTGTCATCCTCAATGAGGATGTCTTTAGAAGGGGCTTCCGCGAGCGTTCGCAGGCGTGCTGAGGCGCACTGAATTAGAGCAGACAGCTCAAAATGTTTCGCTTGCGCGCTGGGGCTTTGAAGAGCCAATCAGAGTGAAGACGTTGACGTTGGCGCCGTGACGTTGACATCGCGCCGTGACGTCCGCGGCGCGCGAGCCATCGGCGCCGTTATGTCATTGCCACGCCTCCCAAGTGCGCGTGCTGCCTCGCCTGCAAAGCCAAGAAATCTCTCCGGCTTGAGCAGGCGGGCCTCAGCGTCAGCGCAGAGGAGCGCGAATGGCTGTACCATGTCCGCAGCCTTAGCGTGCATCAGTGAATTGGTGTTGGTATTCGAGTTCAGGTAACGATGGCAGAGGATATCATTAACCCCTTCACTAGAAGAGGTCCTAGCAATGCCCCTTTGACAGCCATGGGGTGATAATTTGTGCTTACAAAATGTTTGCCCTGTCTGATTCCCCTGAAAAGTAGATGTTACTGTATGAATAACGAAATAGAAATAGGTTTTCATCATCATGTTTAATGCAGTAGAGCAGGGGTGCGCAAACTCTGGGGGGGTGCGAGATTTACATGGGGGGGGGGGCACGGGCGGTTGCTGAGGCCCCGCGCTCTTCCCCAAGGCATTTAAATTAAATGCCGGGGGAATGCGTGAGGCCTCTATAACTTCACTTACCTTGTCTCCGGCAGCGTGTCACCATGGCAACGTGGCATCAAATGATGCCATGGGGTAATGTGATGTCCCGTTGCCATGGCCATGTGACCCCGCAGTGTCATTTGACGCCAGAGACATGGTAAGGAGGGGGACGCGAGCAGGAGGGGATTGCAGACACGGGGGGGGGCGCAGGGGGGAATGTTTGCGCACCCCTGCACTAGAGCATGGGTTACTATTACCCTGAGGCACACTCCGTCCCGCAATGAACAGCCACCGTACCTTTTATTTCAATACTGTCCCTCATTCCTTCTAGATTGTCAGCTCCTAGGCGCAAGGCCCCCATTGCCTCTTCATATCTGTTTGTGCTTATTAGATATTTCATTCTGTTTTTGTAACTGGCATCATTCTGCACCCCCTTGTACCGCGCTGTGAAAAAGGTGGGCACGTTACAAATAAACGATAATAATAATATTACCCTGAGGCATGTCAGTATGATATTAACAAATGTCAAATCCCCCTGAGTACCTATTATGCTGGTAGGCGCAGTACCGGAACAGTAATGTAACATGTTGGCCGCCCTCCGACCGAATACTTGGTCTCCTGGGATAGATGGTGCCATAGATTGCAGGTGACAGATTTACAATACAAAATCCAATGCAAAAAAAGTGACTTTGTAATTAGAGATAACGAAGCGTGTAATGTGTGAAACGGTCATGGCTAGAAAATAATTGCAAGCATTTATTTATTTCAAAAATGTGATGGCAACATCACCAATTCTCTAATACCTTCACCTATCCAATCCGTGTGCTTTAGCCCCTGGAAGCCTGGTGACGTTTTTATTAATTTATTTTCCAAATGCAGCGTTAGAAATACGGCAATGCTGTTTTTGGCAATTTCCATGTAATATCTGCACGATTCCCCAGGTTTAATGACAGTGATTTTTGTGACCTTGGAAAATGTATCATGCCAAATTCACCAGTGAATTACCAGCACAGTAACAGCATGGTGGCAGTGGAATTGCAGACTGCGAGCCAGCTATGCTTATTAGAGTGAATCAGCCAGGAAGGATCTGATCTCCTTTTATACAGCCAGTTGTTCCTTCTGCTGACCTTATGGGAATATCCTCTGTATGTTTCCATGCCCCCGAGAGATATGTGACTCCCACTGGAATTTGCTGGCAGCTTCATCATTAGGAGTTTATTTAAACATGTCATGTTTTCTTGTGTAACAGTGACTCATCCCTTGTTCAATATCAGACGATTTGCATGTGGTGATGCTGTTTATTGGACTAACATGGAAATTAAACATAGATGTACTTCTGCTTTGTAAATGGTCCTATGTGATCTTGAAATATCACGCACAACATCTACAGGCATTAAGTTTGGTCTAAAAAAAAAAGAAGGTATCACAGTCTATCAAAATCTATTTTCCATTGAGATCACGATAGCTACTAGATGAGTATTCCATTATTACCGTCGTGATTCTGTAAACAAAGAAAATAACGTGGAGGAAAATTATGCAAAAGTGATTGTAGCTCTAACTATGTTAGTAATGATCTAACACCGCAAAATATGTGCAGAAAAAAACCTTCCCAGAAAACAAGAAGAATATCTTCTGAAGTCCACATGCCTGGGTGCATCAACTGAAAGACGCCCGTCTGAGCCAAACCTCAATAAACACCAGTGTAAAATCTGTTGCATAATCATGTCATTTCAAAGACTGAAATGATCACGGTCAGGATACATAAAAACAGCATATACCTTACCCTTTAACCAACATTTCAATGCAGGTTCTTCCTCTGCTGCTGTTGTTATGTATCGTGTTCTTGATAATATATATTATATATACAGTATATATCACAGAACATGCGAGGCCATGTAATATTTGATTGGATTAAACTTCAGGTATTATCTTCTGATCTTTTACTTTATTGGCCCTCGTGTAGTATTCTCAGTTATATTATATGTGCATTCTTACCACTGCTAATAATGGCTGATCAGTAGACTAAATGCTTAATAGAATGATAGATGCTTTTTGTGTTCCATTTTACAATCCTTGCACTGCAATAAACTTTGTACGCCTTTCACTTGTAGTCACACAGAGTAGTGTCACTCTTACTTTGCATCCTGTATTTCCTTAATAGAGTATACACGATTGTCCTGTTAAGTGCAGCTCTTGACCTCATACCACATGACCCTAGAGGGACCTGCAAAGCATTGTGGATCAGTGATGTCACCTCCATTCATGGTCATCATTCTGTGAAATCCCTGCAGGAACAATCCCTCCTACTTGAAATTATTCACATAATTTAGTAATTTGTTCTCACAATTGTGGTTGAGAACTAGAAATGTGTACAAGGGTCTCTGTTGACACTGCTAAAATGTTGGCAAATACAGTATGTTGAGGAAGCTGCAACTTTGCAAAATGAAACTACGTTCTTACTAGCTGGAGAAAAACAGCACTACATTAGCTAACTTTACAGATATGAGACAGAATCATGAAGGTTCCTTTATATCCTGCAAATGTAGTACCATTCGGTGCTGTCACACTTCTACTCTATCTATAGACTGCCAAGTACAGTTTACATGTTTTTGTACCTTTCTATTTAGAGCGTGTCTGACTTTAATCAATGAGACCGAATGTTGTGCGAAGATTTTTTACATTTCTATTCAGGCCTTAAAAGTGACCTATATTCCGAGTGATTGGAGATATGTTAACAATATAATATATATGTATGGTTAGAGCGTAATATGCATACATCGTTAACTGCTCAAATCATGTTTCCATATTCTACAATAAAAATGAAGGTTGTTTTTCACATTTAAAATGTTTTTCTGAACATTATCAAATTAAAATGTTGGCAGCTTTGCATAATACCCCCCCCCCCCCCCCCTGTAATATAATGTAAAAAACATACACGTTTCTATCATGGAAGTCTTGGTTGATTCCCATTATCTGAATGTACAATCTATGAAAATCAGATGAAAATCTATGTTCCCTGTGCAGGTTTTTTTTCCATATAGTATCCTCTATACTGAAGTAAGGGCCTGTAAAAGCCTTTGACTGTGGGTATAGCTTTACACGTGCCGATGATATTGCTGTATCTATGACTTCGCTTACCAATGCGAGATGCAAAAGCGCTGCTCATTTTTCAGCATGATAGCCCCTAAGTACAGTAATTGGTGCCGAGATCGCTAAAACAGAAGCTCAGCTCGCTGGGAAGAGATCCCCTGGGGCATCTTTTATTTTAATTTGCAGTCTAAAGAGAACATGACCGGGAGAGGATCCCATTTCACATAAATAGAAGCATGGGAAAATAACGCAATTATTTTTCTTCCCTTTTCTGAATAAAAAGAAAAGAGGCTGCAGAGTCAGCACATAACTTGACAAGTGGCCCGTCATTATTGCGGCCAATTTATCTGCTGCTATACACAGAGAGGAAGTGGGGTAAACCCATAGTTAGAAAACAACTGTATCCTTTGTGAGGTATTTAACCCTTTCCGTTCTGAATGTGCCGTTTAGAAACGATGGTGAAAGTGGCTTAAAGCTACGGCCCCGGTGATCATGGCTGCACGCGCGCCGGAGCGTCTGGCGGCGCGTGCACCTGTTTCAGCCGCGACCTGTGGTCTGCGGTTGTGTTTGCAGTGAAGAGCAGGAGATCCGATGGGGAGGCGAGGTGGGGGCGTGGCCATTACGTCATGCAGCTGGTTCGCCCTCATTGGCTGAACCGCCGCTGTGACGTGGCCTATGCTCGGTCGCCATGCCAAAAGACATCAATCTTGTCTTTTGGCCAAGGCGGTCGCGCATCGCGGCTTGTGTGCGACTGGGGCCTGCGCCATAAAAGGTGGCTACATATATATATATATATATATATATATATATATATATATATATATATAATGTTATAGTTACAAATCATGGTTTTCTTAATCTCCAACTTCTCAGGTTAGCATGGTAACCTATAGACTGAAAGTGGTGAAAGTAAATGGATAAAGGGGAGACCAGCGTGGACGGCTGCTTTAACAAAAGTAGTGGCCGGTGTCTGACAACAACAAAAATCGACATTTATATAACATTAGGGAAAAGCTAGTTTGACCTATTTTACAATATTGATGCATAAACAGTAGGATGAGAGAGAGAGACGGGCATCTTTAAAGAAATCCATTTTCTTTGAATAGAAAGCCTGTCATTAAAAAAGTAGTTGTGCTCTGGGGTTGTAAATTAAAGAGTTTTGTTACTCCGGGGTTGTAAATTAAACAGTAGTGTTACTCTGGGGTTGTAAATTAAAAAGTAGTGTTACTCCGGGGTTATAAATGAAACAGTAGTGTTACTCCGGGGTTATAAATGAAACAGTAGTGTTACTCTGGGGTTGTAAATTAAACAGTAGTGTTCCTCTGGGGTTGTAAATGAAACAGTAGTGTTACTCTGGGGTTGTAAATGAAACAGTAGTGTTACTCTGGGGTTGTAAATGAAACAGTAGTGTTACTCTGGGGTTCTAAATTAAAGAGTAATGTTACTCCGGGGTTGTAAATTAAACAGTAGTGTTAC